>JAGFZM010000260.1:32113-170036 GCA_017657215.1 Limnothrissa miodon | reverse complement strand
ATCCCTTTAATGACAACTTCTGTGACACTAAATAATGTAATAAGATATGTTTTATCTTATTTATGCAACTAAGTTATGAATGTATATGTTCAAAAAAAGAAGCAGTGGTAGCTGAGTGGGTAGAGGAACTGGTTTGTGATCACAAGGTCGTGGGTTTGAGTCTCGCTTTACCTGGTACGATTGAGGTGTCCTAAATTTATATAAATGCAGAGACTAAATTTCCCTCACGGGATCAAAAAGAGTATAATTCTTCTTCTTAATTCTTAATGATTTTGAATTTGTAAATCGGATCATTGTTATTTTAATCTTGGTTACATAGGCTCTGTTGGAGATTATTCGACTAAGCAGGGAATTCCAATGGGCCCCATGGTTTATGCGCCTCAACAACAAGGTCCACCTATGCCTCATGGCATGTATGACAACCGCAGCATTCCAGGAAGTGCCAAAGGGGCCAATCAGATGCTGGACTATCTGGAGAGCCAGGTGCGAAGCATGGACGTTGCAGCACCCTTAGTCCACACCCAGCCTGCACCCCCTCAGCAAATGCCTGCTCCTGCTCACCATTACCAGCCCTTACCCCCTCAGCACCGAGCCACGCCACTCCAGGCTGTGCCGTTCTCCACTGGACCTCCCAGCATGCTTTCTGCTCTGGATGAAATAGGTGTTCAAGGCATGGAGCGACGCATCATCCAGCTGCCACCCATTATCGGCCGTGGGGCCAGTCAGCCGTCTCACCGAAGCTCTGGAGGCACCCGGGGTGGTGGAGCACAGCTGTCCATCCCATCCAGTGACGACTCCAGCCGAGCAGGCTTTCACCGCAGAGGAGGCCACTGTGACGCACCATCCCCACGGCGTGGCATCCTACGCGGCTATAGTGATGAGTTGGACTGGGACGAACGCCATGGGAGGCGAGGAGGCTCTGAGGGGGGCAGGCGAGGGGGAGGCAGAGGTTCTGAGGGTTTTCGTCCTCGCTCACGTAGCAGAGATGACCTGATGGACCAGTTGCGTCACACGACTCCACATCGGGACAGGAGCTACTCACCCCCAGCCCGTCGCCAGGGCTCTTGGAGCTCTGAGGATGAGAGCAGCCAGAGGTGGGGAGGTACTCGTCCCTCGCAGGGGAAGCTTTGGCTTGAGAAACCACCCAGCTACTCCTCCATTGATGTACAGCCAGGGTACAGCGCCAGGAAGAACAATATGGATCGCATCTCTGTAAGGGTTTGAAGTTGCTAACAAGTCAAGCTCCAGATTAACCCATAATTCAAATCACAATTGTCTGACCAAATTCCATCATCAATTTCCATCATTCCCCTTTTATCTGTCTTCTTTAACTGATCTTTCTGCACTTTTCTTGGGTCTGTTTCTGTTCTCTTAGGAGAGGAGTTCTCACAGTGGCAACAGTGTGGTCATCTGAAGCATGCTTACCCTCACTTTAAGCTGAAAACAAGACCTTTACCTCTGTCATGTTTATGTACTTGTTGGAAAATAAAGCATTTGACTGATCCTTTCAGTAGGCAGCAGCCACTGGCACAGTAAGCAGGTGGTTGACAGTGCTTACAGACAATGTCTGGTTCATTAATGAGCTCTAGATATTTCTCAGTGAATTGCAAAGTTTAAACATGTGGAGCTTGGTCTGTATACATACTGTGTAGTTCCAGCTGAACTTAGCATTGCTGAAATACTTCACATTTCACTATACACCATATTTTACCACTGAAACTGTTAATAATGTTTTACTAACCTTGGCATTCTGCAGGTGTGTGTGTGCGTGTGCGTGTGTGTTATTTTTAGATCATATAAATTGGTGGATTATCTTGTGTGGGGCCCAAGTTCCTAAGAGGCTATTCTTGCTTTCAAAGGTTGCAAGAGTAGGCAGGACATGACTGAATAAATGTGATTTATTTTGTTTCTTCAGAAATAAACAACTTCAGCCAGAGTGGAGTTAATTTTGGAAGAGGCGAGTAATGAGCATCATGAGGGCCTCAAATCAAATATTCCCTTTAAAATGCTGCAGGATCAGCCCATTGTGCGGTAACATAGCTCTTGTGAATGGATGATTTGTTTAAAACCATTAATGTTCAACAATTGTACAGTATCTCTGAACAAGCTGTGGGTGGTGTGATTTTTTTTTTTTTTTTAGATGTTTGATTGTAATTGCTTTGACTGTATAATGATCAGTTACTAATCGTATGGTAAATATCCATCTGGATAGAACTGTTTGAAAAGACTAACTGTTTCTGCCAATTTTTGGCCTCCTGGGAATACAATTCTGCGCTGTATTTCAACTGAAGTGTGCTGTGTTTGTACATTTTTTTTTTTTTTAAGAATGTATTGTATATTTCAGGATGTGAAACATGCCATAGAAAACTTTAGACCAGTTTGGCTAATTGCTAAATAAAATCCAAGTAAAATTCTTTTATTCTTATTCATGACAAGGTGAAGAGAAACCTTCAAAAACTGTCAAGTAACTTTCACTATGCTGCCCTCTTTCTTAAAAAGATAATGCACAAGTTAAACAGTCATTTTAGCACTGTCCGGGTCATTCACTGCAATGTTTTGAAACCACTGAAAGTGTATTAGTGAAGCTGTTGTTCCAGTATTTAAAAAATGTGGGCATGAAAAGATAAGACTGAGAAGTACTGGTAAGGAGAAGTTTAAAGAAAAAAGAGCATTAAACTAAACAACCGTGTTGGTGAAGAGAGGGAAGCCCAACCTATGATTCCTCAGATGAAAAGTGTTCAGGAGAAATGGCTGTTGTTCTGTAGCTGGAGTCCTGCCACTAACCACTGTCCCGTGCGCTGTGCGTCAATGATCATTTGAGCTATTAGTCTTCATTGCATCATTGCAATTCCTTTTTTCTGGTAGGGGACAAGTAGGTGCGACAAGCGGAACCATTAACGAGTGGTACTGTATGCATAAAGGATACTGGACAGTAAATGAGGAGCGAGGACAGGGGTCAAGTGGCCCAGGATAATTAAAAAGCGTCGCGAGCCACCACCAAGAAAAGGCTAGCCACTGAAGTCACCCAACTGTAGCTTTTTTGTTTCATTGGTGGACTATGACAAAAACCAAATAGGCCTAGGCTATGTCCCGCTGACGGATACATTGTATTTGATACATTTGATGATGATCGCCATTATTTTGATGTTGAGTGTTTGCCATTGAGGTAAGGTTTACATTTCTGATTTTTTCTGTCCACTAGATGACGCTGCTTGGATTGGAATTGTATTTGCATTGGTGAAGTTGAAGGCCTATGTTAGTCAAATATATTTTTTGTACTAGGGTACAAGTGATGGTTTGGGCGAACCAGTTTTATTTCAAATCTCTTTTCTCCCGTCTCTTCATATTCTAGGCTACTATTGACAGGGCCAGAGATACTGTAGTAGGCCTAATGCTAATGAAGATGTGAAAATTTGATGAATTGCACAAACTATTACTATTCCTCTTTAACATTAGTCTATGTTATCTAGTCACCACCATAAAAGTAGTTGTCAAATAGCCTCCGTAACAATACGCTACCCGTCCATCTTTTTTTTTTTTTTTTTAATTATCACCGCCTAAATGGTGGGCGCATGATCATTGCTGAATGATATGGTAGTCTAATAGCTCACACCTTCCTTTCGTATCATCCAGATCGTTGATTCAGTACGAGAGCAGTCTGAACTCTTTGTAGTCTCTGTGATGATCGGTAGATGTCACTCTTTTCTCCCACCATGTAATGGAATAGCTAAGCTCCTCTATGTTCAGCAGCCTAGCTAATAGCCTATTTGCTCTAGAATTACATTTAGCCTATGTTACATTTCTGGCAGACTATTAAAATAACACCATATTACTGACGTTGTATTTCTGGTTAAGTTATCGAAAGGACTATATATTCTATGCATTACTGAGAACATCATAAGAGCCACTTTAGATTTTTATATTTTTCTTTAAAGATTTTTCTTTTGTTTATTAACATAAATTATAAAGTCAGCAGAGTTGCTTAATGCGTCCATAGCCAACTGTCTAGCTCTCTTAGATTTTCATGAAGATTTGAGTCATGTCTTTCTGAGTTCATTGTTGCCTGCCCAGCCAATCATTGAATTTGACGACACAATAGAGAGCAAAGTTCCGGTATAAAAAGCCTTGCAGAATTTCAAGCATGACACCTGTGAATGTGGTGCACGGTGAAAACAACATTGGGTGTAAACTTAGATCCGGACGAAGATACAGAACATGTATTTTGCACGACTTCTGATATCTCTGTGTTTTTTAATTGCATTAGGTCCAGTGGGTTATGGTGAAATCACAACGCACCATCAGACTTCAGTTGCCACGGAGGAGAGTGAACAGTGCATAACATGTGAGTTTAGACAGCAAAGCAAGCTCATTAGGCTACAAGCCATCAAGTCCCAAATTCTGAGTAAACTTAGGCTCAAACAAGCTCCCAACATTAGCCGAGATGTGGTCAAACAATTATTACCAAAGGCACCTCCGCTGCAGCAACTCCTTGATCAGTACGATGTACTTGGAGATGATAACAGGGACGGAGTCTTTGAAGATGATGATGACCATGCCACCACAGAAACTATCATGACCATGGCTACTGAGCGTAAGTTCTACTGTCCTTAATGTTAAGACGTGCTAGCGTGGGTCGCCAACTGCCAATTAGCGCGGAGGTTGCAGTACTTTACGCCGACAGCTTATGTTTCTATTTTCTTTTTAGTGCAACATGGACCTGTGATCATTTTTGTAATTTTTCAGTGGTACAAATGTTAAAGCTATAGAGGTCAACAGGAAAGTTTTTTTTTTATTTGCTAGTGCAACTGAGTAAGAAGTGAAAATTTGAGAATAATTTAGTCCCTTGAACAAACGTCATCAATGTTGAACTTCAGCTGCGCGTTGACAAAGACACTAAGTGTATGTAGTGGTTGATTCCTACACTTGAAAATGGTAAAAAATTTTGCCATTGTATAATTTAAGCCATTATGCGTTGCATCACGCTTGCTACACCAAACCAATTGTTGTTCTGAATGACTGACAGGGTGCCTTTTTTCTTTTTCTGCCCTAAAAAATGTGTATAGCGGATCCCGTAGTTCAAGTGGAACGGAAACCGAAGTGTTGTTTTTTTTCCTTCAATCCGAAGATCCAACCCAACCGCATCGTGAAAGCGCAGCTTTGGGTGAACTTGAGAACAGCAGACGAGGATACCACTGTGTTCCTTCAGATATCGCGATTGATGCCAGTCACGGACGGAAACCGACATAGGATCCGATCATTGAAAATTGACGTTAAAGCGGGGACCAAATCTTGGCAGAGCATAGATGTCAAACAGGTTTTGACGGTGTGGCTCAAACAACCGGAGACCAACTGGGGTATCGAGATAAACGCGTACGACGCAAAGGGAACCGACTTGGCTGTTACGTCTGCGGAACCTGGAGAGGAAGGACTGGTGAGCTACAATTTTTACTTTTACGCAAGACATTTCCTACCCGATGAACCAGTTTGTAACGTTAGTTGTGTGGTGATGTCAAGTCATATTAAAGAGGACCAAAACCGATGTTTAGGGAAAAGATGTGTGTACATTTTCTAAATCTGTTATTAAACATTGATAGCCTACATTAAAGTCGTTTTGTAAATTTATTTAAACGAAGCTTCATTTTTTTTCTATTATCTTTTCTAATAACAAAGACGAAACAATGCACATGTATTTGTAGTATAATGTACTCTATTATAAGCTGCTCAAAAAAAATAAAGCTTAAACAACACAATGTAACTCCTTAGTCAATTAGGCTTCAGTTAAAATCAAACTGTCCACTTACGAAGCAACACTGATTGACAATCAATTGATATTGTTGTCAGCACATTCAACTATGTAAAGAACAAAGTACTGAATAAGAATATTTCATTCATTCAGATCTAGGATGTGTTATTTTAGTGTTCCCTTTATTTTTTTGAGCAGTGGTATATGGCTGTCTATTTAACGTGGTGTCTGTCACAACACCAGAGCTTGTTTTGCATGGACTGCAGGATCCCATGAACATTGTGGTTTGTTTTTCACAGCAACCATTCATGGAAGTAAAAATTTCTGAAAGCCCTAAAAGAACCAGACGGGATTCAGGACTTGACTGTGATGAGAACTCCCCAGAATCCCGCTGCTGTCGGTACCCTCTCACTGTGGACTTCGAAGACTTTGGCTGGGACTGGATTATTGCCCCAAAGCGCTACAAGGCCAATTACTGCTCGGGCGAGTGTGAATACATGCACCTGCAGAAGTACCCCCACACCCATCTGGTCAACAAAGCCAACCCACGGGGCTCAGCCGGACCTTGCTGTACTCCAACCAAGATGTCACCCATCAACATGCTATACTTCAACAGAAAAGAGCAGATCATCTATGGCAAGATCCCATCAATGGTGGTGGATCGCTGCGGCTGTTCCTGAGTGACAAGACACGCTGTCTCCTTCTCCTGGACTTGTGAAAATCCTCACTGTAACTATTTACCAGTTCTCTCCTACACTATGCAGTAGAGCAAGGAACAACAACAAGGATGCTCACCCATTTGCTGAGCATAAATGTCATAAGGATATACTGAATGTCATAGAGGTGGACTTGGGAATGGACATGGCAAACCGATTAGAGCAAATTTGACGACATTCAATGACAAACTTTTTTTCCTCTTCAATCTGCTTGATGTGTTTCATTGTTTCTCACATACCTGCTGAATGGATTCTCTTTTGTCCGTCACATCATGTCACACTCATTATCTAACATCCATATATTTGCAAGAATTGTCCTCAGTGCCTGTCTGATGGCCAGGATAACCTATTAATATGTATGTATGTGTGTGTTTTTAGGAAACGTTTAAGTGAAATGGAGAGGGACTCATGAACTTATTGATTAGAGCTGGAAATCCTATCTGAAGAGATGCATCTGGCAAACAAAACCGGGCCTCACGTTCATTGCCATAAATGCCAAACATAGCTTTACCATTACTCTCATTAACTGCTTGAACTTCCCGACACACTTGAATTATTATAATTATATATAATTATATATATAATCTGCATTACTGGGCAGAAGGAGTTGACCAGAGGCACTATGAATGCAGTCTACACATTAAAATGTGTAACCAAGGCAGAGGTATATAAAAAGAATGAATGTTTAAATCATGCTTAAACTCTGTCTTTCAAACAACACAGTTTGCACTATAGCAGACCAACAGAAATCATTGGTTGCTAAAAAGTTGTAAAAACTGATTTTGATATGTTTGCTAATTGTATTATATGCCATTTTTTCCAGTAGCTGTTTACTTTTCTCTATTAGTAAATGTATACGACCACAACCTAGCAAAAGTGCACATTATGGAAATCTATATATGTCAAAGAAATAAAGGTGCTTACTCATTATGTGACTATGTCCTCACTGAACTAAACACTAGCTTTACAGAATGTCAATCCAGTGGCTCTTGTTCTGGTGCATGTCAGTCAGTGTGTCCCATTTTTGTTTTACAACATGGACTCAGTTGTCACAAGACTAAGTGAATTACATTTTCAGATTAAGTATGAAGAAACTGACTACATGTGAGCACACAAGGGTTGTTAAGTAGCCTTTATGATCCAACCAATAATGTTATATTGGGGAGAGAGACATCAGCCACATTCACTTTAAAGACAACTAGTGTTTATAAATGATCTTTATTATGTGCTTTCCCAGATTTTACTGCTTTTACCTACATCATATGTCTACCCATATGAAGTGGCCAGCATGGTAATCATGAGGACAAGTGGTGTTAGAAGCATTTTCACACATTTTATTTCTATTTTACTATTTACATTTTGCTCAATAGTAATATGTAATTTAGTTGCTCATATTAGAAGAAACTGGACCTTTTACAGTTTTGTATGATTGATTGTTTAAGCATACTCTACACACAACTCTACACACAAATTAGGAAACCTTACACCAAATTGGCAAAACATCTTTTTTTTTTGGCAAAAGCAAACAAATCTTGCTTAACTCTTCAAACCTTTGTAAAAATTATATTTTTGTACCAAACAGTTAACACTAACCATCATATTTCTAAGCACATAATGTGCCAATGTTTTCATTCTGTAAACACACGGTGATTCAAATTCAAAATATGAATAAATTCACACACATCAAAACAAACACAAGAAAACATACAATTTCACTGAAAGAGAGATAAACAGTCTTGTCTCTCTGGGTCTGACCACATAATTTCATCAACATCGCATGCAATGTCTTCTTGTTCAAGGCACCAGGGAAAACATCTCCTGGAGTGCAATATCCAGGCCTGACATGATGCCTGGTAAATCCTCACATGCCTCTTCTATTGCCTGTATAAGGGCAATGCACTGATATGCACAGGGATATCATCATAGACCTTCCAGCGCCAGGCAGAAAATAATTATTCAATTGGATTGAAGTATGGAGAGTAAGGGGGGAGGTTGAGTACAGTGAAGAGTGGGTGATCTGGAAACCAGTTGTGAACCAAAGCAGCTCTATGGAAACTAATATTGTCTCATTTGATGACATACCTGATCTGCTCTGGTCTCTGAACATTAGTGAGTGTACAGTATAATGTAGGGTCTTCTTATCCTTCCTCTTTACCTTCTCACCCTCTCCCTTCGTCACCTCCTTCTCATCTTCCTCTAAATTCACCTCCTAGTCTTTGTCCTCTTCTTCCACCTGCTGCTTCAAGTCCTCGGACTCTTCCTCGCCCTCCTCTAATCCTCACTCTTCACAGTCTTTCCCCCATTGTCTGCATTGAAAGCTTACTTGTTGCTTATTTATAGTGAACTAATTATCTAAAACAGTTTTTGCATAGCACAGTGTGGTTAACAGTTAGCAAAATAGTGTAAATAATAGTCATAAATGTGTATATTTTTACCAGGATTGTGCTAATAATCTGGAAATTGTGTGTAAAGTAGTGAGTTCTGTTTACAGTTCCACAAAAAGAGTGCTGTGGAGTAGATTGTATTTATACATTTGCAAATTGTGTGTTACAAAAGTGCAAACTGTGTGCAAAGCAGTGTTTGTGCTTTTAATTTTGCAAACTCAGTGAGTGGTTTTACTACAACTATTAATAGTTTTAGAAATTGTGCTACAAGAATCATTGTTAGTGTTTAAGCAACACCATTGAGCTCATTTAAATGACAGCCTTTGGAAGCTTTCTCTTCCATCCAGGAGGAGGCGAACTGTGTTTTAGGAGAGTCACTTCCTTTCCTGCTGTGAGTTGGAGTCCAGCCTTGGTGACCAGGTGGGACCTGAACAGCAGTCATTCCTAGCATTGCTTTCCCCATTTGAAAGTCGTCCTCCTCACCCACTTCCTAGATTGCAATCAGACAATGTGTTAAAACATTCATTCACTCATGCATTTACCACATTCAGTCAAAATGTTCTGCTCTTCTTGTTCGGCAAAGTCATAAAAGTATTAAATTCTGAAACCTAGATAGCGATAGAGCAATCCATGTATCCATTGAAGTGAACATGCCACAGCACCTTGACTAAGATTTACTGCTAGACACTTTTTCAGCCTACTGATATGTTTTGTTAAGTATCTTCTTTCCTGTTGAAAGTCAGACAAACAGAAACCCACTAGAGTGAGTGCTGTTATATACTTTACGGGATGCTCTTCTCCCCTTATCTTGGCAGCATGGTCACTGGCAGCACATTCCCTCACTGACAGGTGAGGAAGTGACTGTGAGAAAATGGGAAGACAGTGGCGCTCCATGGGGAGAATGAGCACAGGCACGGACAAAAATCGAGAGAGACGCCTCACTCATCTCCGGGCTTTAGAAATCCCAACATCCTGCACGTAGCCATATGGTGCCTTGTCAAGGCAAGTAGAGTAGCCCTCCAGATGAGGGGGAAACACCACACCAGAAACAGGAAGAGTGGGGGTAACAGCTGCCAGGTGTGGACGAACATCTGCAGCCAAGACTGAAACAGAAAACAGCTGGACTTGACAGTTTCCAGTCTATTGGGGGGCGGGTGGGGGTGGGGGTGGGGGGGGTGCGGTTGAGGTGCGTCCATCTGAGCTGGAGGGATCTCTTCACAGCAAACTTGACCCTTGGTGCTGAGTTCAGTTTCAAATGACAAATGAATAGACGAGAGGAATAAAACCAGCAACCTCCAGGACACATGTGCCAAAAGAACACTGACAATTACCCTGACAATCCATCCGTCTCCTCACTCCTAATTTGTCATTTGGTACAAGGCAGGCAGACAGACCAAACATTCAGCTGTTACTTAACACAATTGACTTCACCATCAACATTAATTTTGCAATGCAGTAATCACCTGAATAATCTAGGGGGACATGATTTAGGAACCAGAAAGACACGTTTGCCTAACTCTGTGTCCATAGTGGCCAAAGAAAGCAATGAAAATCAATAAAAGACATGAGTCTGGAACAGGAGCAGGCAGATGTGCAGCCGTTGACAGGTAGCTGTCGTCAAGGCTGATGGATTTATCCAAGGCACCGTTACTGGGACTTATACACACTAGCACTTGTTTTTTCACTTAGTGTTGGAATGGATAACCTTTTCCCAAATATGCATTGACTTCTCTGGAACTAGAAAGGTGATTAATTACTGGACGTTAACGGGGTGACGATTCATCAGAGTTGTTCTGTTTAAGACATGCAATATAAAGTGGAATTCCATTTTTATGGTAGCTTACAGATGCCACTGGTAGCTTGCAGATGCCATTAATCAATTTCATGTTCCATGCCTGGCATTATTGAAAATTTAAAAATAATTTTCTTTATATTTTATTTAATTTACAAGATATGTAAACAACTGATCCAGAAAGTAACAGGACAAGGCAGTAAACCATACGTCCTCGAGGGAGCAAAGACAGACAGCAATGGACTATAGATGCTCCTCTACGGAAATAGTCTGGATGGCTTGGAAAAAATTAAGAACCGTCTCCTCTGGTATTACCACTGCTCCTGTCTTTGTAAATGTTAGAAGGATGTTCTAGTGGTTTATGATCGAAACTTGAAATTAAGCTTAAAACAAGCTGTTTATAAAAGATGTGCCTTCCTTGCATTGACTGGGAGCACATGACAGTTTGAGTGGTTTATATGGGAAGAATTTGAAGGAAAAATTTGAAACAATACCTCAAACTAAAGATTAGAAGGCATGTTCCTCAAACCTCTTCAGTCATTCAAACACACAAATGCCACTAAAGAGCACCCCACCTAGAGTACAAATGCTTCAGTCAAGGATCAAATTAATAACGATAAAGCAAGACTGTGCATTGCAAACAAGATACATGCATTTATTCAGCTCTGTACTTACAAGCAGACAAATTTTCTTTATTTGAGGCTAACTTTTCAGCCCTCTTTTCACTGCATCTAGATGTATGATATTTAGTTTTATTGCAAACCTATATTCCAAACCATAATCCATCTTCAACTTCGGAGAATCTGATAAAGCACTGCCTTTGGTTTTGTCATCACACAACATTTTGTCTTGTTAATTAGTCTAGCTATAATATTTTCTGACTCAAAGTCATATCACAGACATCACCAAGTGGAATTCCAGAACCAAGAGGGGATACTTTACATCACATCTAACTCTTCTGGGTAAAGGGTATTAAAACTGCTCAGTCTGTTGTTTCAATTTGAAAGACACTATCTGGCAATGATGACTGCAACACAACGTTAGCAACTATATTCTAGGTCTGCATCAACATGGTGATTATTTAAGAGGAAAACATAATATGTCAGGAGCTTAAAGTTTGGATTTAACCATCTCTTAGTACTGACACTAACACAACTGATCCGATAAGGTGTCAAAATAATGCTTCAATTAAAAGTAATAATGTTTTTCAAACCGGGGTACATAATAGTTGAAAATCGTTCAACACTTTATTATTCAACAGTTTTCCTAGACAGTCCAAATTCCACCAACCACTAAACATTTTTTCTATGAGATACTAAATGCACCATAGAAAAAAAATCTACATGATTTTACTTGAAAGGGTATCTATACAGCACTAATGTCTTATCCACTTTTGGAACAGTCACCTCCTCTACTATACATCAGACACATCAACATAGCCCATACCGTCAAGATGTACAGAAGTGCCATCAAAATGAACTTTGGGCTATATAACAGGGGGAGGTTTCTAACAGTGAGAAATAGTGATGACTGCAGAGGGGGAGCATCATCAAACGGCACCATAACAGATGTGGAGGACAACTACAAATAGGAATTCAAAAAAAAAAATAAAAAATAAAAAACAAAAAAAGAAAAGGTAAAAAGAAACTGAAAGGAGCAAAAATTGGTGATATTGTCAGACCCCTAGAGCACACGACAGGTCCTGAAGATCCAGCTCAGTAGGAAAAAGAAGACGCACACCAAAGCAGTTATGTGACCAGGTACCCTGCCGGCATATTAGTCTTGACAAAGCAAGAGATGGCACTGACTTCAAGTCAAGAAAGCTCCTGAAAGCTATCAACAGGGTTTCCACACCTTGGTTAACATCAAATTCAAGGAAATTGCCAAACCACCAAAAGTATTCAAGGACTTTCAAGGACAGTGTCTTTTTATGCCCATTTTCAAAAACTTTCCAGGGCCTTGAACTTATTTCAAACTTTCAAGGATTTCAAGGACCTGTGGGAACCCTGTATCAACAAGTCCAGTATCCTGAAGCTGTACTCTTAGTGGAGGCCAAGGACTAGTGAATGTAAGACACCCTTCAGGATGAAACGACTAAGACCAATATAGCAGGGGTATATACCAATACCAATATATTAGGGGTATACAATAGTGCAGGGGTTCTTAGCACAATAGAACTGGGGACACATGGAGCAGAAGAATTTTCTAAGACCCTCGATAATTGCAAGACATTTTTAATACTCATCTGATCTGTTAGATGCAGGATGCCGTTTTGTTGGCAAACCATTTCAGACCCCCTGGCAAGTTTGATAACCAATGCAATAGGATAGACAGGAAACCCTTTAGACAGCACAAACCTGAAAAGGTGGCGTGCAGTGTGATAAGAGTTGCAAATGTGGGTATTGCAAAAGGAGCGTGGCATGTCCCACCCAATGAGATGTCAGATGCAGGAGGCCAGTCTACCTTGTCAGGGCTTTGTTAGGGATTACCTTGACCCAGCAACTTTGGGCACCACAGGCTGACAAAAATGACCTTTGTAATTGTGCTTGGAATGCCAAAAGCATTTCCAAGAATTCCTGAAGCATAAAACAGAGTATTAACAATCTCCCTTGGTTGTTTAGCTGATTATTGAATATTATGGGGGTGTTGTTTTCACCATGCTACATTTACCAAATATACAATGAGACTTCCAAAACAAAAGGGGATCACTATTTAATATCTCAACATCCACACTGCCTAAATCCATATAGGTACAACTGGTGGCTTTTGTTTTATAGTTTTTTTTTTTAACATACTGATTAACTTTTAAATTATACTGATTACATTTTGAGTGATTGTGGGTCCCAAAAGATAATAGTGTAATACCAAGAACCAAGTCTGTCAGGATGGTAAGATCACACCACATGTCCACAAGCCCCTGCTGCCTTGCTATTTCATGAGTCACTGGCATGGTTCTTTGGCTGCTTCCAGAGAATGAAAAATGTGGGGCCGTCACTGCTACATTAGTTCTTTACCCTCGCGTCAGCTGCTCAGGTCTTTATTAGCGTCTGTCATCTGACAGATGGTTGTGTTTAGATTCAGGCAATGTTTGTTTCAGAGATTTACACTTTAACCGCAAAGTTTGGCAAATCCCTGGCATAGTGCTAATGCTTGCTTCCCCTGCATGCACTCCAGTCATTTAAGTGAGCCTTATGGGAGCACAGTACGGGGGTGGGGGGAGATCCTCATAAGCAGCACCGGGCTACTGTGGCTATCAGACCTCCCAAGGAACCTCTCATGTGTTTAGTAATGAGGATCTGAGTTCTCCCTTCATTCTTTTAGAGCCCAAGTTTCCGCTCTCTTTTCATCCACCTCTGCCCCCAGACCACCCCCCTTCTCACACACGCACTTACTCCATCATCATGCTTCGTAAAAGTGTAAGGTTATACAGAAAGTATCCACGGCTGCTGCTCAACACTACAGCAAATTCAATCGTGTGAGGGAACCCGATAGGCCGTCTTATGATAATATTATAGTTAGCACAGGGAAAGGTCAAACCGCAGCACACGTCTTGGTTGACATGGGCCCTGCCATGGTGCAAGCAGATGGACTCACATGGCCACAAGGTGCAAATTCTCTAAAGAGGCATTGGGAGGCATGGTACCCTGCCCCCACCACACCATACCCCCTGGGTCATATTCTTTCTCTGTTGCCCTCGTTTGAAAGCTCAATTAAAGTAGCGTGTGCTCGGCCGTTGCCTCGTAACTGCCAGGGTTGCAAAATCTGGCAATATGTGCTGTGCCTGGCATGGGGCAGAATATCAGAGTGATTAGTGAGGATTAGCTGGTGGTCATCTTTTGAACACATGACCACTGAGTTAAAAAGGTCACTTAAAGTCATTTTACCAGATGTCGGGAAATTATGTAAGTTTTTTTTTTTACCCTTTACTTTCTGCAGAAGGTGGGTCAAATGCAGATAAGCCTAGTCTATAATAGTGTTCAATGGAAAAACATTCATTGCAATCACTTGAGCGTGAAAAGTCTAGGTGTGGAAGGGCGATTTCTTGTAGCTCAAACACACCTTCAACTTTTTGACAGTGATCAAGCAGGAGTAAGTTGATGCAGTCGTCAAATCCAAATGAACCCTTGGTCACAGACACCTGTTGGCATTCAAGTCCTGGTGAAGATGACAGTGAAAACTTGCATTTCAGTCCACTTGCATTAGTTAGCTCTGAACACTCACACACATCTGATATACCTATCCATATGCCAAAAAAGGCACCAAAAATGTTTTGAATTCATACTAGACCAATTATTGTAATAATATATTACAATACTGTCCCCAACCCCTAGAATAGACTACATTAATTCTCACACACACTGGTACATGTACGCATGCTCGCTTGCTCACACACACTCTGCTGCCCTCCTGGGACTGCCCCCAAAAACTTCTGATCTATTTCATTCTTCCCTCCACATTCTCACTGCAGTGTTCAGCCCCATCTTGCCTGCCTGTGGGCACAGGCCAAACGCTCCATTAGGGCCAGCTCCTCCAGGCGCACTTACTTAATCACTTTACATGCTTTATGCCTACTGTAGGGCTATCCACACTCACACAGAATAGGGAATGTAGACACAAGATGACCAATTGGAGTATCAGATGAAATGTGTCCTTACCAGATTAAACAAAGGTGCCTCATGAAAGTATTTGAGAAATTTGAGTATTTGTACACATTGGTGCAGAATAAAATATCCTAGTGATGAGGTTTAAAGGCTGTTGTCAACACCCATTTCCTCTTGGAGGGGTTAACTAGGGCTTCAAAGGACGGGGCTGTCAATTTGGAAGATGGAAACCATAACTTTCAATTGACACCTGGATTTTGAAGGTATTCTGGACTGCATTCAAGACTGTGGCACGGGTACTGCTGTGGTCAGTGGGGCCAGGGATTTGTTTCAAAGACTTTAGCCACTTCACTGACAATAAAATCAGATGTGTTCTCACACCAATGATAATTACACGCCAAACATGTTTCCTTGAGTCGAAAGTTGAAGGGGTGGAAGCCACTAGTTAAATGGCAAACTAATGGCCACATGAAGACAGGGGAAATTCTAAACAAGGAGTGATGTGGTAAATTTCACTTCTGAGAAGTCTGCTCAAGTGACAAGTGTCAGGATTGAGGAAAAAAAAACATTTTTTTTTTTTACATAGATGAGCAAATATTAAAGACCAAGTCAAATAAGTGTCATGTCGAGTCAAAACACACTCCTACAAACCATTACATGGTTAAAATCTCTCCACTTCTGTCAGTCAGGGTCCACTATAGGTCAGTGGCTAGAGTTTATAATTGAATTTCTGCCTCTGGAAGAACAACTGTCAAGACGGCAAAAGTTCCAAGCTGGCGTCCAATACTGGAATACATAAAAAAAAAACCTTATAATATTGGAAAAAGAGACATATTACACTGGAAGATGAATGGCTGCTAGGATGGGGTTCCTTTATTAATGTCCCTTATTTATTTATTTACTTTTAGTTATGTACTTAAACAACTATTGTTTGGGATTTACGGTTTCTTTTCGTTTGATATTTTGTCTCATGTATGCTGTTCAATTTTCTTTAATATTTTGTCTTATGTATGTTGTTTGTAGTTTTTTAATGTCCTGCTGCATGTATGATGTTTGTTCTCTTCCAATGTCCTGTCGCATGTACATTGTTTTTTTTTTTTGTTTGTTTGTTTTGTTTATCTTATTAATGCCAGGTGAAAGAAACATTTATGTGTATGTGTATATAAAAAGGTATAAAATGTAATTAAAAAAAGAAAATCTCTCCACATCTGAAATGTATTTATGACTGGTAATTGAATGGCTATGATGGTGCACTTTCAGTAACCACAGTTCACAATGCATTACAATTTATAGCCTTCAAGTTCCAGCTGATGTGATCAAGGCAGCTGAGATGCTGATTTTTAGGGGTGCAGAAATGTATAACCACAGAGCATTAAATGTTGTGGATTAGTGGCTTTGGCTGAGGTCACATGTTGCTGCTTGTTTCTATTTCTAATAAAACAAAACTAAGCAAGCAAACTAAGCAATTACAGATATCTAAGGAAGTTTGACAGGCATACTTAGTTAATTTCAACAGTCATGACAAAATAAGCTCAAACAGCACTATTTTAAGAGAGCATATTTTTTATCAGTGGACAGAAATAGCGACCTAGACTGACAGGCATACTTACGTACACCAACCCATACCAGCAATCTCCCAGAGTGCAGATTGTTCTCAAGTTTAAACACATTGGAACTGTGGAGAACTCTGGTTTGCCATTGGTAGCCCACTCTCTGACACTCCCTTGAACTTTCACATATTGAGGATTAAGGCTGATGTGAGACACCTGTGGCCCCCCCATAAAACCCATATGCCACTAAATTGACCTTGATTTAGAACATCTCCATTGCCCCGGAGCATATGCACAATCATACCAGCTGATAGAAATGCAACAATAGTCGAGGGACCATTGTACTTTCGCACGTCTGTGCATCTCCACATGCTGCCAGAGCTGGGCAAAGGCACAAACTAAAGGCATACACAGAATACACAGGATGAGGACAACACAGATGACAACTGGGTAGATTTCAATGTGGAAAAAATATATTTAAAAAAAGTTCTTTCATGATTCTTATTTTAAATTATTATTTTTCTAAGTGAGCAAAAAGTATATTTATTGTTTGCTAATAAAAATAACGATTTGATTTCTAAAAAAAAAAAAAAGATTTCACATGTCCCTAAAAAACTGTCCACCCTGTCATACTGAGGAATTTGTCAGAAAAAAAAGTCATCAGCAGCAGTGACATCACAATGCCCATTTTTTTCTCTACTCAGTGGCTGGATATATTAAGCCACTGGTATATAGGTGTTCTGTCCAAGCTTACCGTGTCCACCCTATCGGCATAATATATGCAGACGTGAGAAGTGTACACAATTTCCAAAATATGCCAATGCATAAAATTCTCTTCAATAACATACTAGCTAGTTAGATAATGACAGTTTGTATAGACTTGAAAAGCTATCTGCTAACCTGAAATGTCCACCCTGTCAGTGACTCAGCTCTGATCTGACAGGGTGGACATACATGACAGGGTGGACATATCATTCACGGTATATAATAACAATAGTTGGTATAGAAATGTATAGTGTATGTTACTATCTCTTCATTATTCTCATTATCATATTATCATTTAATATTAAAGGCATTTGATCCGTTATTATTGGCGACCCACCATTATGTGTCCACCCTGTCATGTGTCAGTCCACCCCATCATGCACTGGTTCACTGTCATATTGGTATTTTGAGTTTATAATTAGCTTATACAGTCAACTATTTGTGTATTCATTCATTCATTCATAATTTTAAAAGAATATTAATGACTATTTCAAGGAAAAGGACAATGTACCCATCAGAAAATTGTATTTTTTATGTTACTGTTAATAAAAACACATTTTAACAGAATTTTATATGTCCATGACAGGGTGGACATATTATATGGTTTGTTATCAGAGTAATATCCCACAATTTACAGAAAATGGGTGTGGGAGCTTGGAAAATATACATTTCTTCAAGTTTAATGTCTACTTTTCATAATAGGATAGAAAAGGAAGGAGAAAATAAGATCTGATTTTTTGGTTATTACAGGACTGAAAAGGCACTTTACAGTAATATTGACGTGAGTACAATTTAGCTTTGATAGATGTTGTCAGTGTCTAGAGGTCACTGGATGAAAATATCTCTACATTTTCATTTGATCCATTTCTTATAAATATTTTCAAAGATATTATATACTAGCTCACTAGCTTAATAGCTAATTTCACACAGGCCAAGATTTCCAATATTCGTTAAGTGTTTCTCAGACATGGAATAAGATAACTTAAGAAACTTTACTGTTTTTTTAGGATAAATTAGTAATTCTTTGGGCAAAATACCCTGGGTAAACCAAGATACTATACATATACTATATATTGAACATTGCATTGTATTGACCAGTTACACTGTTAAACATTGTTATTTGCCTAGAAGTTCATAACAGGTTGATCCCCATTCTGACAATATTTAGAGGGCATAGATTGTAGTGTAATTACTAATTGTTTTTTTCCTCTGTCTTTAAATACCCAGCAACTGTGCTGTCAGATCAGTCTGATATTTTACTCAAGAAGCACACAGAAGAGTGAGCCAGTATATCTCAGTACATTCTCATTTGATTACTTTCTCATAAATTTTCTTCCAATATTTGCTGCAGCTGGCCATTTCAACTACTCATGTCGAAGAGAAGGGTCAGCTTCATGTAACAAGCTCAAATGGGTTCAGAAATTTTGAAAATAGCCTTCATGTCGGTTGCAGCAACCAGTCTTGAGCAGGTCTGGAGCCTCATTTATAAAACCTTTCCACAAAAAAAGCAGCGTGAGGCAGTATTTCTCACGGGAGTCAGGATTTACAAAGAATACAAATATCACATTGATAAAGTAGCCGGCCGCATAGTGGATAGCTGCATTTGAGCATTAATATAATGTAGTTTTTGTAACAGACAATTAGGCCTATACATTAATAAAAGAATTATGAAACAAGTGCTATATTAGTCAGTGTACTTTGTCAGTGGTTCTTGGCTCTGGACTTACTCTGTGGAAAGTATCAGTTGTATACTGCCACTCACTTTTTTATTTCGATTTGAAAATTTAAGGCCTCCAAACAGGATTTAGTGAAGATGTTCTACATCTTAGGAGTGTGGGTTCGCACAGGTGCCGCAAAATTAGAGTACGTTGTGATTTATAAAGGAAAATTGGCATGGATTGTGCGTTTTGACACACTGCTCTTATCCATTCCAGAGCACGACTGCCCCTTGCTTGTCCTTGGTGATATGAATCTACACCTGGACAACCCAAGCTCTTCTGACTTCCTTTCACTCATCCATTCCTTTGATCTACAGCTGGTTCATAGTCCTCCAACTCACAAAGCAGGCAAGGAACTGGATCTTGTACTCGTTCGCAACTGCTCTACGGAATCCCTGACTATTACACCTCCGCACCTCTCGGACCACTACTTCACTCAGTTCAGCTTACGCCTCCCTGTAGTATCTCGGACCGTCCCTCCTCTGGTATCGTTCCGCCGCAATCTCTCTCCCACTCACTTTGCTTCTCTTGCTGCCTCTGCTCTTCCACCAGCTCTGCTCTTCCACCTTGAGGTTAATGATGCCACTGAGTCTCTGGGCTCTACCCTGAGGACGTGTCTTGATAGGCTATGTCCCCTATCCACCAAACCGGCTCGGCCTTCCCAACCACATCCTTGGCTTGATGATTCCATCCGTCGACAGCGTACAAACCTCAGAGCTGCTGAAAGGCAATGGCGCAAATCAAAAAATCTTTCTGACTTAAACAGGTTCCAGGCACTGCTCTCTTCCTTCTCATCCGATGTCACTGCGGCAAAGAAGGCTTTCTATAATGACAAAATTCAAAACACCACAGAAACCAGGAGACTATTCTCAACCTTCAAAACTTTACTCAAACCCCCACCACCACCTCCTGCTACCAATCTGACAGCTGATTCTTTTGCTTGACTACTGCAATGCCCTTCTGGCAGGACTTCCTGCCTGTGCCACTTCAGATGATCCAAAATGCTGCGGCATGTCTCATCTTCAAATCAGCCTAAGAGGACGCATGTCACCCCTCTGCTAATCAAGCTCCACTGGTTGCCTCTGGTGGCTCGCATCAAATTCAAATCACTGATGCTGACTTACAAAGTGCTTAGAGGATCTGCCCCTTTTTATCTAAGCGCTCTCATAAAGGCTCAGGCTACCCCCCGACAACTCCGGTCCTCCAATGACTGTCGACTGGCAGTCCCGGCACCTTGCCCAAGGCAATCCAGACTCTTCTCATGTGTCGTCCCACGCTGGTGGAATGACGTACCAAAAACAATCAGAACAGGGCCATCTCTGGAGGCCTTCAAAAAGCTCTTAAAGACCCAGCTATTCAGAGAACATCTTCCATCCTAGCACTAAATTGAACTGAAGCACTATTCCCTAGCACTATGCTCTTCAAGGTTTCTGCTATGTAGCTTGATTGTTATCCTCTTTTTGTAAGCCGCTTTGGATAAAAACGTCTGCTAAATGCATAAATAATGCAAATAATGCTTTATCAGAATATTTTTGTACTCACACACATTCTGAATTTTGTGCGTACGCCATGTTCTGGCTTAAATTCTGCGCAAAGTTTTATAAACGAGGTCCCTGGTCATTGAGCAGACCTTGATAAGGTTATAAAAAACAACAGGAGGTTTAACACATGAGTGTGGCAGGTCTGAGGAACAGAGTGTCCTTTGGACACCGTCATATTGTAATTCAGGAGTTTACAAAGCAGTCCTCCACTATGTCTAAAGGATGAAAAGAGACCTTGATGATTTCAAGAAGATACAGTCAAAACTTATGGATTGCACACCTTGTGAATGTGAGCGCATTGAGTGCTCGAAGGAGTAGAAAAGCGCTATATAAATGCAGTCTGTTTACCAAAGAGTAGCTGTACGAGAGAATACCTCTTTTAAAAAGGTAGAACTTGTCTGTTAAGAAATGTACAGTAAGTGTGGGTAAGCCCAGGATGTACAGTAAGTGTGGGTAAGCCCAGGATGAGAGCCAAAGTTGATGATGTCAGCCGACTCCCTCCTGTCTTGAACTGTCCGAATTCACTAATCAGTGCGTGAATTATATTCTGGATGGGCAGAGGGTATGAAGGCAAAAAACATGTCAAGAGTGAATGGTGCTCCTGAAAGTTATTTATTGTAACTGTGCCATTACCTGCAAGACACTCTGTTTCACTTGTAGACATATGGATTACCATGTACTACTGCCTGTGGACCTTGTCAAAATCAAAGTTTTGAAAATCCACACAACAAATCCCTTACAGAAGAGTCAGATAAAGAAAAAGATGAATGCTGAATTTTATGAAACGTTGTTTAAATCTGATTAACATTTTTGAAAAAAATTGTGTAATTATTTAATATCTAACAGCAACTACTTATGCGAACAAAAACTTCTATGAACTGATGATACTAATTGGGCTTACACAGTCAAAACCTATTATTTAAACTTAAATTCAACCTTGATTCAACCAAGCTGGAGAGTACTTGAGATAGACCTCTTTTTAAGGTCCTGGCAGCCATCTTGGACGCCATCTTGAAAATGACCCCTTTTCCAAGGGCAGATTTTACTAGATTTTTAGTATGTCATTCTGCAGGTCTAATAGTAGGCCTAATAAAATCCATAAAAACCTTTTGTATCATTTTTTTGAGGTTAAACCATATATTGACCTGTCTATTATACTTTTAAATAAAAATGACCATCTGGACATTACATAAAAAGTATTAATAATACCATTTGGTTGAAAAGACCTGGATCAGGACTTAATCATAGTCACGGGAGTGACTGGCCAAGGTTTGGCTTTGTTTGATACTGGATAATGTTCACTTTTACTAGGAAACACAGTGATTTCCTTTTTTTGTCTAATTGCCTCGCTGACTGCGAGCTATTAAAAACCTACCATAAAGAAATTCACTGATATACAACAGAATTTAATTGACTTACATTTACAGCCATATAATTACTCTACATTACTCAGTGTTGTCATCTTGCCTTAAAAAAGTAATTAGTTACAGTTAGAAATTACTTCTGCCAAAAAGTAATTCAGTTAGTAACTCAGTTACCACACTGCAAAAGTAATTAGTTACTCAGCAATGTAACTGACGTTATTTTTTTTTTATAAGGTTAGAGTTGCTTGAGGTAGATGTGGATAATATCTTTTTTCCTGGGCATAGCGTGCATGATGCATATACTTTATTACCTTTAATTTCGACGAGGGAGAAGTAGTGCCAGTACTTCCAGTTTGAGGAGAACGCTACCTTTGAATTTCATGCATGGTATTGGGCATTGGCCATACAGTATCTATATATTGAATACTGGTATTCAACTATAGTACATGAAATCTTTTAATGAAAAGGCTATTAATTCCACATTTTTCTGTGTATTGACACAATTTAATATTTTGTTCCAAATTGTTTGTAATTTTGTTCCACTGTTTTCACCAAGACATTTGAAAAAAGCTAGACATGGTAATCCAAAAAATGTCCCTTAAACAGAACTTAACCATAACTGAAAAATATATTGTCCTCTGGTACATTACATCCCTTAAATACACTGAGCATTAGGAAACCCAAATACCATGCTATGTCCCTTTTGACATTTAATACTTCTCCTTGATAGCTTAGCCTCATAGCCTGCTGACTTGATTCTGAGGAGAGAATCACTGAAGTTTTCTATGTGACAAACTGTCCCCTTTGTAGAAAACATTATACTAGGGCTTAACCTATAATGGCCATAGCCTTAATAATACATCAAAATTCTATGAAACATAGGCTATGTTGAAGTATTGTGTTGTGCTGGATAGATTTGGTTTCATTTCCCTCCCTGTTAGTATCCTCAGCTAACTATTATTTACCTGCAAGGCAAACACAAACACACAGCATCCTACTCCCATTGTGTGTGTTTTATTTCCATGCTCTGCCCTATTAGCCTACTTTTGAAACGATGTTTAGCACTGTCCTCCTTTATAAAACAGCAACGTTATGAAGATGGGGAAAAAGTTTGTTAACGCCTCCTGAATTATTATCTTGTAGCGTATTTGGAGTTAAAAACAAGCACTATGATTGGTCAAAGTCCAGCACGTTTTCAGCATGTTGCTGCCCAATGCGAGTTGCCTAGTGCGCGAGCTGAACCCAAAGTCAAAGGTATTTTGCGTATTATGAAGTGACAAATCGTAGCACCGTAGTTTGATGTTTAAATGCGTATCTGCTACGCAAAATGTGTACACGTTGTACGTATGCATTTGCAACGGTGTCATCATTGTCTCTCATAAGGAGACAAAGCTTGACATCTCACGCGTCATTCAACCAAACTTTAGTAACGCGCTACTTTAAATTCTCAGTAACGATAACGGCGTTGCAAGAATGGGAAAAGTAATTAATTAGATTACTCCGTTACACAAAAAATAACGCCGTTAGTAACAAATATATTTATGTTTAAACATTTGTATCACTTCAACATTTTATACAATACATGAGCCCTGAAATTATAAACATAAGTCCTTACTAATTCTAATGTAAAAATATATTTTCAAAGCAAATCCCCATACTGTATGCTTTTTAAAACAAATGTTTCATCAGGTATCCATCATATGTAGAGCCTCCTCCTCTACCTCAGGGACTCTGGCTAAGAGGTGAAAAAATGGCCGTCCATGGATGCAGGACTGGGTGTGTTGTCCAAGCTGTTCTTGCATCCGGCTTAGTGTGTTCTCGACATCATCTTGGGATTGGTTTAGCGGCAGCTGTCTGACCATCCGCACGGCTTCGCCCTTCAACACACACAGCAAGGTAAAAAATGTCTTATGCCTGTTGTTTGACCTAATGACTGATGTGCAGCAGGATCTTTTTGCTACCAAAACAATGAATGCTGAAAATAATTATAGGTCAGTTCTATATTTGTTTCCATATAACAGAACTAACTTCATGTTTTTAGCACGCAATGCAGACTGTGGATACTGTAACTTGTGATTCAGGAGAAGAATGGTAGAACATGTTGAATGTGACGGTACCAGATTACAATTAAATCACTGCACTTTCACTAACTTCTATTCTACTTAATATAAACAGTCAGTCACAACAGTGGTGTGTGATTCCAAACCTCAAGATAGCGAGTGACTTTTAGTGGTCTGCACTGTTGCACAGTCTCGGTGTGTCGATCCTTTACTGCCTTCAAAATTTCCTTTAGGTCGGTGATGCCAAAGAAAGGCATGCAGTCAGCCATACATGTCACTTCCACATGCTTCTCTCTAGATGAAGTGCCTGGCCAACAACAACACCAGAGTGGGCTTAATATACTCTTGGTACAGGAGCTATCTCCAAGAAAAGATAATAAATACATTTTGGGATTTACACACTCTGGGAGTGGACCAAGTCAAACAAACCATGCTGCAAATTGTGCACTGAATGACTATTACAATAACTTGGGAGGCAGCAGAGAAAGCGATTAGTAGGGGGATCATTTTAGGGCCAAATGGACCTCCATGGAAATCTCATCACAAATGAAATGAACACAAAAGCCATTATGAACGACTGAATATATGATACCCCTCATTGACCTTGTAATAGAACTAGTTACAGGGCACAATAGAACTGTTCTGCCTCATCCAAAAGGTATAGAAACTGAAAAACTCTTCAAGACTCCAGCTTACCCTCTCAACCTCCTCAACTAGAGAATCACTACAGCAAACACAGTGCATCTAGCATTTCTCTTTAACAAGACAATGTTTCACACTAAAACACAATCTGCTTGCCAGCTTAAACCAAGGACTCCACTAACTGTTCTGACACAAGGAATATTGGATGTTGTCAAACACCTTAGCTGGATCTATCAACCCTACCATGGCAGGTCATCCCCTCTTGCCCTTACCATGGTGCAACAACACTGGGCTGGAGAACAAGGTCATTGGGCTGCCACAGAGCCTCTTTCCACCTAGGTGAGCTGAGCCCATCAATCCCACAATGGACTGACAGTTAGGATCAGTGGGTGCTGCAAGGAGGTCACGACATGTTGCAGAAGAAAGGGGCACAACATTTTGAAATCCAAGTCAAGATCACATTTTGCTGTAATCAAAGACCATCAGAATGAGACTGTGGTCATCAACATTCACTACACTTGCCTTCCAAACTTTGCTTTTGTACATCACAGTCAATATAATAAACATACATCCAGTTCCGTAAGTGAGAATTTTTTTTTCAGCTGCCGCTTGTTAAACACTGCCACAGCAGTGCTGTCAGAAGTAATTGACCTTAATCCTATTATTCAAGCCGTGATGTTTGACATTGCAAAATTATTTATGAACCGTAAGATTAATGAAGTCCCTATGTTCCCAAACCTTTGTCAAATCAAATCCGACAACTTGTGAGGCCTTTAAGCAGCATGAAGTGAAAAATTGCACAATGGCATTTCAAGGGAAATTGTGGTTAATACTTATGACTGGAAATGACTGTATGAAACTGGTGAATGGTGAAAAAAAGAATACAAATCAGCCAGTCACTGACCTGATCATTTTAACTTGACCTTCAATAAGCCGAAGTCTAGACCTATGTCTAATTCTCTTTTGCTGGGCTGTACATTAAAATGATCCAGTGATTGAAATTAGTAACGTGACAAGATGACCTGAATGTATTTAAAAATACTAGATCTTGCTGTGTAGAAAGATCCAACAGTGTGGGAGTTCAAGTTTACAAACTAAAAGAAACAGTCAATTTTGTTAATGTTGTGCAAAATACCTGGTGAGACTCTGATCTGAAACCCATTAGCCACAACCCTAGGATCGGATATGTAGGTTGCACCGTTTATCTCTGGAGTCCCTTTCCGCATCTCACACAGGACATCCATGTACTCAGATCCCCCCAGCACCCTGGCACAGGACAAAACAGCGCTTTCAATGCTTTTGCACAGAACACACTCTGCCCTAGGGTGACAGTGTCACTTTGACTTTCTAGCACGACTGCAAGACATAATGAACAACATATTAATATCATATCTCCACATATAGTATTGCATTGCAAGATGGGAAACCCGAGTGCTACCTTACCCATCTGTTAACTGTATAGGGGTCTGCAGACTCACTGCTGGAAGTATATTATTCTCCAAAAGTCTTTTAAACAGCAAGGCCTCCTCCACCCGAAATGGATTTAACAACACGAGTTCTCTGCCACATAAAACGACCCAGGCACAGTGAGAGGCCAAGCGGTTTACAAGCCTGAGGCCCTGTGGTCCGGAGCCACTCCGAGACGACAGGAGGTTAAGCCTCTGCTTGAGGGCAGCTAGGCTGAACGGGAGGGGCTTGGAGACCTTTGCTGGGGCACTTTTCTTTGCAGACTGAGAGAAGAGCTTGTCAAGGATCTGCTGGTTGGAGAGCGGAGTCTTGCGCTTCAGACCCTGGGCCTTGCTTGCAGAGGTGTTCACAGCTGAACGCAGCTTTTTGTCATCCTTAGCCTGGGTCTGGCCCTCTTCAACACACTTCTTTTTGAGGTTGTAGGTGTTGAGGGCCTTTTGGGCTTTCTCCTCATACCTAAAGTAATGGGACAAACACAGGACAGTTGGTTTTATGACACTTTATAAGGCAAATGCTGGTTTGGATTTTTGCTTTTCCTTATGTAAGAATCTTCAGTCCCAGCTCTTTGGCAGAACTGTTAGACTGCTTCACTGAAAAGTGTAACAGTTGTGACCAATTAAATACGCTCAATTTACTAAAAGAACCTTGATTTTATTTCCTTTGATCAATATAAGTAGCACTTTGGGAGAGGCTACAAATCACTACATAAAAACAGGCCGAACGGGCCAGATAAAACACATCTGCTACCTGTAAGCAGATGGAGGTAGAGGAGGAAGTGGAGGGACAGCATACACTAAATCCCAGTATGCAATTCATTTAGCCATACTTCACATCTGCACCATAAGTAAAACAATCACACATGCTCACAGCAAATCACATTTGCTTTTCCTGTGCTCTATAACCCTGCAAGTTTAGATCTTCCACAAAATTTTCAGTTGCAATGAATATATAGATAATCCATATTAGAAAGGAATGGCAGCTGGCATTCAGTTTTCAGTTCATGCAAAATTTTATGTCTGAAAGCAAATGATCAATTGCCACAGAATTGAACCTTGTGGAATACCATGTTAAAGTTTTTAGACTATTTGAGGATTACTATGCAACTACTGATACTGAGCAAGTCTCAAAAATGTAGTACAGAACCAGTGGAATCACTAACACTATAACTAATAACCACGCTACAAATTACTACTAATAACAACTCCCACCACTACATCAACTGTTCCTCATTAAGAATAAGAATATAAACATAACCATACAGAGAATGTCTTTTATAGTTACCACAAAAAGGGACAAAGTCCTTACAATTGCTCACTAGAAGGCTACAAATCTTATAAATCCCTGCCCATTTTTAGAGGCACTTCCCTTTTCCCATTTGTGTTAAAGGCCATTTGGGGAGCACTGTTTGTATTGTTAAGCTGGGCTTCATAACGAGGATCAAACACACAAACTGGGCAACAAGAAGCCAATGTTCACATAGTGTGGGTACTTTGGAGGAGAACCAAGTTCATATAGAGTTGCTGGAACAAGGCCAGGGTTTTTTATTGTGCTATGACCATGACAAGGCATGCACGACTGTATGTATGCATTCACACACACATGCATCATATACAAAATAAAAACTAAGAGGCTGTGATATATAACTACACTATACATGATTTCACGTAAAAGGGGTTCCTAGAAGTGCCATGCAACTTAGCAGGGGTGGCAAAATATATTTCATATTTGTTTAGCCTTACTTTAACATCAACACTCAACAAGGATTCTAAACAGAAGTCTTTTTTCCATACAACCATGCTACCAGCAACATTAATCCACTTTTTCCATCCTTTCAATTACTTTAAATAGGTATGAAGTAAGGTTTAGCCATTTCTATTTGGGAGTTGATTACTGCCTGGGGGGAATGACTGATGTCCAGTTGTTAGTTGCCTCTTCCATATTGATAAAGGAGATTGAGATCAAAATTTACTGTTCTTTTATTTGCCAATATATGCTACTCAGTTAGAAATAGCCATGAGAACCCTGGTCAATTCATCACGAAAGTGAAAATATCTGAGGGGTGCCTTGTGAACTGTCAACTTTAAATCTTGTGAAATGATTAAGTCATACATCATACTTTTTGAGCGAATTTCACCAGAGGTGTCAAGACCTTGTGTGCTAGAAATACATATTACGATTTGAAAAATAGAAAGGTATTTTGCAAGACCTCCATTTACAGTGGAAAATATTGACCATCTCACCAAGTAATTCAACACAGTTGTCTGGAAAATGAAAAACATAGTTTGAAATCAACAATTCACCATCTGCGTAGCAACATGAACAGGCCAAGAGGATTTTCCACGTCGTATTTTATACATGCAAGTGGCAGGTCGATTTTTTTAACCAAATGAATCACAACAACTGGAAACTGCTGTTTCAAGGGTGAAGGTCTGGAAACTCACTTCTTTCGGTCTTCCTCCCTAAGGCTTTTCCATCTCTCTTTAACAGCAGTGGTGACATCCTGCATGTCCGCTCCTGGGTCCTCCTGAAGGATGGACTCTCTGCAATCCCTCTGGAACAGGTCATGGGCACACAGGGGCTGACGCACAGTGCAGGAGCCGATCATGTCATACAGTGTCAGTTTGGGCATTCTCGATACGATGACGTTTGGTGGCTTCTTGGATGGGCTGCTCCTGCATCTCTCCACGGCCTCCGGAACTTCTTTCAGTTCTGATGGGATGTGCAGCTTCACAGGCTCCAAACAGCCTCCAGTCACAGGGTTTGTCAGAGCTCGACCCATGCTCCAGCTCTTTGCACAGATGTTCCCGTCTTCGTTAGGTGTGACTTCAAATATGCCAACACTCTGTTTAAACTGACTGTTTAAACAGTCATCATTTATCAGGGAAGCATTTGTGTGACTTAAGTCAAAGAAGCTGTTATTGATTATCCAGTCCTCTGATGAAGACGAAGAGCTGGTCTGGTTTAAAGATGTGTTGCTGGCTGGATCACCAGCCTTTGCAGGGGTTTCTGGGATATTTGCATACAAATCTATGTCAGAGCCGTCTAATGGGAATTGTGAAAAAGCCTCAGTGTGATCCCCAATGACATCCTGTGCATCATTATGGGTCTGTCCACTGACAGAGAGCTGCTGGCAGGCCACAGTGGTTGAGGTATCCCCTTCCACTGTACAGCTGACAGAACCTTCAGCACCTGGCAAAGGACCGTAGAGTGAAACCAACATGGACTCCACTGCAGCCAACACAGATTCCTGGGGAAAACAAAGAAAACTGCTCACTGTACTCAAAAAATTTAAACTGTGCATACACACATACATATATACTTTCAATGCAAGCTGCACACATGCACTCACGCACGCACGGCATACCCAGTAATGTATGAACAGAAACAAAATTCCAGAAATGTAATTTTTACATTTTTAAACTTGGGGTCATACATGTTACAAAAGGGGTTCTCAACCTTTTTAGTGTTGAGGGGAGGAAGGAAGGCCCAGGGCCCATTAAATATTAACACTGTATAGACTTAATTGATCTCACTCAAATGTATTCAATAATAAATCAAATCAGTTTAAAACGCTAACCCTGAATAATAATAATAATAATAATAATAATAATAATAACAATAATAACAATGACAATAATAAAACTAAAATGATAAAAACCCAAGTCAGAATTGTTCTTACGTAAAAATCTAGTCTTTTAATGGGCGACTGGCACTTTTGTCATTTTTGTTTCAAAATCTTATCCTCTGTGAACTTGTTAACCAAAGCATTACCATCAACATCTGGTCCTAAGCTGCACAGTACAGCAGACCAAGTCCAAGTCAAGTCTCAAGTCTATCAACAAGTCCAAGTCGAGTCTTAAATGGCTGAATTGAACATTGTTTTTTTCCATCAGATGCTAGGCCTTAAGAAAACTGCATTGCTGTATTGTATGCTGTATTGTCATCTATTATTACACACTACTACTAATATGGATGTCAAAGCTAATATTATTTTGTTTAATAAAAAATTACTATGCCTATATTTGGAAGTACCCTTAGAAAAACAACTATCCTATTTTAGGGTAACTTTCCGTTTGTTACTGTCGTTTGTTATGTTATGAAAGAAATTCTTCTTAAGATGCAAGATGACACCAAGATGATAAATCCAAAGCAACTGCCATTTAAGCAATATTTTCTATTCAACTAAACAAGTGATTCACCAATCTATCCCTTTGCGTCCTGAAGTGTCTGATGAAGTTCAAAGTTGTTGAGCAAGCATCATTTATCTTTGTCTTGTCTGCTGTACAGATCTTGCATGTTCAATGTGGCCGTTTCCCTCTGTGGACTCCCGACATTCAGAAAAATACTGATTAAAAAAAAAAAAAAAAAAAATAATAATAATAATAATAATAATAAAAGTCGAATTGATTTAAAAATATTAACATAGAAAGCATATAAAGGTGCTCTATGAGTAACCCAGTCTTGAACGACAACACAGGGGCTGTAATACTCAAACCTGAGTGGTGTTTTCAAACAAACGCTAGCGATAGGAGGATCTGAACTTAAACATAACAAACAACAAACCAATTGGAAACAAGATGGGGTGGAGTTAATGCACATCCTCTACCATCTTTATTGTCAATTGGTTGGCCGTGGTTTGTTGAGTTTAGGTTTGTTTGAGTATTACAGCCCGTGTTGTCGTTCAAGGCCGGGGATTTTCATAGTGTATTCAGGGAGAAAGCTAGCCGATCAAGGGGAGATGCCTACGATTTGAGATAAAAATAAAATAGCGCTAAAATCCTGCAACATCTCATAGAGCACCTTTAATGGCCTTCCTCCAGCATATATTAAAGACTTACTTTTTCCCAACCACCCTTCCTGACTATTAAGGTCACAGATTGCTGGTCTCCTTGTAATCCCTAGAATATCAAAATCTACAATAGGGGGAAGAGCTTATTGCTACCGTGTACCTGTCTTGTGGCACAAGCTCCCTCTCCACATTCGCAAACAGACACTCTCAACACCTGTAAGTCTAGACTTCAAACTTTGCTACTTACTGACCCCTTTAGCTAGGGATGGTGTATGGTAAACCAACACTCCTCATGGTCTAATTGGGAAGGACTGCCTCTGCTGTTACCTCCTGTCTAGGACACTGACCACTGTGGTGGTGATGGCTTGCCATACGCCATACTTTAGTTATGCTGCTATAGCTTACTGCCACCACAAATCTGACATGTCGTACAATTCTCACTCTGTCTATCTCTCCCTCCCTCTTCCTCCCCATTCCTCTCTCCCTCTCCATTTAACCTACATCTATACATGCATGCACATGCAATATCATACACACAATCACTGAAAACTGATGTAGACTGACCTAACTAATTTCCATTTTCTGCATATCCATGCCACTTCCACCCCTGTAGTGAGTCATCACTGCCTCCCACCACCTGATTCTGCTAGTAAATTATTTCATTTTATGTTGCAAAGTCATTTTATGTTTAATTTGTGCAAATGTTTATTTTAACACAAAAAATATATTTGTTGCACCGCAATGATCACAAGGTTTAGACGGTCATGTGATGCTGCGAATTTTGTTTATGAGGAAACATGGAACACTTCAAGTTTGGTGGCATACCATTTTCTCTCAAGTTTACGTGCAGCTTGCTTCATTGAGCGTGTCTGTGCTGTATACCATGGGGCAATTTTGTCTTGTTTTCTAATTTTCTTTTTAAGTGGCGCGATGGAATTTAATGTAGTGTAAAGTGCATCTATAACATTATCAGTTAATTGATCAACTTGACTAGGGCTGGGAGGAGGGCCTTCTAATTTGTATTGTGTCAATAAGGGTTCAAGAAGAGAAGGAATTTTATCTATAAAGTTGCTTGTGGCTTGGGGGGTTATTCGTCTAGTGTGGTAGCAAATAGAGTTAGGGGCTGTAGAATCTATTGTAGTCTTTAGAGTTATTAGGGAATGGTCAGTTAGTGAAGGACATTGAGGTACGTAGTATAGCAAGTTGTTCTATTTGTGCACCATATGTTAGAACAAGGTCAATAGTATGACTACCTTTAGGTGCATTAACATGTTGGAAAAAGCCAATGTGTTCAATTAAGGATTGGAATTCTGGTGCCAGGCTATTATTTACATCATCCATGTGGATGTTGAAATCGCAACACTATAATATTATCAGTTTTAATGACTAGTGAGGAAAGAAATTCTGAGAATTCAGTCATAAAGTCAGAATAGGGGCCTGGGGGTCTATTTAATGTTATAATTGTTAAGGGTACATTAGATCTAATGTTTTGTCAGGTTGCATAAGATTGAGAACAAGGACCTCAAAAGATATAAATTTGTATTCAAATTTGGGAGCCATAGTAAGGTTGGAGTTATAAATTGTGGCAACACCACCACCACGACCATAGTGTCGAGGTATGTGGTAATTAAAGTGACTTGGAGGAGTAGCCTCATTAAGTGGAAGGTATTCGTCCGGTTTTAGCCACGTTTCGTCACGTTTTATGTCAATTTCATTATCAGTAATAAGCTCATTTCTTAGGGCGGTCTTTGAGGAGAGTGAACGAATATTTAGTGATCCGAATTTCATTTGTGATTTCTGACTATCACGTTTATTTGTTTCTGGTTTTATAAATATGAGGTTGCTACTGTTTACTCCCTTAACTGGTCGTTTTGCGATTTGTCTGGTCGCGGACACTCTCCCTAACTTCCTGCTGGGTTGACGGTGAGGCGGCAGAGATCTGTTTAAGACAGTAATTCTGCTACCTGGACCAACTCTGGTATGTCAGGAACACGCCAAGTTTAAGTGCCGGTCAATGTTCCTAGAAAGGAGCTCAGCACCCATCCTCGAAGGATGAATGCCGTCTCGATTCAAAAGTCCAGGTTTTCCCCAGAAAGAACTAAAGTTATCAATGAAGCCCACATTGTTATCGGCACACCAGCCCGACAGCCATTGGTTGAGTGAAAAAATTCTGCTGAAAATTTCTTCACTGCGTTTAATAGGTATGGGACCAGAGAAAGTTACTGAGTCTGACATCGTTTGTGCCAACCTGCACAATGAAATAAAGCTTGTTTTAGTGATCTCCGACTGTCTTAACCGGACTTCGTTAGTGCCAGTGTGGATGACTGTCCTAGGGTATTTTACACTTTGTTTAGCCACTAGCACTTTCAAATAGGCTTTGATGTCACTCGCTCTAGCCCCAGAGATTGAAGTGACTATGGCCGATGATGTCGCTAGCTTCACGTTTCGTACTGTAGAAGCACCAATTACCAGAGTTTTATTTTGGTTGGGAGGATTACTTAAAGGGGAGAATCGGTTTGAAACTTGAAGTGGTTGGTGGTGTGCTTGGGACTTCCGCAACTAGAACGCCTCACCGTAACCCGCTGTCCCTGCTGCGAAGGGGATGCCGCCAGTTGACTGGCTAGCTGGCTAGGGGGTGAGCTATCTGGTGCGTCCACGCTTGCTAGGTCAATAGGGTTAGCTGATGCTAAGTTGCTGCTGTTAGCTAATGCGTGGAAGCGACTTTCTAGATCTGTGATCCTCGCCTCCAAGCTGGCGAGCTGTCTACATGTATTATACGTACCATTATCACTAAAGGAGGCTTTGGAATAACTAAACATCTGACAAGCCGGACAACAGATAGGAGAGCAAGGAGGGGAATGCATAGTGCAGTGTCCAAAGTAGTTAGCACTAGCTGTGGACTATGAGTGTAGGCAGCGAGGCTATAATGATACACAGTTTAGACCGGGAATGTGTAAAATAAATCTAAGATAGTGTTAACAGTGCAGTAGTGTAGCACACAAAACACAAACGTGTGGATGAATTAAAATAAATCTATAATAATCTCGACAGTTGACTAACGTGGCACACAGCTACAAACACAAGCAGTAGGGGAAATGACATAACGCGCTTACCGTAATGACGTAGGTTCCGTCCTCCAATCGTAGTAAAAAGTCTACGATTGGACTATGTTAAACAAGGATTGGGGTTCAATGCAACAAGATATTCTCTAAAATATGCTGATTAATAAGAATAGTTCATTTTCTATTTTTAATTAGACATTGTGTACTAATATGTATATTAATGGGACATATTTGGTGCTTTTGGTTTTTATTGTTAAAAATTGCAATAAAATCACCAATCGCAATATTGGTTGAAAAAAATCGCAATTTTGATTTTTGGCAAAATCGCATTTTACATGTTTGCAGAATTTATATCCACTAAAGCTGACTTAGCATGTGATCCCAGAGTCTCAATGCAAGCACTCAAGGACTTGGAAATCAGCAAACCCAAACTCACGCAGCCAAGTCATTCAAGCAATAACATTAACAACAAACTCAAGTCATTCAAGTCCCTCAAGTCACACAAATACGGTCACTTGGCTTTTCTGGAAGAGAAATGGTCACACACGTTTCAAGTTCAGAGAAAAAAAACAGTTCAGGATCGGATCAATTTTGCACAAGCAGAAAAGCGGCGTTACGGATGTTTGAAAGTGGGACATTGTTCGAAGAAGTGTAATAAAAGGATAAAATTAATCGCATTTGCAATATAATTGCAATTTTGAAAATCACAATTCCGAAATCCCAGAGACGCGCAATTTTTTTTGTTTCATAAAGCATAGACTTAATGCATAGACTTGTTTGTTAGCTACACTCTGCACTATGTTAAACAAGGATTGGGGTTCAATGCAACAAGATATTCTCTAAAATATGCTGATTAATAAGAATAGTTCATTTTCTATTTTTAATTAGACATTGTGTACTAATATGTATATTAATGGGACATATTTGGTGCTTGTGGTTTTTATTGTTAAAAATCGCAATAAAATCACAAATCGCAATATTGGTTGAAAAAAAAAAATCGCAATTTAGATTTTTGGCAAAATCGCACAGCCCTAATGGAAATAAAGGAAATATACCAGCCACCACGACCTCACAGAGTAACTCAAACCACATCAAGCACGTTGACATCCTCAACACTACCTGTCTGGGTTTCATCCAGAAAGGACCCTGACAGAAAAGTTTTAGTATATGCGCTCCTTGATTCTTAGAGCGACACATCATTCATTTTAGATAAAATAGTCCAAGATCTTGATGACAATCCAGTCTCTCAGGAAGACATTTTGTTCATGACAAAGGTGACCAAAGGTATAAAGCAAAAGAAAGACAGTAATTTTGAACTCCCTTTGCCATTTAAAACCGACAATCCAAATCTCCCAAACAGCAAACAATGTGCTGAACATATATTGTCTTCATTGGAGTGTTGACTTAAAAGGGATGAGAAGTATAATAAGGATTATGTCAAGTTCATGGACGATATCATAACCTGTGGAGACGCAGAAAAGGTTGCAATTTTAATGGAAAATCTAACCAGCTAAGCACTGAGGTCTAATCATAGTGTTCAGTTAAGACAACTGGACATTTCACTTTCCATCCAGAGAGCTTTATCAGTTCTTGACTGGAGATAGGAATGATAGGACACCAACCAACCAGCAGATACAAGATAAAAAGACTGTATAGGACCTTGGAAGGAGGCAAAAACTATTGACAAACATACCTACTGAAAACTCTATCCATATCCTGTATGGGCTCCTGAAGATTCACAAAGGGACACCCCTCAGACCCATTGTGAGCAGCATCAACTCGGTCACATTGCAAAACTCCTTGCTACTATTCTGGCCCATGGTAGGCAACACCCTACACCATGTCCAGAATTCTATGGACTTCACCAACAAGATCAGAGAACTGAAGCTACATCCGGACATAGACCATGGTATCATATGATAGATAGATACATAGAGTCTTTATTGTCCTATAAAGGATATTCTTCTTCACACGTCATTCTATTCCATAAAAGACAGCAGCATTGACATCACAGTCTCATACATATCTCACACATCACATATAACAAAATGACACAATATGACACACCATACCCCCCTCCCTTCTACAGTAGTTACCCTCCCTCCTCAACACAGTAAAAGCAAAAGTGGAGAGTGCAGACAACATAAACACAAAAGAATAGAGGGGATGGATTATTGTCACTGGAGTTTGTTAAGTGCAGTGATGGCTGACTTCTTAAAGTGCTCTTTTTCCAGTCCAGGGCTCTGTATCTGCGGCCAGATGGGAGTAGGTTAAAAAAACGGTTCAAGGGGATGGTCAGGGCTACTTGCTATGGTGCGGGCAAGACGTGTGGTGGCTGTGTCATTTGCATCAGTGAGACTGGGGGTGGGAAGCTGTATTATCTTGGATGCTAAGTGTGAGATTTTAATGAGTTTGTTCTTGCTGATAACATTTAGTATGGTGAAGAAACAGGGGGAACAGTAAAGTAGAAGGGGTTGGATGATGCTTTTGTAGAGTAGCAGAAGGAGGTGGGGGGCAACAGACGGTGATCTTAGTTTGCGTATTACATACAGTCTCTGTTGTGCACGTTTGTGTGATGGTGACATGTTCATTGAAGTTAAGCTTATTGTTCATGATGAGGCCAAGATATTTGAAAGTGCTGACCTGTTCAACTGGCTGGCCATGGATATGGGTGAGTCCAGGGTCTGTTTCTGATGTGTGAATGACCAGTTCTTTTGTTTTGTCAATGTTGAGTTGGAGGTAGTTAACAGAGCACCACAGTGCAAAATCTGTGATGGACTGGTGGTAAGCTGTGATGGAACTGTTGTCTGTAAGTAGTCCTACTATGGCTGTGTCATCTGCATATTTGTAGTAAGTGGTGTTGGGTAGTGAACTCTGGCAGTCATTTGTGTAAAGTGTGTACAAGAAGGGGCTGAGTACGCAACCTTGGGAGGCTGCAGTGTTGGTGATGATGGTAGATGATGATGATCCATTTTCACCGTCTGTGGCCTGTTGCTTAAAAAGATGTATATCCGGTGGATGAGGAGAGGGGTGACATTCAGGTGCTGTAATTTCTTGATTAGTTGATGCCGCTGGATTGTGTTAAATGGGGAGCTGAAGTCAACAAACAGAACTGAGGCAAAGTTATGGGGAGTCTGGAAGTGGTGAAGGAGGGAGTGGAGAAGGCATGCCACTGCGTCCTCTGTCTCTCTTTTCGGCCGGTATGCAAATTGGTATGGGTCCAGTTGTGTGCTCACTGTTGGTACTGTAGGATGAGGTGCAGTGCATTTCATCACTATTGGGGTGAGTGCGACTGGATGGAAGTGGTTGGGCTCTGAGGGGCGTGGTTTCTTGGGTACAGGTGTGATAGTTGATGTTTTCCAGAGGGTGGGTATTGTTGCTGTCCTGCAGGATTCCAAGAAGATGGAGAGGATGATGGGGGAGAGCTCCATGGCACAGCACTTCAGCACCTTTGCCGGGATACCATCTGGCCCTGGTGCCTTGCCAACTTTGCACCTGGCCAGCTGCTGCTGAACCTCTTCCTCTGTGAAGGGCGGGTGGTGAGGTTCCTGAGAGGGGAGGGTTCTGAGAAGTTCCTCACAGGTGGGGGTGTGGTCTTGGGTGTCAAACCGGTTGAAGAAACTGTTCGGGGTGTTTGCATTTTGTAGAGGGTCCGGACACGGCCTGTGGAGTTGATTATATTCTTGAACTGTACGTTTTTTGATTCTCTGGAATGCTTGTTTTGTGTTCATGTTGCTAAACTCCCGCTCCAGTTTGTTTTTGTATTGCATTTTGGCTCTGATAATGTAATTCTTTACTTGTCTGTTGAGTATTTTGAGAGTGGACCAGTCCTTTTTCCTAAATGCTGTCTGTTTTTCTTTAAGTGCATGTTTTATGTGGGGGGTAATCCAGGGTTTAGAGTTTGGGTATCTTTTGACAGTTCTGGTGGAGATGGTGGTGTGGATACAGAACTTGATGTAATCAGTGATGGTGGATACCCTCTCATCCAAGGTGCCCTGAAAAATGTCCCAGTCTATGCAGGCTAGAGAGCCCTAGAGTTGCTGAATAGTGTCCTCGCGCTGTAGGTTGTTGGTTTGATTCGTTTCAGTTCCGGTTTGTACTGTGGGAGGAGGGAGATGACGTTGTGGTCAGAGAAACCAAGTGGCGGAAAGGCATGTGCGGTAAAGGCACCGGCAACATTGCCATAGCACAAGTCAATAATGTTCTCTTTCCTCGTTGGAACATCCACGAACTGGTGGAAGGATGGCAGAACATCGCTGAGTATACAGTTGTTAAAATCACCCAGTATAAACACCGGAGCCTCTGGGTAGGCGGCCAGCATGGTTTTAGCGTTGTCGGCTACCAGCTCTGCTGCTACCCTAGCGTTGGCATTTGGGCAGATGTACACACAGGTGACAACCACCGTCTGGAATTCTCTGGGGAGGTGGAATGCAGGCTCACAGTCATCATCACCACATCTGGTGTGCAGACCTTGTTATGGATCTTGATGTTATCACACCATCTGTTGTTGACGTAGATGCAGATCCCACCACCTCTCACTTTGCCTGACTGATGGGTCCTGTCAGCTGTTAGGATGTCACATCCCTATTCACCTGCATTCAAACAACTGAAGAAATAGACTAGTAGCTGTTTGTTTTAAACAAAAAATAAAACTTAACTAAAATTCAGACAAACAGATTACTTCTTGCACCCTGGGCAGGTAATGTATGCAGGCAAAAGATCCATTTTCCAGACTGGATTCTCGTTTTGGCTGGTTTATTTTCCTTTGTTCCAAGTTAGCAAATATTTCACATGTATCTCTTGCACTGGTAAAAAAAAAAAAACATATATCCATCACCCAGGTGCATACAGGTCTCCTACCACTTCCTACCTATATCCACCCTTACCTGTGCCCACTACTGTCCACAGATGTCCAAAACAAACATTACAGCTAAATAATTAACCAAATAAAGAGTAAACATAAAGCAAACAAATAACTTAAAGAACAATGAGCAAAGGAATATTACCAAAATACCTCACATTACTTAATGTGAAATAACAACAACAACAACAACTCAAAGCAAACTAACATAGCTCCAATGTATATGCTACTTCCAAGTATACAGCATGACTAGTCATACAGGTTAAGAGCACACCATATCTTTTAAAAAAGATCCCGGACTCTTTTAACCTCAATGGGCCTAAATCTATCCCAGCATGAGTGAAAGGAGCTTTATCAGGCAACACTACCTCAACAGGTAAATCTGCCATTTTTTGTTCAAGAAGTCTTCCTCCGTTTCGTCTCCTAACAACACAATCTGATATAACTTTTCTGGCAGCAGAGTTTGCATTCAAAATCCAGTACTTCTGCATTTAACTAGACAAAATGTGGTTTATTCCAGCATGACCTAGCTTCTGATGAATGTGGCGCAGAATCAGTGTTGATACATGCACATCTTTGGACAACTTAGAAGGATGTTTGATTTCCACTGGCAATGAGGTCTTACTTAGCTGCCCGCCCACACTGAGGATCTCACCATCCATCACTGGATCCTATCTGTACAATCAGGGTGCGATTTGTAGGGAGGGTATGGGTAGGATCATCCCCCCTTTGGTTTTTATCAGATCCCCTTGGCTGTTCAAGGAGGACTGAAATGTTGGCGGTTCTAGTGTTAAACCTGCACATTGTTTTTTAATCATTAAAAAAATGCAAACAAAAAAACATCCCCCCCCCTCTGTTTATTTGACAAATCGCACCCTGTGTACAATGGACTGTCCTGGGATACAGTTGTTGAACTCTGCAACAAGGCAATTTCATCTTTTAACTGTAGATGCTGCACATACTGAATGACTGAAAACTCTTCCCTGTTCACATCTTGAGGTGTCAGACTCTGTCCTTTGAGTGCAGCCTTAAAGCTCTGCATTCGGCTTTCTACCTGTTGTTGACGTTCAGGAATGCCCATACTGAGGTTGGCAGAAGCCCAAAGCTCTTTTCTCTTATGTCTCTGGACTTCCCCAACATAAATGCGATATGCACCCTTTTGTCCCTTTCTAGTCTTAAATAAGACACAGCTCCATACCCAACTTCACATGCATCAGAGAAGTGGTGGGGCTGTGCAGTAACAGGGTTGACAAAGTCTTTGGGTTCAATTCAATGATCAATCTTGAACTCTGCCACCTTGTGGAGTTCTTCCAACCAGCCAGCCCATCTCTTGGAAAGAACATAACTTCATCCCAACCAAGGTTTCTTCTAGAGTTCCTGCATGCTGAATGGAGCAAGAAAGCCTAACGGGCCTAAATCCAGCTCCATCACATTCTTTGCTCTGTGGCCTTCATTTACAGAGTGCAACACAGCACAGCTGTTACTGACCCACATTGACAGTGTAAATCCTTTTCTGACAGAGTGCTGTTAAATCCTGGATCAATTTCTTAGCTTCCTCTTCCTCTACTGATTGAACGGAGGCAGTCATCAACATAGAAGTTGTTTTTCACTGTACTTACAACATCTGAGGGGAAGTATTCTGCATTGTCATCTGCAGTTCTCCTCAAGGCATAGTTGGTACAGCTTGGCGATAATGCAGCTCCAAATAGATGTACCTTCATGCGATATTCCTGTGGAGCCTGTGCAGTGTCACCATTTGGCCACCAGAGGAATCACCTACTATTGCAATAGGCTACTAGGGCCTTGCAAAAGCTGACTGTTGAGTGATGTTCCTTTATGTGAGGCCGCACAGTCAAAAACAACTCTGGAGTTTGCCCTTCTGAGGATGGGGCTCTGGAAATTCACAATTTTCAGTTAAAAATAAATAAAATAAAAAACAGTCCAGTTTGAAATTGAAATGAAGTAGTATGCATCACCACAGCCTAGCTTACTAACAGTTTGGAATTTTGAAATGTCACATGACGTGATATCTCGGGTGAAGTAGCTTAAGATGGCAACTAAAGCAGCACCATTTCCGGCAAGGTACTGGCTCGTTAAAATTCACTCTTGACTCTCTATCCGACCACATGAAGAGCTCGGGATACTTTGGTTTGGCTTTAGGGACCCTCTACTCATTACCACGTAAGTGTAATGTTGTTTGGAACTGTAGAAGAGGTATAAAAATAGCGTTTTATAGTGGTGGAAATGATATGCCCGGGTCACTTCCAGGCTAACAAGCTTTGGCTCAAAACGGTAAAATATAACTTTCTCAAAAGACATCCGAATGACATGATTTTGATGTCAACTCAATGCATGTACTCCCAATCATCCGTAAATTAATCTAAAGTGTATTTTACTCCGGATAAATCCTTTAAGCCATTTTGGTCATAACTCAACATTCTAAGTCCAATTTTATTGTTACGCCGGTTGCACCAACAGGGCTTATGCCTTCTACTCACAAAGACCGATCGTAAGTTTTACGCCTAGTCAGGGGTTGGCGTGAATATTAAAATATGGCCTAGTTGCCATAGTTACCATAGTAACGTGGCATATGGTATAGTAATATGGCATAGTGCCATAGTAAGGAAAACTGCAATCTAATTGTAATAAACATGGCACCTGTGATACACAGGATGTACAACAAGAGAGCGTTTAGACATGAAAGAATAATTAGGGACAGAAGTAATCCCCTATATTTGTATAACGACAATGACATTAATAGAAGTTTCTTATTCGGCAGAAAAGACCTGCTAGTGCTTATGACATTGCGATTTCATACAAACGGTGCCTTTAAAAACACTGTAGGGGACATGATTGGTATTTACAAATCTACTGCCTGTCGTGTCATTCACAGAGTACCTTTGACATTGAGTCATTGTCTTCCAAGCTATGCTCACCAAAGAAGTCTGCAGCAATTTCGCCTTTCGTCATTTAGTGTATTTTAGCAATGCCCATTATTAATTCTAATTCCGAACCTCTCGCATCACGCATCACTAGTTAAGACTTAGGACGTAGTTAAGACCAGGCGTAAATTGTGTTGGTGCAACTGACTTAAAATCTATCCTAAAGATTGGTCTTAACAAAGACCAATTTGGCTTTAAAGGTACATTATGTAAGATTTTAAGTGTTTTAGTAACTCAAGTCAACGTCTTCATTCCTAAATAGATCCTCTTTGGTGTAAAATAACCTATGCCAATGATCTGACTCGTCCTTCTGGGCGGAGAATCACTTCCCTGCATTTACATAGAAAGGGACGCTCACAGGAAAGCTTCCATGTCTTTCCGGTGTATAGAAAAATATGAACTGCTGAGAGGGACATAAAACACCACCTGTTAATACCGCTAAGGGAAAACGCGTTTTTGCATTTCGCGTTACACAGAGAAGCAGCGTGAAGACGGTAACGTTACTTAACCTACAAACAAGCACTGCATTTTTGGCCATCATGCAAGACCACACATATGCTGGTGCAAAGGAGAGCGAATCATTGTCTAAAAAGCGTAAAAGAGAAGCAAAAAGAGAACGGGACCGGCAAAGTAACAAAACGAGGATTGACATGGGGGCCGTGTTTCCCAGGCGCTACTGGCAGAGAAAGCTTTCAAAAGGAGCGCAGAGCTTGCCTGCTTTCTTCTCGACAGGTAAGTCATGTTACAGGCTAAATTGAAATGACTCATTGTTTGATTGTGAAACTCATAACGTCGGCGGTAGAAGTACTATATAGTTAGAACTTAGAAGCAAACTCATTGCTGGCTGGTTGCGTTTGATTAAATGCTAACCTAAGCTAAGGGACTAAGCTAATACCCTTAACCTAGGTTAGTATTTCATCAAACACTACCAGCAACGAGTTTGCTTTTCATGCCATTACCTAGCACCACCATCAGTATTATCTTTTTAGAAAACCGACAACATTCCGTTTAATTATGGTCTCCTTGAAGGGGTATTGTCAGAGACGGGTTACTCAGTATCTTTGGTATTATTATTTTATATCCAGTCATAATTTACACTATTCAATCGAGATTGCTCCTGAATGCAAATGTATTGGGGGAGATGGTGAAGTATCTACAGTGCAAAGACCGACGTAGTAACCGTTTTAGAAAAGCAACCATTCGACTTACCGTAGTTCTAGCCATGTTGCAACGCACATTTGAAAATGCGTGGCGCTACAGAGTGCATGCAAAATCAAATTTAATCACTAGATGGAAGTAGATGGGACTAAAAAACTACTTATTGCCCGTTTAAGACCAGGCTTAGCTAAGACCAGTTGGTGCAAGTTGGCCCCAGGAGATCAAGAACTGATGAAGGTTTCTGGATGGAAAGTCCTCAAGCGCAAAAAGTCGTCCAGTTGTCTTAACTGAACACTATCACTACCACAACCTGGATGAATGAGAATCTTCACAGACTGAAGTCTAATAATACCAGGACAGATGATTTACCTGCATCAGCCCTGAGATGGATGTCATTGACCCCTTTAACAAGGGCTGTTTCAGTGCTATAATCTGAAAAACTTAGCCATAGCCATCAAAATTTGATTATAGGAAGGCAGTTCCTTGATAGTTGATAATTAGTTGAGCAAGTAGTTTTTCAGGGGGTTCCCTGCTATGAGACATGACTTGTCTAATGCGCTGTATAAATAAAATGAAGTTGAATTAAATTTGCATGGGGTATTGGCAAGTCTTCAGTAAATTCAGCAAGAAGGCTGTGTGTTGAAAATGGCCGAAACTGTCCTTTTGATGAGATAAACAACCTTAATCATGTAGAACAGTTGGGATTTCACCTTGTTTTGAAGCATGACTTGAGTTTTGTCGGGTGTGAGGTTTACATCAACCATGGCTGCAGGTACACTGATGTTCATCATCAGGGTAGGATAGCGTCGACAACATGGGTCTCTACTGCATAAATGCTTAACCAACTAGGAGTATAAATCAGAAAAATCAACTTACTACAGCCACATGCTTAAAGATATGTGTAAATCAATCTACTGCAATGAAATGTAAAAAGTCTGAATGACTCAAATGAAATTCACTTGAAATTTCACAAACGAGAGTTCCAGGTCAATGAGAAAGGAAGAACTGAAAGTTGTAAATTAACATTCATTATTCCTGGTGATTTCTGTAACCACTACAATGTCTTTGTCTTACCCCTACATTTATGGCCGTTTACACATAGAATGTGGAGTGCAATCTGACAACCTTAGTTGATGAAGGGTTTGTGGTAGAAATATTGTGCTTCTTAATATTGAATGTTCAACTCCATTTAATGAAAAAGAACGAATTAATCCTACCTTCATAATGTCTTTGTGATGAACGGGCCGGTTATTCACAAAGACAAAAGTTCTGTCTGGATTAGTGCTGCTTACTAAGGCGTAGTCAGTGTCCGGCTTTGGGAAAAATCCATCCACTGAAATCTGTTTTAAAAGCATAGAAAGACAGGCCCACACTCAGAAATGAAACTGCCATGCCTCTTTTCATGAGGAATGTATTTCGGAGTCACTGAGAGGCACACCAATTGTCAGCAGCATAATGGGTTGTGTTTTGGTTAAAACACATGGTGCACTAAAAATAGAAATAACCAGTGTGCGTAATGACCCACATGAAATTTTCCCAAAACAAACAAATTACTCTCTATTTACCCATATCACCAACTAAGCAACAAATTACATTTATGGTGAACAGTCACAACACATTTGTCATGTCTTTGCTTTGCCATAGTCCCAGGTAGCTAGAGTGTGAAAAACGTTTGTGCAGGGTTGTAAACAGTGGTACATGCCCAAAACATAAAATGGCTACAAACTACTTCAAGGCCTCCCTTACACAGTAAACTTTAGGTACCTTCTTGATTTAACAAGCACAGCAGAGGCAATGGGCCAAAGGACATTAAAATTAAAATCTTTGACAAAGTCTCTAATTACCGTTTTTCTGACTTTCACAATACCCAAGACCTAATTGGCCACATAGGTCATAATGTTTGCCATCACACCCACAGCACCAGCCCGCTACTCACAGCACAGATGAGACTGCATATGGGCAAAAAGTGATTTTCCCAAATGTTTCCTTCAATTGAGACTGTAATGGAGGCATGCATGCATAAACATACTGTAGCAGCAGACAAATCAATCAGAGAATGAAAATCTTGCTTAGGAGGAGTATGCCAAACAGAGATCGGAGATTTTGGGGGAGAAAAAAAAAAGCTGATCAGTTAGTCCACTCCACAAGCAACTGACACAGCAAGGTTCCAGGAGGTGCGGGGGAGACCCATGTTTTGGCATAGTGTCGGAGCAGCTACTGGCTAATGACTGATTGCTCAAACAGACATCTGCAGCCATGAAATATCATAGCATAAATTTGCATCTCTCTTTCTCCCTCTATTGTGAAGGAGTTATTAATAGGGGACAGATATGCATCCACTGCTGGCATGCCAGAATGGAGAACAACAGAGCCAACCCCAGCTCCAGTCATGTGTGCACTATGTGTACACAGCCTCTCCATATATCCAATTTAATGGTATGAAGCCTCTAGTATGGCTGCATATTATCTGTGCATTTCAGTAAAAACATGCAAATCTCTGAAACCGTAGTGCGCATTCAAGACTAGTTGACTGTTTTTGATCAGGTCAATCAATATAAAAAATTTGAAAGGAGGAAAAAAAGGTGTGCGTGTGTGTATTCCTCTAGCTGAAATAATGATCCCATTATGGGGAAGAGTTCTATGATCCTATGATGCGGAAAAGTGATCCTATGATCTATTTGTAATGTATATTATTATGTATGGGAACCTACGTCATTACGGTAAGCGCGTTATGTCATTTCCCACTGCTTGTGTTTGTAGCTGTGTGCCACGTTAGTCAACTGTCGAGATTATTATAGATTTATTTTAATTCATCCACACGTTTGTGTTCTGTGTGCTACACTACTGCACTGTTAACACTATCTTAGATTTATTTTACACATTCCCGGTCTAAACTGTGTATCATTATAGCCTCGCTGCCTACACTCATAGTCCACAGCTAGTGCAAACTACTTTGGACACTGCACTATGCATTCCCCTCCTTGCTCTCCTATCTGTTGTCCGGCTTGTCAGATGTTGAGTTATTCCAAAGCCTCCTTTAGTGATAATGGTACGTGTAATACATGTAGACAGCTTGCCGGCGAGGATCACAGATCTAGAAAGTCGCTTCCACGCATTAGCTAACAGTAGCAACCTAGCATCAGCTAGCCCTATTGACCTAGCAAGCATGGACGCAACAGATAGCCCACCCCCTAGCCAGCTAGCCAGTCAACCGGCGGCATCCCCTTCGCAGCAGGGACAGTGGGTTACGGTGAGGCGTTCTAGCCGCGGAACGAAGTCCCAAGCACACCACCAACCACTTCAAGTTTCAAACCGATTCACCCCTTTAAGTAATCCTCCCAACCAAGATAAAACTCTGGTAATTGGTGCTTCTACAGTACAAAACGTGAAGCTAGCGACACCATCGGCCATAGTCACTTCAATCTCTGGGGCTAGAGCGAGTGACATCGAAGCCTATTTGAAAGTGCTAGTGGCTAAACAAAGTGTAAAATACCCTAGGATAGTCATCCACACTGGCACTAACGATGTCCGGTTAAGACAGTCGGAGATCACTAAAACAAGCTTTATTTCATTGTGCAGGTTGGCACAAACGATGTCAGACTCAGTAACTTTCTCTGGTCCCATACCTATTAAACGCGGTGAAGAAATTTTCAGCAGAGTTTTTTCACTCAACCAATGGCTGTCGGGCTGGTGTGCCGATAACAATGTGGGCTTCATTGATAACTTTAATTCTTTCTGAGGAAAACCTGGACTTTTGAATCGAGACGGCATTCATCCTTCGAGGATGGGTGCTGAGCTCCTTTCTAGGAACATTGACCGGCACTTAAACTCGGCGTGTTCCTGACATACCAGAGTTGGTCCAGGTAGCAGAATTACTGTCTTAAACAGATCTCTGCCGCCTCACCGTCAACCCAGCAGGCAGTTAGGGAGAGTGTCCGCGACCAGACATATCGCAAAACGACCAGTTAAGGGAATAAACAGTAGCAACCTCATATTTATAAAACCAGAAACAAATAAACGTGATAGTCAGAAATCACAAATGAAATTCGGATCACTAAATATTCGTTCACTCTCCTCAAAGACCGCCCTAAGAAATGAGCTTATTACTGATAATGAAATTGACATAAAACGTGACGAAACGTGGCTAAAACCGGACGAATACCTTCCACTTAATGAGGCTACTCCTCCAAGTCACTTTAATTACCACATACCTCGACACAATGGTCGTGGCGGTGGTGTTGCCACAATTTATAACTCTAACCTTACTATGGCTCCCAAATTTGAATTCAAATTTAAATTTTTTGAGGTCCTTGTTCTCAATCTTATGCAACCTGACAAAACATCTAGATCTAATGTACCCTTAACGATTGTAACATTGTATAGACCTCCAGGCCCCTATTCTGACTTTATGACTGAATTCTCAGAATTTCTTTCCTCACTAGTCATTAAAACTGATAATATTATAGTGTTGCAATTTCAACATCCACATGGATGATGTAAATAATAGCCTGGCATCAGCGTTCCAATCCTTAATTGAACACATTGGCTTTTTCCAACATGTTAATGCACCTACACATAAAGGTAGTCATACTATTGACCTTGTTCTAACATATGGTGCACAAATAGAACAACTTGCTATCCTACCCTAACTCTATTTGCTACCACACTAGACGAATAACCCCCCAAGCCACAAGCGACTTCATAGATAAAATTCCTTCTCTTCTTGAACCCTTAATGACACAATACACATTAGAAGGCCCTCCTCCCAGCCCTACTCAAGTTGATCAATTAACTGATAATGTTATAGATGCTCTTTACACTACATTAAATTCCATTGCGCCACTTAAAAAGAAAATTAGAAAACAAGACAAAATTGCCCCATGGTATACAGCACAGACACGCTCAATGAAGCAAGCTGCACGTAAACTTGAGAGAAAATGGTATGCCACCAAACTTGAAGTGTTCCATCTTGCATGGAAAGACAGCCTAAAAGACTATAAGAAAGCACTTAATAATGCAAAAACAGAATACTACTCCTCACTTATAAATGATAATAAAAACAATCCCAAATTCCTCTTTAACACAATATCGCGCTTAACTAAAAGTAGGAATGAAGTGACACACTCCATTCCAATAACATTAGACAGCAATGATTTCATGATTTTTTTAATGATAAAATTGAATCTATTAGAGGTAAAATAAATAACACCATTCAAACCTCAAATTCAGCTGGTTCCCCTATAATGGAAACGGTAAGTCCTAGCCGACCTATAGCATACCTGGACTCGTTTACACCTGCTAGTATATCTGAAATTATCAAGCTGATCTCAGCAAGTAAGGCCTCTACTTGTATACTGGATCCAATTCCTACTGATCTCCTTAAGGCTACTCTCCCTAACCTAGCTGAGCCGATACTTAATATTATAAATCACTCTCTTGCAGCAGGACATGTTCCCAAACTTTTCAAGACATTGGTCATTAAGCCTTTAATCAAAAAGCCCAAACTTGACCCTGATGTCCTGGCTAACTATCGACCTAAATCCAACCTCCCATTTATATCAAAGATTCTTGAAAAAATCAATCTGGCTTTAGAGCATACCATAGCACAGAATCAGCCCTAGTAAAGGTCTACAATGATCTCCTTATCTCATCTGATAATGGATGCATTTCATTATTAATCCTACTGGATCTAAGTGCTGTTTTCGACACAGCATTGCTATTGATCACAGCATCCTACTACATAGACTTGAGCATATGATTGGCATCAAAGATTCTGCATTAGCCTGGCTCAGGTCATACCTTACTGGACATTACCAGTTTGTACATGCACATAATGAAGCATCGTGCCACACTGAAGTCAACTATGGTGTGCCCCAAGGATCAGTACTGGGACCTGACTATACCTTTCAATGAAGCCTAATGATTGTACGCCAATAACAAAACTTGTTGCCTGGCTCAGTGACATCAAAAACTGGATGACTAAGAATTTCCTTTGCTTAAACTCTGATAAGACTGAAGTCATGTTGATTGGCCCTAAAAACCTGACCAACACTTTACCCCATCATCAGATCTTACTTAGTGACCTTTCACTCACACCTAACACAAAGGTCAAGAACCTTGGGGTGTATATTGATTAAGACCTCTCTTTAAATAGTCATGTAAAGCATATCTCCAAAACCTCATTCTTTCATTTACGCAACATTGCCAAGGTCAGAAAATTCCTTCCTTTTGAGGATGCAGAAAAAATAATACATGCATTTGTTACCTCCAGACTTGACTATTGTAATGCACTGTTCTCTGGATGTGGTACTAGCTGCATCAAAAACCTTCAACTAAAGCTGCATTTATACTTCTGCGTCGCGTCGTCGCAGACACCTTCGCCGACGTTTTTGATTTATACTTCTGTGGTCGATTTATACCTTTGTGTCCGCGTAATTGCTGCGCGTGGCAGTTCACTGCCAAAACGCTAGGGGGTTATTGAGTTTAGAAAAGGTCCTTTGCGTGTGTGTTTTCCGGTCTTTGCGTTATGAGTATTGGCTTCTGGTGCAAATCAACAGGCTGTAGCTAGCGGCAAGCTACAAGCTGGCCTCATCCACAGTGTCATCTATTGTGTCAGAGGTTTGCAAGCGTTGTGGACAACACTGCAGCCCGAGTTTTTGCCCTGTCCGTCAACTAACGATAGCCGGAGATTTCGTGGGAAACGATAGCCGGAGATTTCTACTGACTGTGGAACTTCCCAAACTGTGTCGGATGCGTTGATGGGAAGCTTTGTCTGGTTAATAAGCATAGTTATCAGGTCATTACTTTCTATGGTGAACTGTCTTTGTCAGGTGAATGGGTAGTTATAAGGCCATTTATGTAAGTTCAAAAATACCGGTCTTGTACACACAACGCACTGGAAAGGCGGAGAACTGGAGTTGATGTAAAGCGGACCAATCACAATCCATGACGTATGCGTCGGTCTGCGTACCGTGTCGGCGACACTTTGACGCGTAGTCAGGATTTTTTTCATGCGCACGAAAGGTGTATGCGTAGTGTCTGCGAAGGTCTGCGACGACGCAACACAGAAGTATAAATCCAGCTTAATACAAAATGCTGCAGCACGAGCACTCACTAGGACAAAAAAACATGAACATATCACACCTGTCCTTGCTTCCTTACATTGGCTTCCTGTTAAAAGCCGAATTGATTTCAAAATACTTCTCCTAACATATAAAGCCCTTAATGGCCTTGCTCCAGCATATATTAAATACTTACTTGTTCCCTACCACCCTTCTAGACCCCTAAGGTCACAGAATGCTGGTCTCCTTGTAATTCCTAGAACATCAAAATCCACAATAGGAGGAAGAGCATTCTGCCATCGTGCGCCTGTCTTGTGGAACAAACTCCCTTCTAACATTCGTCAAGCGGACACTCTCAACACCTTTAAGTCTAGGCTCAAAACTTTTCTATTTACTGACCCCTTTAGTTAGGGATGGTGTATGGTAAGCCACACCTCCTCAGGGTATTATTGGAAAGGACTGCCTCTGCTGTAAGCTCCCGTCCAGGGCTTGGTGGCCACTGACCATTTCCTTTGGTGGTGTTGGCTTGTTATACATCATACCTTAGTTATGCTGCTATAGATTAATGCCGCCACAATCCACCCATCTGTCAACCCGTACAATTTTTACTATTCTTTCTCCTCCTCTCTTTTTCCTCTCCACTTGCTTCTCTCTCTTCACTTAGCCAACATCTGTATGTGGTTTCACATGCAATATAACTCACATTCTCTGAAATCTGATGGAGACTGTTCTAACTCATCTCCTCTCTGATTTTCCATGCCATCACCACCCTGCCGTGAGACATCCACTGCCTGCGCCTGCACCTCCTGGGTTCTCCTGGGACCTTCTTCCAACATGATCCGGCTAATAGTGGACTACTCACTATCTAAGAGACTGAAAACCTGCCCTAGGCAGTTGGGTTAGCCCCTTGAGCCGTCGGAACTGCCCAAGGTTTCTTCCTCTACCATAACAAGTAAAAACAAAAAACACTGCTAGGGAGTTTTTCCTTGCCCCTGTTGCTCATTGGGCCTCTTGTGTTAAGCGCTTTGTGACATGCCTTTTGTAAAAATGCGCATACAGTAAAAAATGAGCAATACAGTAGGCAGGGGAGGTCTCCTCTATTTTATGTCTCTATAATGTGTCATCTGACTTATATGGGGACAACCTAATGCGCAATGAAGCGCGGAGGAAAATAGCGAAGATTGTTGACAGGACGGTGGGCGTCATGAAGTTGACAAGTAGGCTAGTTGTCATTTTGTTCAGAGATTTATTCAAAATGTAACAAAAAAAGTAGTCATTACAGACGTGAATTTCCCTCCATAATCTTAAAATCGAAGAGGGAAACATTTCTGTTGGTTGTTTAGCCTACTAGCCGTACCCGAGCTCTGTTTCCACCCATCAACCTACCAAAGCGTCTGCGTAGTGAATGAGTAGTGCGTTGCAGATTCTGCATCGCGTGCTAGTGGATCACCGGCCTTAGTGTCAAATGCAATGCAGCCAGCCCACCGAGCAGCGTTCACTGCATACACAAAAACTAATGCACTTTAGTACCACAACCTTTCTGAATAGTCATGCAAAACATATTTCAAAAGCATTATTTCTTTTACTGGCAAAATATCCCTTACAAGGTTAAAAAGTTCCCCACACTGGCTCCCTTTTAAAGCTAGACGATATGTACTTTATATGTATTATTCTGCCTTTAATAAGTGATTATACAGTTTGTAATGTGTCCAAGAGCTTGGTCTAGAGGATGCAATTTGCTCTGCCCTCCACCCAGCCCTCACCCAACTGAAAAAGAAGGACTTATATGTGAGAATGCTGTTCATAGACTTCAGTTCAGCATTCAACATCTAAATACCCAAAATCAACAACTCATCTGCAAACTTGACAAATTGGGCCTCAACACCTCACTCTGCAACTGACTGCTAGACTTCCTGAGTCAGAGACCACAAGCAGTAAGGAAACAACACCTCAAGCACCATCACATTGAGAACAGTTGGTCCACAAGGATGCATGCTCAGTCCTCTGCTGTTCACTCTGCTGACTCACGACTGCACACCAACCTACAGCTCCAAATCACCTGGTGAAGTTTGCAGACGACACAACCCTGGTGGGTCTCATCACCAAAGGAGATGAGACTCACTACAAGAAAAGAGGCCAATCTTCTGACCACGTGGTGCAAGAACAACAACCTCCTCCTGAATGTCAACAAGACCAAGGAGATTGTTGTCAACTTCCAGAGAGGCCACTCCAAACACCTGCCACTGACCATTGAGGATGCTGCTGTGGAAAGAGTGAGCAGCACCAAATTCCTGTGGTGCACATCTGTGAGAACCTCACCTGGACCACCAACACTGGCAAAACAAGCTCAGCAGCGCCTCTACTTCCTGCGCAAACTCAAACGAGCAAGTGCCCCACCTCCCATCATGACCACATTCTACAGAGGAACCATTGAGAGCATCCTCTCCAGCTGCATCACTGTGTGAGGTGGAAGCTGCACTGACTACAACAGGAAAGCCCTACAGCTCATAGTGAACACAGCTGAGAGGATCATAAGAACACCACTCCCCAGGCTGCTGAACTCTTCCCCTTCCCAGCCCCTGAGTATACAATCTGGACTCTGAATCCTCTTACTCACAGAAAAGGCTACCTCTGATCTATGCAAATTTGCACAGCCAGCTGCTACTTTATTTATCAATGCTGTTACTCTTTTTACACTGAAAAACTACTGCTGCCATTGTCTGACTGCACTGTAAAACCATTACCAAACCATTGCTAACGGTATTCTGCGTGTTTTTGTTGAAAAAAGTGATGGGCTTATCAGCGTGACTTGGGTGTGAAGTATCCAAGTGTCTGCGCAATGTCAGGCCTCGTACTGTCTGCTGCCAGTTGTCTAAAACACACAACACACGAGTCGCTCTTCATCCCCAACTGTGAATCCAAACGAAAGATATGCATCATCATACTTTCTTTTTGGTTAACTTTTGAGTTGTTTTGGTCTGCCTCTTGTTCTCGTTCTCATTCTCGCCAATGTTTGTGGCCTGTGCGCCCATATGCACTGCATATACTGCACACCCCATTTTTGCACCACTGCTTGTAACAAATGTGTCGCCATTGTGTAGTTTATGTTCCACCGCAATTTATGCCAACATCTATTATTATTTGTCTCCCTAGCGTTCCAGGCAGGCTTATTTTTTTCAGCTTTTCTGGCTTTTAACGTGTTTTAATGTGTTTACGTGCTAATAATTAATCCATTGTGGGTGCTCTTTTGTTGAGTAACCTATAATAAAGGCAGACATAAAATGCTAATTTTATTCCGATTCCTCACGCCCCACCTGCAGTACCTCCACACCCTGCTAGAGGGTCGTGTTCCAACACTCTGAGAAACGCCGTTTTAGGGTTAGGACATGTTTTCCATTTATTTTTCAGTTTTACTGACAGTCAAATTAAACAGTAATATTCATGGCTGTGTTGATGTCCCAGACCAGGAGACTCTTCACAACCATGCATCAAGTTGCCAGTCAACTCTGGTGGTTTAATCTTTAATCCCTTCACAATCGATCCGATCTGTTTTGAAAGTATTTAAGGGTTACATCTTTAGAACAGGAGACCAAGTTAGACAAGTATTATAAAAATCAGTAACAGAGTTTTATTTACAATGATGCACATGAAGTGAGAGAGAGCATGTTTCACATAAATACACCAGCCACTCTAACTGACAAATAAGTAGCCTGACTTAAGTAGCCTACATTTCAGGGTGACAGAAGATAACATTGATCAGCCCGGTTGATGTGGTCCGCACTGAATCAGAACATGGTTAGTGGTCTTCTAGATAGTGACTGACGAAGGACAAATGCTGACGCGAAGCACCAAAAATATTCAACCTTATCTCCAATGACGGAACAGCAGAAATAGAATGAACTAAAATGTTACGTCATGTAAGACAGTTGAGTGGGGCCTTACTGAAGCTATAACCTGAACATAGCTAAGAGAATATTAATTAATATTCTGATGCCAATACTCTCAATTTTCAATAACTAACTATAATTTTAAGTCTCTAACACATTGCATCGTGAATAGCGAGTTAGGGCTACTTAGCTCTCCCTAATCTAGGTGCAATATTTAGGCCCAAAATGTCTTATTTTAAAAAATTAGAAGTTACAAATTAGAAGTTAATTAAAGTTACGACTGACACGGCCATTATTTTTAGGAGTTTGTGTAAATTGTCTGTTAGGAACGTGCTTTTGTACTGCGTGCATTCTCCTCTGTAGACGGCTATCCCTCCCACAGCGCTTAAAGCAACACACCACCGTATTTCAATATTGAAACATGTTCTTCCCCTAACTTAGACAAGTTGATACATACCTGTCTTGCCTCTGTGTGTGCACTCTGCCACGCGATGCTACTTTGTAAGCATTTAGTTTACCCCATTTGTTTCAGTTCATCCAAACAGCCTTGGAGTTAGAAACAGCCAAACGCATCTACGTCTTTCCTATTTACATGCGGATACCAAAATAGTTACCCATGATGGTTGTGGTGACACAAAATGAAACATAGCTATTTTCTAAGCAGATAACAAAGAAAACTAAGTATGGCGGAGAAACACTTGGGAGTACTTCACTGTTGGCGCATTAACATCTTCGGGGGAGAGGAATTTTCGGGAGTGAGGATGCTACTGCATCAGCGGCGAAGGGCTCCCAAGTGTTTTCAGTGTGGAAGCTTTGTTATGGTCCACTGGATACCTTACGCTACCTAAATTAAAAAAATAACAGGGTAAATGTGGTTTTGCATTCTATAATCCCTTATTAAATACAAACAGACTAGTTATGTAAAATTGAGTGTGAGGAATATTTTAGTCACTTCACACAAAAAGATCTTGGAATGAGATGGCTAATGCCACTTTTCCACTAGTACCTACTTGGCCCTACACCACTCTACTCGGCCCGCATTTGGTGCATTTCTACTAGTTGTGTTATCTCCCTACTTTAGAAAATTTTCTATTCTTAAGTACTTTGGATACCAACTCTTACAGTAGGATTAGTTATGGGCTTACGTTGGTAATCCTTAAACATATGTTTAGCATTAGCAACCACCTCTGCCTTTACTATAGCCAACTCATGATAACGTTAACTATAACACACGTTGCTAAGCATCAAGTGGAGCATCAACGGTGGCTAAAACTACATATACTTATTGTTAACATTGCTAGCTTTATTAGCATTTTTAGCATATATACTAATTCACATCAGCTAAATCCACTGAGCACCACTGTTAGCATCAATTACCACTGTTAGCAGCTTCAGCATTGTTAACATTATTAGCGTAGAAGCTAATTAACAGCAGCTAACTTTGCACACATACGCACACAAAAAATGGGTGTTGCGGTGACGCGGTGGCAAGGCCACCCCACGGTTTCTGCCAAGAAAATGCAGTCTAGTTTTAAAATACTTCTCCTAAGATATAAAGCTCTTAATGGCCTTGCTCCAGTATATATTAAAGACTTACTTGTTCCCTACCATCAGACCCCTAAGGTCAATACTGGCCTCCTTGTAATTCCATAGAAAATCCACAATATGAGGAAGAGCTTTCTGCTATCGTGCACCTATCTTGTGGAACAAGCTCCCCGCTAACATTCGCCAAGTGGACACTCAAAAACTTTAGGTCTAGACTCAACAGGATGGCAGAGAGTCACCCCTTCCTCTCACTGCCTGATTCTACGTGTCTAACCTCCTGGGTGGGCTGCTTCCAGCTTGACATGACTGGCACGGCTTCCAGTTGGCTCTTTAGCTTGAATGCTCCTAATGATGGGACTATATCCTGGGATTAGTTGCTATATTAACAATAATTTTCTTATCATGTGCCCCTTCATCCTGGGATTACTATGACAATTCTATGGTCAAGACTTATTACTACCATGGACTAATTACCATCTGAGAGACTGAAAACCCACCCTAAGCAGTTGGGTTAGCCCTTTGAGTCGTCAGAACTGCCCAAGGTTTCTTCCTATACCATAACATGGAAAAAATGCCTATAGGGAGTTTTTCCTTGCCCCTGTTGCTCATTGCACTAATTACAAATCCCAAGAAGAGAGGCTAAGGGAAGTGTATGGAAGGGAATCACTTCACTTACCATCACTTCACTACTTCTTCCTTTAACATGTAGAAAGACATTCCTCCCTTTTACATGTGAATGAAAGGAAACAAAAGAATTGGGATACAGAACACACACACACACACCTCTTTCTAACAAAGCGTACAGTCCCTGCCTTCAGCCATTTTGCCCTTGCACAATAACGGACATGGGCATACAGTATATGGCAGCACGTGGCCAAACATGCTGGTAGCACTCTGGGTCTGCTGGTAGCACTCAGAATCTTCTGGAAGAGTAATTGGTGCCAGCTCAGTGTGGGGTGTGGCTCAGCGCCAGTGAAGCCCAGTCATGCCCCTCTGATGCATTCTTGCCGCATGCACAGCAATCCATACCATCCTATCCAACTCATCGCCCTTCAGATGTATTCTGTCACATGGCCAACAGTGCACAATGCAGTCACAATACCCATCCAATTTCCGACTCACCCATGACAGATCAACTATCTTAGCCATCTACTGTACCAAAATGGGAAAAAAAAACAGTTCTAGTTAATCCAAAGGCACGTTGATGGTAAACATTACTGGTAAACATCACCAAAAATTTGTGTACTCTGTACAACAGTGAGAGTAAGCACATCCCTTCTGGTTACAACAGCCTTTGTGAAGAACGCTGAAAGGTGATGGGAACTTAACAGAAGTCTACATTTACATTTATGCATTTAGCAGACGCTTTTATCCAAAGCGACTTACAAAACGAGGATAACAATCAAGCTACATAACAGAAACCTTAAGGAGTATAGTGCTAGGGGATAGTGCTTCAGTTAATTTTAGTGCTAGGACAGAAGATGTTCTCTGAATAGCTGGGTCTTTAAGAGCTTTTTGAAGGCCTCCAGAGATGGCCCTGTTCTGATTGTTTTTGGTAGGTCATTCCACTAGCGTGGGACGACACATGAGAAGAGTCTGGATTGCCTTGGGCGAGGTGCCGGGACTGCCAGTCGACAGTCATTGGAGGACCGGAGTTGTCGGGGGGTAGCCTGAGCTTTTATGAGAGCGCTTAGATAAAAAGGGGCAGATCCTCTAAGCACTTTGTAAGTCAGCATCAGTGATTTGAAGTCTAAGTGATACTCTCCATCCTAATCCAAACAGTGCCTCTCAAGTGGCCAAGACCTTGCAACTTTTACACTGAGCGAAATAGCAAAAGAATGCTGAGTCATTCATGTAAAAGTAATCGCCTTGGAATGCACTTCATGAAAAATAAGAGGAAACAGCCCTTCAGGGACATCAAACTGAAGAACTGAATTGAACACAGCCCTTGATTTCAGAAAATTGTCATGCAGCCAGAAATGGCCCAATAGTTCAATTCAATTGTATTTATTCAGTGCATTATACAAAATTCATGTCACATAGTGCTTAATGTCATGCAGAGCATCGGCAAAGGTATGCAGATCGACGACGTCATGTCAGGGTCTACGTGACGCAGAAGTATAAATACAGCTTAAGCAGTATGCATAGTCCTGTTTTGGGATTCTATACAAAACTTTGTAAGACAGTAAACCATGTTGTTGATAGACATTTTCTTTTAGCTATGCCTAATTCCAATTACAGTACCTTATATGTGTCTATTCTATTATTCCTGGAATTCACATAGTGTTAGCCAACAAATGCTTGACTTCTTCGCACATTACTGACCTCTGGATGTTCCTGGCAGTGGTGGAGTGGGAGCATGTTGGCTATGGAGGCCGCTCCAATCACTGCCATGAGGGCCGCTCTGTGATCCGACACCCTGGACTTCTGCCAGACCACGATCTGAAACAACATGGTATAACAGGTCAGGTTATTTTCTCCCACCCTAAAATAGGAGCACCTGGTGGATAATGTAGCCACAAACAGGGTGTGCAAAGACACTCCTCACTAATCAGATATCCTCAATGGACCAAATACACTTAAAGTCATTTTAAGTGCCATACAAGGGAACCATAATTATAATGATTGCCGGGTTAAAGATATAAAAATTAGGGATGTGCAAAAACCTTGTTTAATCGATGCATCATTTTTAAATATTAATTCGATCCAATATCGATCAGCAAAATATAGAAATCCATCTTTAAATACATTTACGTTTAGCAGGCTAAGTGAACCGTAACCATAATGGTTAAACAGTAAGACTATGGTGTTAGCCTATGGTGTTATGGAAGTAGTTTTATGTTCTTCCATAAGATGTCCTTCTTACCATGTTACATGCCCTATGTTTAACGTCCCATCATTCCTCATACATTCACGACAACGTTCTAGAGATCGCTAGAGCGACATTGGTCTGAATTCCGACTGCTAAAGTTGAACCCCTCCGCCTTTTTCTGATCTATGTAAAAATGATTGATGCCACCTGACATTGTCATGTTTGCACACTAAAAGCAATAAAATAAAAAGTATTAAAAACAGGAAGTAATCACGCAGCTCCTATTTCAGGGACGACTGAAACAGCTACGCAATATAGATTGGGAATAAAAAGTTTTCGACCGACCTTGTCAATTTATGTAGGACCTGAATTTATTTTATGAGCTTGAGGAATTGTCCCAAAAATCTTACCTTCTTAGCAGAGCTGCACGTTAGATTTAATAACATCTGACAACATACTCCAAAAGGTCAAGTTACAGAGCTAAAAGTTGGGCAGACACCATCCATGTCGTGTCAGCAGCAGTTCTCTCATCAATGGCATTATGTCTTCATTTCAATTTAAATGCAATCATAGTGCAATATAAGTATTCAATCTCTTTGGCACTCCGGAACAAAAACAAATAAGCGACAAGCGAGAACTACAGCATCAGCCAATAGCCTACAAAGACAGGCAAACTGCTCATATTACTGACTGATGTAATTAACACTGCAAAACATGCATCACAAATTGGCCCAAAACCATGCTATAAAATGACTTCCCATCGACTAAATAAACAAATGAAAAGATTGATGATGAATGGATGGAGGCAGTCTGCATACTTATGAAAGAGGCTGTATAGTATTTTATATCGGACAATCTGATCGGATCTGATCGTGAGCTTGTGAATCTAAATCGAATCGGTGCGTCTGAGCCAATACCAAGCCGTAATAAAAATGGAATCATGGGATAAAGAGAGTAATTTCTGTGAGATGGCAAAACAGGCTTTGTTCATGCACAACAGACATTGTGCAAAAAGAAGATCCACTCATAGCTCAACTGGAAAACTGGACACTTGTTTAAGTGACTCATGCAGCAGACAAGCCAGCAACAAGGCGAGATGAGTTATAAAAGAACGGACTGTGTGTTTTGACAACTTGGGCCATCACATCTGTGTCCCAAGTCAATGTGAGTTGGGACTAGTTGGTCTGAAAACAGGATGTGCATAGACATCTGTGACACTGCTTCATGCTCGCTTTTCCCCCCAGTAAGCACATCGTAGGTGTGGATTTCTGGGTGCGTGCAGTGCTGCAGCACATGCCTCTGCTATGAAACATACAATTTGGTAACGGTAAAGAGATCACTCTAGTAAACAGCTTAAGGAGAACCCATGAAACTTGAGTGGAGACAAAGTGCAAAGTTCGTGATACAAGATATGGCTGCAAGTGCTGATAGGACAAAATGCAGGCGTGCCCCTACCCTATGAAGAATGAATGAATTAAATGAAAAAAAGATTTCATTTCATCAGAGTGTTCCCAGGCCTGGCACTCTCTCCCTCTCTCACATATTTGCCATAGCTATACCTATGCACCCACAGGCAACCATGACACCTGGCAACACATGGACAGAGAAAGTGCACACAACTCTACTCTTGTATTGTTCGGAGTATAGTAAGTAAAAACCTGAAGGTATTTGAGGGTAAACTTCAGGCAAGACAGCCCAAATCTGGGAGAGATGGCCCATCAGGTTACATGGTGGTGAGGGAAGCTCACACGCGTGCTGATCGAATTAGGTAGTCAAGGTGAGCGCCCACGAGGCCGAATCTCAGAGGGGCCAAACTCTCCTCTGTAGCATCACATCTTAACGCTCTCCTTCCTGGAAAGTCGTGATTAATGGTGGAAAAATTCCATCTCTCTGCAGGTGCTGGTCAGGTTTCGAACTATGCCTTGGCATGTGAAAACCCTGTGTGTTCAACCAGATTTCTAAGGTCTGAACCCAACCGCTCTGAAAAATCTTTTTCAGACATAATATACATACAATATTAAATAGATAACAAATAACCTACTTAATTATACTAACTCTACCTACTTTATGCCTACACTCACTGAAGGAAACAAAATGTAAAGGCAAAGCCAATACATAGAAACTCATTTTTAAAAATATGCATAAGAGAAGCCATTCATTTAGCTTGACAGACACACACATTGCAACAAATGTTCTGTTAGGATCACAACATTCAATTTATTGACTCACAGAGACACCTTGTGGCCCGCAATTTGGCTACACACTGTAATCTTCAGATGACTATAACAGAGCTAGCTCTGGAGATTAGCAGGCTTCATAGGTCACAAAATATTATGTGGACAAGACTCATTTTCGTTCAGGGCTGTATACAACTTAGACAGAACCCATCTTCTCGGTTTATAAACACATGTAAAAGCATATGAGACGTGTGCGTACCTTGTTGTGAGTGAGAGTTATTTTCAGTTCAGGCTTGACCACAGCGTAGGCCATGAGAAGATCCTGGACTTTCTTCAGCTCTTCCTTACACTTCTTGGTGTTTGAGAAAAACTGTCTTCTCACAGGGAGGTTCTTAAACAGTTTCAGAGCGCACACATTTGTGCCTAAGGTAGAAAGTGAAAAGCCATCATTTAATGCAGTTCATTAAACTCATCATCATTAAACTTTTAAGTACTGCTAAAAACTGAAACAAAATTCACTACTAACCTTGGCCCAGATGGGATGGCTTCTGGGAGACAATATGTCCTGTGTGGTTCAATGTATACTGTGTGCTAAAGTCTTCTTCAGCAATCTTGGTTGTAACAACAACCTGATTGACATGTCCAAAATAGTTGTCCCTCAGTGCAATAAATGAACTATGCCTAAAAGCTGATAAAATATAACATTATTGGAAATGAAGGAAATCCATCCCCTTACCTCTGACACAGCACATATGGATCCAAGTGCTTCTCCTCGGAATCCATATGTCTCTAGCTGCATGAGGTCATCATGACAGGAGATCTTTGAGGTGTAGTGTTTCACTGCCATTACCGCAGTGTCAGCTGCTTTGATCCCTGAGCCATTATCTCTCACCTCAATGCGATCCAGTCCATAATTTTCCTATAAATTGAACAGTAGGCAGTAGAGCTAGCAAGTTTTAAAGACTAGGTCTGTGTAAATAGTCAGTGTACACAAATAGGGACACTCACACATAATATTAACTTTAATATACCCACACCTTAGGAATAAGTGACTGACAAAATCAATTAAGAGTCTAAGTCATGATTTAATACATTTTAGAAACTATGATAGATTTATTTACAGTACTGCTTTGTCCTTTTAGAGAGTTACTCTTATACAGGTAACGTTATCTATCCGTTGGAGACCGCTAGGTGAAGACGTTGAAGACGAGTAGTTAGGTGGGAAAATGTATCATTACCAGTTTAACATCAATGCTTGTAGAACCTGCATCCAACGAGTTTTCGATCAATTCCTTGACGACACTCACAACAGAGGTAATGACTTGGGAACTTGACAACAAGCGGACAGTCTCTGCTGAAAGTTGCTTCATCGTGTTGCAACCCACCTGAATAACATTACAAACAACTGACTTTACCTAAGCTCAAGTAATTCAGCTTACACATCATTTTTGCTATAACGACATGATGGCAGCAGCAAGAGGCTGGAAGTTCGTCAGAAGCAACACCCAAGTGACTTAATCCATCTAGGGAGGGTTGTCGGTTTAACGTTAGGCTTGCCATTAACAAGTCCTATTGCATTGACGCTTAAACAGCAACAATAATAACTCGTTGGGTTTTAGCTGAACTCATTCCCATAAACCTAAACTTCACTGATGACCAAGTCATTCAGGCTAACGTTACTATTCACAGTACTGCTTAGCATAAAAACGTTAAGACGTCTGATATTAACCTAATGCTGGTTGCATTCGTTATACCAACATCTCGGATTTAAATAGCATTAGCCTACCTTCAAATGTTAACCAAAGATCTTGGATACTTGAACCCTCTCTGTGTTAATCTATAATTGATGAAAACGTTAGATTAACAGGTTGATTGCCCCCTTAGTTATTTGCAAAATAAGTTAACAGATGCAATTGCAATTAACACCAATATCAAATAACTTCAATTAAAATGCAAGGGTTTGCCGAAAGAGACAAACAGTTTATCTACATTAACCTGCAGTGTGGAAGAGAAAAAGCTTAAATGTGCTCGCATTCTAGGGTGCGTTAACAGGGTCGCGGCAAAATCAAAATAATGCGTCTTTCACTTCCGCTAAGTCTTGCTTTGAACACCTATCAAAATAAAAGACTCGTCACAAAATAATCACATATTCAGAAAAGCACTCCAACCCAAATGATAAGTCATTGCTTGTGTGTCTGGTACTAATAACAGTAACATTTTTTCAAAAAGACTAAAGACCAATCAAGCAGGTGGAACAAAAGTCAGGAAAGTTTCATAAAGGACCTCTACACCCTTTCGGTGTGAAAACACAAGCTTACAATTTGTTCCACATGGGGGCAGTCTTGTCCAATTTCGTGACCCGTTCAAAATGTGTTTATGCCTTAACCTACTTTATGTATGTATGTATTTAAGGTTTAATTTCTGCAGAATATATATATATATATATATATATATATATATATATATATATATATATATAAAAGGATATAATCATGTACGTCATGCAAGTCTCTGATCTTTGTGACAAATCCAAAACATCTTACTTCAAAATGTGAAAACCCATATGCTTTGAGCCTCTTGTGAAATACAACGTTATGTGGGAAATCATAGCTAATTTAATATAAGGCTACACTATTTAATGCACTTTATGATAAAATAAATAATAGAGATGATTAGCAATTTACTTATGTCTAAACACACTGATATTTATATTATTTGAGTACAAACACATCTGTAGGTTGACGTAGACTACCTCTCTTGAGGTCTCCTACAAGTTCAAGTCCTCAAACATAGTGATTTGGTGCGGCAGGCGAGGTGACGGGAGGACCTCAAGCATGTTTGCAGATCCGGAGAGATTTCGGTGCTGTTTTGTCAAAGTAGGCTAGCCCGAATGCCAACGCTTGGATCTTATGATTTGGATACGGTCTTGTGATGTGCCCGTTTTAATGTTTTATTTCACCGGACAAATCTGTTTAAAACAGTCATTGCGAAGGTACGTGGTCTTTTTGAATTGTGTGATCCAACGATCGATTCTCATTCATGCAAACAAATAATATTGTAGGCTAAATAATATGTTTGCAATCTTTAATTTCTGAACTGAGAATATGGGCTACGTTTATCTACAGGCTATTAAACCCAGAAATAGCATGTCAAATTATTGACCGTCGCGAATTATTTAAATGACCAGACTGAGTTAATGTCTTTTAGTGTTGACCTTGACAAGATGTGACTAGAAGTGTCCATTTTGTAGTTTCCTCACTTGTCTATTAGTAAACATTGAGAAAACAATTGCGATGGAAGAACGATTCATAAATAATTTACTCACAGAATTACTTTATAATTTAAAATAGCCTATGCTCTTTGATTACAGCTTTGATTTGCAGCTTTTTTTATTTATTAAAAAACAACAGACTTTTGTCGGTACGTTATGTCTTCTTAATTTAAGATATTATACGATCTTAGTTCTAACCTAAAAATGAGGTCGATCCGGATGTCTTGACGTACGGGTGCGTCTTTACTGGCTACGCGCCTGGTAGCAATACCACCCTGTAGTGGCATATCTGATTAATGATTATTTATTAATGAGGACGTGTCTCCTGGCATAATACGCGCACGGAATGTAATAGCATCCCCGTTATTTTTTGAATGATAAGAATGTAGGCCTATTTAACTTGTCTTATTTTTGAATTATTTATAGCCCATGCATTGAAATTATGTATTTTACCCACCCAAACCAGTTTTAGGGCATGCAGATATTCATTTTAACTAGGGTGTGTGTTTTATTACAATTTGCAAATAAATTAAGCATAATTTAAAATGTAATTAACCAACTGGTTGCACTTTTAAGATGAACAGACTTAAGAGTTAATCAGTAGAAGGGTGCAAAGTGCTTTGGTGGTATAATCACCACGTTTTTCCCCATAGGTGGAGTCTACCAGACCATGAGGGGGCCCACAAATATAACTCTTTGTCTGGACTCTTTCTACATCCCTCTAGATGGAAGTGCGTCCCTCTCCTAGCCAAGAGTAGGCTAGTACTAAGTCCAGGGAGAACAAACACAGATTTCCTTCTTCCCTCAACCCCACCACCAATCCCCCACTTTTAAAGACCCAATGCTACATTATTTATATCATGGGATGCGTCAAATCAAAGAAGTGCGACCCCACTAAAAATGCAAACTCTGTGGAGAGAGTGGATAGCAAGAAGGGGATGTGGGTTGACGAACGGGCCGTGTTGGTGGACTCCGAGACAGTGCCCACACAAGATTCACTGCGGTTCAACCCAGTCCTGTTGGACTATGCCCAGCGCCTCTCTGAGGAGATAGTGGCCCGTGCTGTGCAGCAGTGGGCAGAAGTGGACAGTCGATACAGTGACATCCCTTACATAGAGTGTGACGTGCCATGAAGATCCGATGCCCACTGAAACGGACACACATGGAATTAAAGGGCATCAAAGGGACGTTATGTCACACAGCCGCTTGGATGGGAATGTTACAGCTATCTTGCTGGAGTGAGAATCCTTGTCTCAACTTAGGGGAATATTTTAACGTGATGGAAAGGCTTGGGTTAATACAAACAATTTAGAATGAAATCAGCTTCTCTGCTATGTTCCGTCCATTCCCATCATTGTGCATCCTCTGGAACTGTTATTTAGAAACAGTATACCTGGCTCTTGACTGTGACAAATACAGTCACAGGGCAGCTTATCTTTCATGTTCTCATGACAGCAGCGTGTAGTAGGCTCATTTCACTTCTTCTATTGCTTGGCTCTTAATGGCCTGTGCATCTCAACGCCCTCACTGATAATTCTTGGCCTTTAATTGTCAAATGAGGGACGGTTGGAGGCATAACTAACTCTCATGTTTTGGTTAGCCTGTGTGCTGAATGTCCGCGTGAGTCAGATACGGATACAATACACACACACACACCACTTCTAAGTAAGACATACAGAAGATTCATGGTTTCCCCAGTGATGGGGCTTTGTGGGATTTTATGTGGACTTGTGCAGTCATTTATTACCTTCAGCTCAGGTCTTGTCCTTGTGGGTGCAGATCAGTGGCGCCAAATCATTGTGACCAAAAGCAAACTAACAAATCACTATTTGTCATGGTTACCAGACACCACTGGGCTTCTCTGAAGGAAGATGTCCCTGTGGACGAAAGCCTTTTGGCTGTATATAATGTTAGTCACGTCTCACTCACCAATTACCTAAGTTTACTAAGTTTAGTTTTTAGTTATTGTTTGCCATTGCTGCTGCTGTTCCACTATAGTGGCGATGGAGATATTACCCCCCGAAGTTGAGTTTTCAAGCTCAGCATTGCTGCTGCCGCTCCAACCAATATGCAACCCATACCATATGCAGAGCCATGGCATTTTACAGGATTTATGTCACCTTAAAATAGTCCACATGCTTTTTCAATTCCACTACACTTGGAAGATCAGTGAAAATGTTAAAATAGCAACTGCATAACATGCCAGTGCCCTTAATAAATGGTGAAACAAGCACAAACACACCAAGTGTGTGGTCAGGTGCACAGCTGCTGTCAGTCAAAGTGTACTGAGCAGTCGAGTTCACAGAACAAAAATGTACATATAAGTATGTAGAAATAAAGTTTCTGGGGTCCATATAAAAAAATGTGCAGAGGCGGTCAGAATGCTGTAAACCTTGGTGAGAAACATTTATTCTTAGTTGCAACACAGGAACCACGAGCCCGGAGATGGCAGCAAAGTTCCAACCTTCGTGGTCAGTTCGTACTGGCCTCCCAAATGACACTTTAGTTCAGTATTTAAGACATCTCTGTCTTTGGATCACAAGACCATATGATGAAGTATCAGGCAGCCAGGTACTCAGGTGAGAGCAATCAATCAATGAACAAAGGGTCACATGAACACTGAGTAGTCACATGCTTGGTTAGACAATGGCTTTGATCAAACGGGTTGATTAAAGGTTTGTGTCATGTGAATCAAACATTTAGAGTTTAAATATATAACATCATTCATTATGGTATTAACTATATTTTTATACTACAAGTGAGATGCACAGATCTCACAGTCAGCTAGTGCTGAAAACTCTTTTTAAGTTCACTTGTCTCAACAGACTGTGGTACGGAAAAGGAATACTGCCACTGTGACACTGTGTTTTTATGAGAGGGGGATTATTGTATAGTGCAAAAGGTACCCATCTAATCTTGAATAATTAAAAACTATGGAAACAATCAAATTAAATTTTTTAAGCATATCTGAGGCCTTTCTATACACTATGCACAATATAGCGGTGAGCAAATGTGTGTTCATAAACACGCATTCAGCACTATCAAAAGCAACAAGCATGCTTCTGCTTAACAGCTGTAGTACCACAAAAAAAATTTCACCACCCATGCAAAAATATATATTTTAAGTTTCTTTATTGTCAATTTCTCTACATCTACAGGACATACAAAGGAATCAAAATTACGTTTCTAGCAATCCCACACGTGATGTTCGTGGTCAGAAGATCCATAGGCCTATACATGTGCCATTGCTTATGGCATTCACCCAATCACACACACTCACAAACCAGTGGAGGGGACTGCCATGCAAGGCTCCAGCCTGCCACTAGGGACAATTTGGGTGAGGAGCAATTTTGCAGTGAGAAGAATTGTTATTTATTCATCTCAGAAGATGAGTGTACCCACTGGTCTGTAACTACAGGGTTCCCGCGGGGTCTTAACAAGTCTAAAATTCAAAAAGTGAAATTTAAGGCCTTAAAAAGTCTAAAAATCACAAGTCTAAATTTAAATTTAAATTTAACTGACCCAAGTCTTTAAATTATTTCCTCTGGTCATTTAAGCATTGTTCGCTGAAAAAAAAGCAAAACGCTGAAACTAACAAATCCAAAAAAAAAGGTGACGTTTGTCTAAAATTGTGGGCAAGAGCTCATTATTCAATCAGGTGTAGAGTAACAGTGACGTCGCACATGGAGTTGGATGCACATGCTTCTCATCGACAGCAGAGTTTTCAGAGACAGTTGATAACAACATGGGCAAGTGTATATTTAACGAGACCGGGGGTGCGTTTCCCAAATACCGACCGAAGTTAGCATTATACGAAGGTAATGCGAAGTACTTTTGAACGAGCCCACACTTGATTTCCGCCCGTTTCCCGAACACCATCGGACGATGAAAGTTGTAACAACGTGAGGTCGGCGTGCTTCGCTGAAACTAGGAAGTCTACAGATGTTTCGGAACAATTTCGGGACAATTCGGATACATTCGCTTCTATCAGCCGAAGAGGACGCATGTCACCCCTCTGCTAATCGAGCTCCACTGGTTACCTCAGGCGGCTTGCATCAAATTCAAATCGCTGATGTTAACTTACAAAGTGTTTAGAGGATCTGCCCCTTTTTAATCGAAGCGCTCTCATAAAGGCTAAGGCTACCCCCAGACAACTCCGGTCCTCCAAGGACTGTCGACTGGCAGTCCCGGCACCTCGCCCAAGGCAATCCAGACTCTTCTCATGTGTCGTCCCACGCTGGTGGAATGACCTACCAAAAACAAAAAGAACAGGGCCATCTCTGGAGGCCTTCAAAAAGCTCTTAAAGACCCAGCTATTCAGAGATCATCTTCTATCTTAGCACTAAAATGAACTGAAGCACTATCCCCTAGCACTATGCTCCTTAAGGTTTCTGCTATGTAGCTTGATTGTCATCCTCGTTTTTGTAAGTCGCTTTGGATAAAAGCGTCTGCTAAATGCATAAATGTAAATGTAAATTCGCTGCTGAAAGCGTCTCAAAATCGGAAGTGTAACCTCATTTCACAAGCCAGTGTGGCATTGTTAACAACTTTTACTTTACTTTTATGTTTTTTTTTTAGAACATGCATGTGTAAAGTGCTACACAGCATTTATTTTGGCCTAGTTCAGACTCAGTCTACATGGAGTATATCGGCTAATTTTAATTATTGGAAATTCAACTAAACAAAACAAGAATCTGATACACATACACTGCTGGCACTGTCAACTTTCTTTGCGGACAACACGGAGCCAAGCGAGTGAGGAACTGTTTGTTTGAGGACCCAGCGTAAATAAACCTGAAAGTTAACCTGCCACCACTGAACTAGAACGGAGCTGGGGTGCGTTTCCCAAAAGCATCGTTGCTAATGTCCGTAGCTGCTTTCTGAGTTTGAGCAAAAAAGTTACGGCACTACTGTTTCCCAAAGACATAGTCCAGATGGAGCAAGTTGAGGTGTTTACCACTAACTTAGTCGTATGCATCGGCACACGATGCAGATGTTTCCCAAAAGCATAGGCTGGACGAACGCTTGGATCCTCCTTCGTTAAAAGGCTTCGTTCAGAAGACAACCACAGAGCTGTCATTTTTGCTAAGTTATGGTCACATGGCGCCGCCTTGTCTTTTTGGGGCTTAAAATGTCTGGGTTGTTCCCCCTTTGATGCATTACCGTCGCCTACAATTGACTTTAAATACTCTTAACATGCATTAGCCTGTAGTTAGATTAGATATTTTCCACCTGTTTCAAATACAGGCCTAGTAGCCTGATCCTTGATGTAGACATAAATGACTAGAACCAGTGTTGGGGATAACGGGTTACTGTAATTTTGTTACATTTTGCAGGAACGAAATAACGCAACGAGTTACAGTTACTATCTATAGTAACAGACATTTTCTGCATTTTGTGCAGTAAAACTATTCATGACCTGTTAGCCTAATTAACTGATCTGCATGCATGGTTAATGAAATTGTTCCGTTAGTGGATCATGCCTGCAGCATGTCTAGCTGAAGGAGAGAGAAGACACTGGCAAAAGCACAAGCATAGACAACGCAACAAAACCATTCAAATGCAAGATGTATCCAATGTCGTTTTGTGTGCAGATTCCGTTAGCCCATTCAGATAAAGTTGGTTATGCCTATGGTAAGCCTATAATTTTGATAGACTATATTTTAGTTCGTAGCCTAATGTTATTGACTCACATCATGTTTATAGCAATTCAGTCAGTCTATTTTGCGCATTGATCTATATGTTTGCTGTGAAACACTCCAAAATCCCACAGTATTGATGTCAGTCATTATGATAAAAACAAGTGTAGATTATTGGCTAATTGGAAGCTAGGTAGATAACGTGTCCAGGCTATAACTCTGAGTGGAACAAATCGTTTGTGCTTCTGCCTAGAATCTGGATGAGTAGGGAGAAAAATAGTAACGAGTAAAGTAACGAGTAGTGTAGTAAGTTACTGTTTAAAAGGAGTAACGAGTAACGTAATTTAGTTAAAAATGAAAATAGTAACTAAAGTAACAAGTTACTTTTTTTGAGTTACTTCCCCAACACTGACTAGACCCTATGACGTTTTATATGGATTATGTGGATTGTAGGGGTATTTTGGTAACTAAAGTCACGATGAACAGCATTAAATCTTCACAAATATTTCATAAAAACAACTCTGTAAATCAATTTCATGTCCGAATTGTTAATTAAACATTAGTAGAGAATGTCATGTGCCCTCAGCAGGAATCAAACGAGTGACTCAATAAACAAGATACAGTCGCACAAGTCGCAGGCCACTGCCCTAACCATTCACCCATGCAGATACATGGACAAGAGTAGTCATTCGGTTTTATTTATCGATGTATGTCGTATTCACTACATATTTAATATTAAGTTATGGCTTTCAGTCATTAATTTCAGTGAATAAGGTACATTATCGTGTAGGCAAAGATTAGTCAAAGTTGCTAACAATGCCACACTGGCTAAGTCAAATGAGGCTACGCTTCCGTTTTAGAGACGCTTTCAGCATTGAATGTATCCGAATATTCTCAGAACGCTTCCATAACATCTGTAGACTTCATAGTTTCAAAGCAAGCTCGACCTCATGTTGTTACAACTTTCATCGTCCGACGGTGTTCGGGAAATGGTCGGAAATCAAGTGTGGGCTCTTTCAAAAGTACTTTGCATTACCGCAGTTCAGTGCTAACTTCAGTCGGTATTGGGGAAACGTTCAGAAGCATTTGTTACCCCCACTGACAGTCAATGGTTACTCCAGCTACTCAGCCAGGATTAGCATTAGCAGGAGTAATGGAACCAAACTCAAACTCAAAATTAGCGAGGCTTATCAAAGTTAGCCAGGATTTGCAGTTAGCTTGCTTGATGGAATAACCCTCCTGTAGGAGGGCCATCACCTTCAATCAGTCGACCCTTTGTTTTGCTGCTCACTAAGACAACTTATCATTGACTTACACCATGGATCAATTAAAGAAATTAAACTTGTATTTATTTGCTCCTTCAGCTACTAATTATCCTCACCTATACTACATGATATATTAAAATTTTATTTTGTCACTCTACAATTAAGATCAGATTCAGTTGTCAATATGGCAAGATGATTGTATATTCCCTTTGTTTAGAGGAGAGTGGAAAATTCTGCTTATAGGCTACATCTTTGTTCTCCTGGGAACACTAAAGCAGTTCCTGTGTCCTTGAAGAACCGCCAGAACTGATAGCTCCCGGTGAACTGCCAACTGATAACCTTGGTTAAATACGACATGGGAGGGACCCCTCACAATGTCTGTATCAAAGAGAACATCAAACAACACCATGTCAGTAATAGGATATCAAACACTGCAGTACACTTCTAAGGCACATGGATTTATTCAATTTAGTAATATTCATTGACCCAGTTCATGGAATTCAGATCATGTTATGTTTCTTTTCCTCTTTGTCTTGAACTGTAGAGGATACAAGCATTTAATTTGAAGACCAAAACATATAAATCTAACATCATACTCCATTTGTACATTTCTTTTTCTTTCTTTTTTTTTTTTTTTTTACAAAACAATAGCAAACCATATCAATCCACTCTGAAGCACTGAATGGCAACTCTGTGAGGCATACAACACTACTCCAAGCCCAGTAAATGCAGAGAAGTGGCCACTAGGGCTGTGGTGTAGTGGCAGAAAAAGCCATGATGAGGGTGCCATGTGAGAGAGCCAGTGTGATAAGATCCATGGAGGCCTGTCAGGACTCTGGGGCTACAGCTTGAGGTCGTGCTCCCCTAGGGACTTGAAGCTGTCCTCCACTGACTGCTCAGAGATCTCCTCCAAGGTGGCTGGCCTCCACTTGGGGCTGTGGTCCTTGTCAATTAGAACTGAGTCCAAAGAGAGACAGATCAGTGAGGCTAGGTTATAAATGTAAGGCATGATAAGGTAATTAGGGTGGCCCTGAAGGCCAAAAAACAACAACACAATAGAAAACACAACAGCAAATTAAAAAACGCAACAGCAAATCAAAAAACACAACTGCAAGTCAAAAATCACAACCGCAAATAAAAAAAACAGTACAACAAATTCAAAACACAACTGCAAATTCAGAATCACAACAGCCAAACAGAAAACACAACGGCAAAAGAGAAAACACAACAGCAAAACAGAAAACACAACGGCACATAGCCAAAGTTAAGCTGTAGCTAAGTGGTTGCAGCAGAGACGGTTGATGAAGCCAAGTGAACGATGAGTGGATATAGTCTATGGTGGAAACGCAGCGTAAAAGGCTGTAAGTTATGCTGGATCTTTATGTAAAACATGCCGTTTCTCCCTTGATGTGCATCACTGTAAATAAAACTGTTCCTTATTTTTCTAACCCTCGTCTGACTTGGTCTTCTGTTCTACTGATGTAGGCTAACAAACTAAAACAAATACTATCAATGAAAAATAAAGGCTTAATAAATAATAATAATAATATGATTATATATAGGATATATATGTAGATATCTATTTATATGGGCAAAGTCACAGGCTCAGCCATAGACTGTATGGCTTCAGCTCACAAGCTCCAGCTTTTAGGGTAGCGAATGAGCTGTTGACATTCTCTCCCATTCAGTGTCCAATCAGAAGCAAGACATTTTGAGAAGAGACCTACCCTTTCCGTTTTCTCTTTTGCCGTTGTGTTTTCTGATTTGCTGTTGCCGTTGTGTTTTTTCTTTTGCCGTTGTGTTTTTCAATTTGCAGTAAACTCACATTTTTCTGCAACTACAACAGATGTTCGCCTGCTCATGAAAAGACTAACAAAGTAATGCTGGATGCCATTCTGTTGATGATATTTAATTGTGCATTCTGCTAATATGATCATCCTTACATTACATACCTGCCCTAACTCCTTCATAGAAATCTTGACCTTTCTGTAAAGAGAGAAAAATAAATACACACAATTATATGAATATTAGGCTCATCCCAATTTCATACAAGGTAGCCTTACAATACACACTGACTGACGGCCATGACCAGATTGTGCAAATCTCAACATATAATGAGGCAGATGGTTTTCTGAAGTGGAAGGAGGAGGACTAGGACTCACCATGCAGGCCTGGGTCAGCCTGTACTCCATGACCAGCACTTCTTGGAGACTCATGGAGGCCCCATGTTGCATTTGTTTTAAAGTTAACTTCATTGATGTGGGAGACATTTTGGCTAGAGTCTAAAAAAAAACAAAGGCATAAGATAGAAACTGTCTGTTGCCACATCTGACCCTTCGATTGTGCTTGATTTGTTCATGTGCTTCTAGACTACAGAGGATGGTTCAGAAAAAAAGGCAACGTAGGCTTGCTTATCACAGCACCAAAATCATGTCCTGTACACATTGTTAATCCAATTTGCAATATATATATATATATATATACAATTTTGCAGTATATATATCGAATTAAACCACAGCCTAAAAATTAATTAATCGTGATTAACTCGAAATATATTGTGTGTAAAAATCGGGACAGTTATTTTATGGTAACTTCATTACTGCAATATTTGTTGTTGCATTTAAGCAGTAACATCCAGTGTGAAGCTGTTTTGTTTACATTCCATTTTTTCTATAAAAATATGGAAAAAAAAAACACGGAATTCCATGATTCACGATGGTCGCATTTTTATGCTTGAAAATCCGGAATTCTGGAAAAATCCGGAAGAATCGCATCCCTGGTTTTCTTAAAGAGCCCATAGAACACAGTTTTTCTTTAAGCCTCAATAATAGCGTATGCAAATTGGTGTGGCTGAAAGTGACCGAGGAGCACTGCTAGCGCGTTGTTTACAGGCTCATTTAAAAGGCTTAGAACAAAAATATAATCCCCGCCTCCCCTGGCAAATTCATAAAGCAACGGGATTGGACCAGAGATGTTTCCAACGATATTTGGTTGGACCATGCAAATATAGGAGGTGTATCTTAGTGCTGCCGACGTCAAGAGCCACCTCGTTTCAGACTAGCCCGTTTCATCCTGGCCAATTCTATCTTGAAATTTACGTGTAGAATGAGGCGGAAGACGGCGGTTGAAGTTTTGCTATGGTCCATTGGATACCGTAAGCTACCTAAATTCAACAATAACAAGGTAAATGTGGTTTGACATTCTATGGGCACTTTAAGGGCTTTCATTCAAACTTACACAGATATGCAACGTGTTCGGAAATTGAACCTAGGTCACCCAATTTGTCAGTCAGTATTAGCACTAGTAATGGCATATATAGCCCAAGTATTCAATGATACTGGAGGGACAAGGAAACCCTTGTAAATGCCTGAATTGGCATTGATAATAGACATGCTTAAGTTTTAACCTTAAGGTTAAAAGAAAGGTACATTAACCTCCCTAAACCCCCTTCCCCTGGGGCCTAAACCTACATGTAGGAGAGCGATACACTAACTTCTGAAATGAAATCAGCATATGCATACAAACACAGCAACATTTAAATGGTGTATGTCCGACTCATGGCTTCTGCTTTCCTTCTCTCCTCTGATGCACCTGGACAGAGATGGCTGACCTGCCAGAACTTATCGGCTGAGAGTTGGGTGGGTGGCTGTAGCAGCAGCTGAGCGAAAACAGGCCATGGGAAAACCTGCACCTCCACCTAGCCTAGAAGCCTTACTTTGGGCTGTCATCATTATGAGCCTGCTGTCAGGTCAGCAATAGAGGGCCTATTTCAGCTCTTATTCACTCTTATATCTCATTCATGTCCACCTGACACTCTCTTCACTGCCTTGGCATCTTTTAAAAATCACCTTGGAGTTTTGCAGATGTGCAAATGTGCAAACCATCTGTGTATGTAACTATTGTCCTTTCAGCAGTTTTGCTGCAAAAATGGCACTAAAATGGCAGAAGACTCACAGGCCACCACTGGAGACCGATTTTTCAAAATCATCGGCATCATCCTCATGCTGTGAGATGTAAGTCTGAGCACAAACCACTAATGACTAATAATTTAATACTGCTGACATTATGCAACTGTGAATGCACTGGAACAGCACAACAGAGATCTTTTTGAAAAATCAATGAAAAGCAGAATACAGCTGGCCTTTTCATACACCCTTAGAACTTTGTACAGTGTACAAAGCACAAACATAGGTGTTATTCAGAAGGCTAAGTCTAACCCTATTGAGAGCTTACACAGCGTTTTTAATGAGACTGTCATCACAAATGTGCTTCCAATAATGGCATTTAGGGGCAGGGGATTGGGAGGGTTCACAGCCCCTTGGCATTATCCACCAGCTAGACATTATGAGGCTATTAAGTATCCAGTAATGTATGTGGTTGTCTGATTGTATGAGCTTTGGACTAATATTTACACTATCTTTGTCCACATGCTTCTAAAAGTGCCACCTCAGGTCACTGGTTGGTAGTGAAGCAGAGATCCTTTACAAAACATATGAAGATAAAATGGACCAAACAGAAAGCTGTTTACTTTCTTGTATTGGAGGTGGAAAATCCAACAAGGAAATACATTACTACAGACCTATCTATGTTAACATTTCTTGGCGACACAACAGTAAGCTATTTTTATTTTCTGGGTAACTTATGACACTTTTATTCTTATTGACAAGAGATAAAGCAAAGACTGCCAGGGCATAGCAAGCAATTGGGCACAAAAGACAAGTGGTTTCAACCTGATAACCATGAAGCAATATTCTCTTTTTAATGCCTACCTCTGCCTGCTTTTTAGAAAATGGGGTTCCATCTTTGTTGAGTTTTTCAACAATCTCCTCCACACTGCTGGCATTAAACAGCCTGTAACAAACACCACAGAGAGAAGAACAAAAAAATTGGTTATGACTGAATAACACTGACTACAGCAATGCAAACAACATTCAGCTTGGGTATGCGTGATGCTTCACAGAAAGCTAATCTGCAGCTTGTCTTGAGATGTGAAATCAAGCAGAAGGCACGCAGGCAAATGTCACTAACATGTTTACATAAATCATTTTTGTCTGCTTCACAGCCGTGGCTACACATATCTCCTCAGTATCAGGAGATTTGAAAAAGTAAACTTTTATAAGACAGGCTTTTTTCCATAGGGCAAAAGAACAAACTATTATTATTATTACAGATAAACTCAGGGGTTAAAGTAAAAAAAAATCCTGAGCCTGAACTTTTTGAGTTCAACCCCCCCCCCCTCTCACCCTTATTAATTCGTACAAAAAACTTAGTTTTATTAAAAAAAAAGTATGCTGCATTCTTTTAAATGTAGGCTATATGCTGAAAGAATATAACCAGTCTGCTGCATCTTTTGAGGCAATATAACGATATTAGTGTTAAGTAGCCTATATTAGAGATAATTTTCACCATTTTTAAGTTTTAGGCCTACACCAAAATTGTATTGGCCTATTAAGTCATGGAGCAAAGTAAATCCTTTAGAGAGAACACAATGTAGGCTAACCTGCTAATGCTGTGAATATTTAAGTAGGCTATTTCCACTTGTCACAGGTATTGCTGCGAATGTTGTCATGTTCAGTCTTGGCGGTGAACAATTGCAGAAACGTCGGCTTATAACCAGGGACGCCTGCTTTCGCTTTATTTTACACGTTCTTTCCGTCACTTTTCATTGCCAAGCCAGCCTCGACACCAAAAGTGGTAACTTTTGTGGCTGTTCGCTGTCGTTAGGTTCCGTTGGAAGAAGGTAAGTGACGTTGCTTTTCGATGGGTGATTAAATGCTTTCAAAAGTTGTTGACACTAATTTGCCTATGGGCTAGGAGAACCTACAACCATTCAGTAACGTTTGTTAAGTGATTGGATTGTTTTCAGATATTTTTTTATTGGATACGTATCTTTGCCCAAGTTTTATTGGTTATTCGCAAACCCAATATCTTTTAAGATGGTTTTAACGCGTATCAGACTAGGCTTCAGCACTGGTGTCAAACATACCGTATCCGCCCTTCTCTGCTTCTGATAGATTTGTTACGTTAGTTAAAGCTGCGTTCCTCTCATATGATTGGTAGGTGAAATAAATTGCCTCGAAAATATTAAACTGCATGCGCAGGCTCTAAAATATTTTTTCCTCCTCATGGCCACACGCTGGAGATCCGGCATGGTGCCGGGATACTTTAAGCCCTGTAAACTATACATACTGTTTGGCGAACAGCAATTGGACAAATTTTCTGTCAACGTAAATAATGGCACACACAGAAACCAAATGTTACACAACTGTGGTACCTAGTTGAGGCAACATGCCCCAGGCATTGTTGTGTTGTGTTTTCCCATCAACCACTAGATTGTTGTAAGCCTTTGCATTTGCCGTCCTAAATCAGTTTTAGAGTGTGACCGGCTGCTGACGTCAATCTGGTTCTCCCTTGAGGCAATCTTGTTTCATGGTGGATTCTTCTTGTTCATACTAAGGTATCATTCAGGACATACACAGTTGAAATACCTCCCCATCCCAACCCTCCCTCCCCTTACTCCCTACACTTGCTTAGGTTGTTACAGAAAAATAAAAAGCATTATCACCTGATCTGTGTTGTTGTATTTGTTCTTCACCCTGATTTCCCTTGATTTTGTTTCAGACATCTAATATTTCAGAGCAAAGCTTGCTGAGACACATGAAAAACAACTTGTCCCTCAATGTGGACAAGACAAAAGAACTGATCATGGACCTCATGGACCTCAGGAGACCTTCAAGCAGGCATACCCCACTGTCCATAAACAACCTTCCAGTGGAGATTATTCAAGACATAAAAAAAATCCTGGGTGTGCACATCACAGACAACCTTACTTGGACCAAGAACACCACACACATTACCAAGAAAGCTCAGCAAAGGCTCTACTTTCTATGTAACCTGCGGAAGGCCCACCTACCCACCCCAATCCTGACGACCTTCTACAGAGGTACCATTGAGCGCATCCTCAGCAGTGCCCTCACAGCGTGGTTTATGAACTGCACTGCCGTAGAGACAAAGGCCCTGCAGAGGATTGTAAGGAGGGCTGAGAAGATCATAGGGACCTCTCTTCCTTCACCCTCATAACTGCCCGTACCAGAAGTAGTCCCTCAAGCAGTGAGACGGCTAAACAAAACAGGTGCACCAATGATGCACCAACACTGCTGAACATACATACATACTGTTAGGCTGCCATACTGCACCTTCTGCTTAAATACCAATATACTCTACCTCAAGCACCTTCTGCTTAAATACCAATATACTCTACCTCAAGCACCTTCTGCTTAAATACCAACGTCTTTTTTACACACTATACCGTTTTAACATACACTGGATGGACTTCAATCGACGCCCAAGACCCTTGAGATAAAAGTAATGGCGTTGCTGAAGGTAGGAAACATTATACCGTCCTGTAAATACACTTTGAATGCGTAAACGTTAGCAACACTGTACGAAGTTTGGTTCCTTCACGTTACTCTACCTCAAGCACCTTCTGCTGCTCAATACAGCACTAAACTGAACATACATCTATACTATGCTGCTAAACACCATTCTACCTACCTCAACCCTGCTCAGTTCAAGGTTTATCACTGCCCTGTCTTACTGTCTATTGTCATTTGTTTCAATGCACTTTATGTATAGTATGTAGGTGCAGTAGATGTACCTTACATACTAAGAATTTTTAGCCTGTAAAACTTAAGCCTGTGTGCACCATACATAGGCCCAATCCCATTTCACCCCTTCGCTCTACCCCTTTCCCCTACCCCTCCGTTTTGCACATTCACGTGTAGGGGTAGGGGTGTACCAATTTCCGTTAAGACAGAGGGGTAGGGGTAAGTGGTAGGGCTATATACCCCTCCAAACAGAGATTTTTCAGAGGCACACTCCAAACGGAGGGGTTTGAGAAATTTCCCAGAATGCCTTGCAAATCTCCAGAAAAGTTCACAAATGTTAGTATTTTCTCCATTATTGATGGTTTAAAATGTTTGATAACTGTTGTATTGTCTTAAGTTTAACGTTATTCCAATGTGTAATGGTCCTTTTCCCCATAAAATGCACACGAAAAAAATCACTAATACAATGAGTAGTGCAACGTTATTTGTGACTTCCGAGGGATCGGTTGGAGCATTGAGTTGTGAACGAATTGCGAGCGTCCGTGCTAAAAAAGTGTTGCCAACGTAATAGCTGCCGGAGAGTACTGATGATGAATTCGATTGTTGAAGGGGTGTCCCAATTCGTAGGGGTTGACTTTCAAACCCTACCCCTTGTTGCTCTGCTTCAAGGGGCAGGGGGAAGGGGTAGGGGTAGAAATTAGAAATGGGATTGGCCCATAGTAAATGGACTGCATTTATATATAAATGGTAAATGGACTGCATTTATATAGCGCTTTTCTACTCCTACGAGCACTCAAAGCGCTTTACAATGTATGCCTCTCATTCACCCAATCACACACATGCATCCATACTCCGGTGGCAGTGGCTGCCATGCAAGGTACCATCCTGCCACCGGGAGCAATCGGGGTTCAGTATCTTGCCCAAGGATACTTCGATGTAGTCAGATGGAGCGGGGCTCGAACCTGCAACCCTCTGGTTGCCGAACGGCACCTCTACCACCTGCGCCACCATCGCCCCGGGTCTGTCCCAATGTCTTAATTGTTATGTAGCACCACTTGGATCCATGGTGGAACATTGTCTCATCTCACTTTATACTGAGTATATGGCTGACTTGACTTGACTTGAAGAATAGGCTAGCATAAATGTCAAAGCAAAGCTATCTGAGACAGATGAAGAATAGGCTAGCATACAGTAACTGTCAAAGCAAAGGTAGCTGAGACAGATCTCAGACAGAATAAGTAAAATAAATGGTTGTGAGTGTGTTTACCTGTTGATTGCTTCCAAGTGCTGCTCAAGGGCAAAGGGTTTGTCTGCATCAAGTCCACTCTATAGGGGGAAGAAAAGAGGTCAGCTGTTCAGCCAGATTATTTGCCTGGACAGTTTGGAAAATTTTAGTAGATTTGTAGTCATTTAACTCAGTAACTTCACTATCCTGTCTACAGTCCAAATCAAAATTTTAATCTGAAAAGGCTGCTAAGGATTCCCTAGGAATACCATTCTCTGTCACTAGCATGTTTATCCTTTTGCTGGTTAATCTGCCTCCTGGGACAACTAATGTACATGAAAGCAAATGAATAAATCAAGTAAAAAATGTAAAACAAGGTAAAAGTAAAACATGGTACAAAAACATCACACATACACACACACTTTAACACATCAAAAAGACCCCTTGGTTTTGGTCTGACTGAACTGGCACTGCTAAGGGCAAGGTCAGTTATCAAGAGCTGTGTATTTTCCTTCTACCCATACAGTACCACAGGTAGCCTCAGAGGAAAGCAGGGTTTACCTGAGTGTGCTTGCAAAGGCTTGGCCATAAGTCAGTGAACAAATACAATAAACTCATATAATTTAACTACATCATGTTGTAACCTCCAGTTGATCAACACCAATAAAACCTCCAAAAATGAGGGACAAAGAGCACAAGCTGAGCTATTAACCTAGATATAAACTCATAATATCTCATAAAAAAACAGTGAGGGGTGGAGACAAGGCATATCTAATACATGTCTGTTTTTCATGAAGAGAAGTTTTTCACTCATTTCCAAATGGAGCTGCTGTTTTGGTGCAGCTCATCCTCTCAGGTTGCTGCCTGGTGCAGGGATCCAGTGAGTTTGAGCTTAATCTGACCATCAACATTTCTCCACTGGAACCATGTCTCACAGCACCTCCAAGCCAAGACAGCAGCACAACTACTCACCACAACAGCTCCATAAAACCTATAGACATGCACTTTACTTTGTACCTGAACTGGAGCACTGACGAGACAACGGGAACTATATTACAGCAAAAGAAAAAGGAATATATATTACAAACACAGACGTCAGACCCAAACTATGCTCAGCGGAAAATGCACTCCACTACAAACTTCATCCTTTTATGAGGTTAACAGCATTTTAGATCCCTGTGGTCCTCTTCCAAGGGCCAGCTGACCGTCCCCCGCAGCAGACTCAAGACCTTTTGTGACAGAGCCTTTAATGTAGCTGCCCCCACTCTCTGGAACAAGCTACCCCTTCATATCCAATGTGCCCCTCACTACCCCTGTTTAAAAAGTACCTCAAAGCACAGCTCTTCACAGAGGCCCCCACTTACATGCTTACATTACACATGCCTACATACTATGTTAAGCGACCTTGGGTATTTTGAAAGGCGCTATATAAAACGAAGTTATTATTATTATTATTGTTATTATTATTCTCTGTCTAAATCTTTACCTGTTGCTGGTACATGTCCAATACCTTAGCCACCCCACAAGCAGAGGGAGTCTTTAGATCAACAAGGTCCTTCTCAAGAGCTCCCATCTATGAGAGAAGAACATCACAGTGTCAAGGAAATACTACTTGGACTACATCATTTACAGCTAAAAAAAAAAGCAGAGAAAAGCACTTTAGCAAACAGCACCTGTACAGATGTCACAACACATGCAGCCTTTTCATATAACCAGCTAGGCCTGCCACAATAAACAATAAATCAATTAATTGCACAATATTTAAATTGAGGTCAATCATTTTTCCGGCCGCAATAATTTTCATTTGTATGCATGTTTGTTTTCATCGTGTCTCTCTCTACCAAATATACTAATGACAAAAGCCTTCAATATGTGGTCTCTATAGACGGTAAAAACAGTAATGTTGGCAGCTAAACATGGCAATAGAACAAACATGCATCTACACCCAAAACAATCATCCAATGTAGTTTTCCCAGCTAGGAAAAAAAAAATGCAACAAATGAGCCGCAACACTCCACAATCATTGGGGCGTTTGATCAACAAACAAAATACAAACAGGGCAGTGGAAAGTGGTGCGCACTCACAGACAGTACAGCGGTCACCCTGTCCAGACGAAACTTTTAGGGTCTGTGTATAGTCCCCATAGACTTCCATTCACCAAAATGAAAAGCGTTTTTCCCCCCCCATCAAACTTTGTCTGAAGAATTCATACAGTAACCATTTCACTTTTATAATGCCCCAAGAAATTGTATAAGTCAATAAAATGTTTCAGCCTTTGTGATGCTTTAGTCTCGCCTATGGGGATTTTTATTATTAAACACATACCTCTGACATACAAATTTACCTCAATACATACAAATTTAAAAGCAAAGAAAATTCCTTCATGTGGTTTATCAGAAATATAAGTCTAAAAAATGACACGTTTTGACATCAATGTTATTGTTTATCGCAATAAATTCTGGGACAATTAATCGATCAGCAAAATGTGTTTTCGTGACAGGCCTATAACCACCCATCTGAGTAACAGATCAATAAATGACAGACTTTTATTTACGTCACTAGGACATACAGACCAAACTGAGAGATGTACAAGAACTGCAATTAATGTTGCTTGCAGCAGACATAAATATGATGATCAGGGCAAGAAAACCACTACCCTATCCTATGGAGAGAACTCTCACTAGAACTCTCAACTCTGATTACATTATCACAATCCACAAGATTTTTCTGACTCCCTCTCTTTCGGTTGACCTGCCCCCCTATTGCTGCCTGGTGAACTGTCCTTGAGCAGTGATGGTGTGTGGGCTTGTCTCTGCAGGAGACTCTCTCCAGAAGAGCTTGTTTTTGGGAAGGTCCCTAGTTTTTCCACTTCAGAAGAGAGATCCTGTGGCTGACACTTTTGCCTGGTTAAAACCCTGGCACACACTGCTAGCACCCCATCAGTTGGCACCAGATTTTTGTGACTCAGCGGATTGATCTTGAGCAGTGCCCACTTCTCAGTGTGAGCAGAGTTGTGCCATACCTTCTCTGATTCCACAAAATGTGTGGCCACACCCGCACGCAGCACATCCCGTCCTCGCAGTCGAAAGCCAGTCAGGGCCAGGAAGAGACCCAATTGGCCCTGAAGCCTGGGCAGGAAGTAGCCACCCCCAACATCAGGAAATAGGCCTAAAGGTGAAAAGATATAGATCATATATTACAAAAATATAGATCACAGGTCACACATTAAAGTTATGGGACATGGTTATGGGACTCTGGTTTGATGAAAGGGGTTACAATGTCTAAAGAACAACCACCTCTTAAATCAAGCACAAAGACTCATACAGCCAAGCACTGCCAGTATCTTAGATCGATTCATTCAAACTATTTTTTACTATTAACATTTAAGAAAAGCTTTTTACACAAGACAATGAAGACATCCCTTGTCTTGTAGGCGTTTACGTTCCTGAGTCCCCTGAGCATACTTACAACCAGAGTGGCAGCATCACCCCCTTCCTCTAGGAATGTCTTCTCTATGAATGGGCCTCTCACCCTCTCACACACACACACACACAACGTCCAAAGGAACTTATGGGAAACAATTTAGCCGACCTTCTAGCCTTTTAGCCCATGCCTGATCCCCATTAGATACTGCAGCCATAGCTCATAACTCTGCCAACCAATTAGCAGTTATTTAAAAAAAAAAAACCGTCTATGAGACAAATGTATCAAGTTTCAGGTATTACAGAATGGAAAGCTATATCTACAGCTGAAAATGTGTCCTGTTCAATACCCATGTTTCACATGCCATTTAGCCTCGTATTATGGGATTGGATTCATTAAATGCTAAAATATAGTGCTCTTGGAAGATTAAATTGGTCAGAGAGACAATGATTTTTAGCAGATATCAGGGAATCCCTTCTCCCTCTACACCTCCTCAAAAAGAACATCACAAAAACCCACAACTTAACACCCGCTCTTCCAATATGGCATGTTAAGGAGAGCCATGGCAATAAGAGAGGGGGGAAGAGGATATAGGATTAGGGCCTGCTGACCTGATTCTGGGCTGGAAAATGTAATATCATAAATGCAGATTACAGGGCCACTGTTCGTCTACTTGCTTTGTCCCAACAGTATGGGGGCAGTTTAAGATACCAAAATCCCTTAATCCCACCAACGAGGGGGTTAAGGCAGTGGGGGTTGGGGTCTGTAAGCAACAGAAACACAGATGGACAGCACATTGTCCATGAGGATTTTGGCTCTGTTCCTGATATTCCAGTCACACCATACAAACTGTGACCGATACCCAGTCCCAGCCGCAGTCAATAAGCAAGAGAAGAGGTGTTTCCCCATCAACAGTGACAGTGTTCTGGTTGTCAACGGCCACAAGATCAAAGAGGGCTGGGACTTGGCCAACCTTTCTGAAAATGCACTCTGAATTTGACTACTAAATTGATACTAATACACCACCACATCTGAGTGACCCGTCATCTTGGAAACATAATATTTGAGAGCATAATCTTGTAATGAAATTTTGTCTGTTATTCAGGGAAGGAAGTGAAACAATGAGGGAGAGCATTGTGTGTTGCTGAGCCAACTTTAACCAGGCCAATTAACTACTTCCAGTCATGTCCCATTAGATCAGGTAGCAGAGCAGAACCACTCCCTGTGGTGGCAGCCATGACATTAGGGCAGGGGGGAGCTGTCCCTCTGGTTTTGGCTATGCTCTGCTTCAGAGTAAAGGTAGAGATCCCTAGAATGGCACATTCAGCATTACTGTGGATACAGGCTCTTCTGCTCTAGGATCTGGGCCAAAGGGTTATTGTGGGAGTAAGGGGAGGGGCCAGGACAGTCGGATGGGTGATCTGAAAGGGGAGGGGAGGGGAAATGCCAAGTTCCACTTCCATGAGGTGGGGGAGTTATAAAGGGGTTAAAACTAATCTGGGATTTTTCAGACCTTGTAGACCTTCAATGTCCTACAGGTGAAAGTGAGACAGTGAGAGACAACCTCTAGCACAACTGATATGAATTACTTGCTATTCTTCCATTAAATTCTCTCTTGCATCATCCTTCTAAGGTTATGGCCTGAACTCTCCAAAGATAAACAATGTTGAACAAGACCCTTACATTACCACATACTGTCTTACCACATACTGTCTCACACTTAAATCAAAGCATGCCATTAGCATCATCGATCCCCATTAAAAGCACAGTCTCTCTCATTTCAAAACAACTGCATTTGGAATTATAGTGTGAGGATAAATCTGGGCAGTGTAGACACATCTAAGAACAGACATCTCTCACACAATCTACGTGCACTATGTTCCAGCAAAAGACTGAATCTCTAATCTTTGCTCTTGAGCTTCAAATATTTCAGCAGGCAGAACACATCTATGAATAATTCAGGAGGCCTGTTGCAGACAACATAAAAAGGCTGAGAGGGTCCAAAAGCATTGTGTTGCTCTCAGAAAAAAAACAACAAATAGGCAAAAAGCCCCAACTATAGTGCCATGAGCTCAACTGATTCTCTGAGGTCAAAACTTATTTTAGAACTGTCAATATTTACCTTACCACCTAGTAAAACAATTTGATTTACCCAGCAATAATTACCCAAATAATACCCAAAAAAATCATACATTAAATTTTAAGTCTGAAGTATACTAATAATTTCTATCCATTGTAGAAGAAGCCATATCTTATACTAAGTATATTACCTATATTATGAATAGAAACATGAAATAAATAGCAGCAGAGGCAGCTTGTGATATTTGGAATGCTTAAAAGGGACTGTTGGATAGCCCCTGAGGGAGCTTCAGTGGGTCACACAACTCGGCTCAGCTTCCCCTGAAAAGCAATTTGCCTCCGATAAATCTCAGCACAGGCCTAACAACAGGAATCCAACATGGTGTCTCCTCAGATGACCAGTGCCAGAGAGAGCGACATAGCTGGTCAGCAGCTATGTCACAGAGAACTATTGGGGTGGGGAAAAGTGTGTGAACATGGGTGGTAGAGGAAGCATGGCACCCATTCCACTCAAGACTTTTTCTTTATAATGAAAGTAAACATATGACTGTTGTACTTCATCTTCAGATTTAATGGTACAGAAGTTGTGTGGTGATTATGACCGTGGGTTTAAAGGACTACATATTACACAACCAAAAGCGTAAGACTAATTGCGTCCTTTCCTCTAGCTAGAGTCCATCTGTTGGGTTTTAAGATAGAGACAAGTTCAGAAGGCTCTAATGGTCAGAGGAAAAGGGATCAGCAACTCTACAACAAATGTTGACATCTTACCCATTTACTACTGAATTTGGAAAACAAAGAGAGCCATTTGGGAGGCACCACAAGGCACCACTACATTGAAGCTAGATGTAGCATGTTCAATACAAAATGTGACCTTTGTATTTCACTACATGCACAGCCCAAACCTAACAGACATGGCCTGAATTTCATTTTTCAAAGGGGGGGAATTCCCCCTTCCATGGGCAATTTTGGGGGGAATAAAAAAGTTTAGGGGGGGGGTTACAAAGTTTGGGGGGATAGTACTCATGAGCTATAACTTATTTTGCGTTTCATTGACCACAACTATGTATATTCACTTAGGTCTTAATGAGCTCATTAGATGTCTTGTCTGCCATGTATACGGCAACATGTAAAAATGTACTGTATGAGAGTGCCAGCAACATTTTTCAAGCAGTGTCAGTGCATTTCTAGGAAGTGTTGCGTTGAACAACAGCTTCTTCCCTCATTCCCTCATGCACAATTCTTTAAAGAGGGGCTAAGCAATGTTCTGTTTTTCTCTCTCACAAGCTCCCTCTAAAGACAGCTGTATTGCATTGTATTGCACTGCATTCTATTGGAGGCGGTCCACGCTGCTGAACATTGCAAGTGCTGTATCTACCGCTATAGGCCACGGTGGCGCATTCTACACCGTTCGTTCGCCGTGTAATGACTCATTTTAGCATCCTAAACAGTATGAAACGGATTAATTAAATGAAAAATGTTGCATAGTGGGCCTTTAAAGGTCCAATGTGTAGAAATGTCGCAAACCTACTATTTAGCCTTGCGCCACGCAGTTCAAAGTATGTATTACAGCTACGGCATGCTACTAATCCTGCTAATGTATTTCGAGATGGCGAATGCCTATGTAGCGACACCAGCCATTCAAGCCTAGTAAATCGACCATTTAGAATACTTGAAGTTAATGGTGGTGGTAAATATTTATGAAAAAGCACATCTTTGTGAAGAGGTAACATAGACTTAGATTAGAACAACTAAAAATGCTACACATTGTACCTTTAAGTTTTTTTTCTTTAAGTTTTAAGCTTTTCTCCCTTTACATGCTACCTTTGGGATCTGTTATTAGAAAACATGGCATTACCTTCCACTCTTATGCAGATGACACCCAATTATACCTTTCAATGAAGCCTAATGATTGTACGCCAGTAACAAAACTTGTTGCCAGCCTCGGTGACATCAAAAACTGGATGACTAAGAATTTCCTTTGCTTAAACTCTGACAAGACTGAAGTCATGTTTATTGGCCCTAAAAACCTGACCAACACTCTACCTCATCATCAGAGCTTACTTAGTGACCTTTCACTCACACCTAACACAAAGGTCAAGAACCTTGGGGTGTATAATGATCAAGACCTCTCTTTAAATAGTCATGTAAAGCATATCTCCAAAACTTCATTCTTTCATTTACGCAACATTGCTAAGGTTAGGAAATTCCTTTCTTTTGAGGATGCAGAAAAACTAATACATGCATTTGTTACCTCCAGACTTGACTATTGTAATGCACTGTTCTCTGGATGTGGTACTAGCTGCATCAAAAACCTTCAACTAATACAAAATGCTGCAGCACGAGCACTCACTAGGACAAAAAAAATATGAACATATCTCACCTATCCTTGCTTCCTTACATTGGCTTCCTGTTAAAAGCCGAATTGATTTTAAAATACTTCTCCTAACATACAAAGACCTTAATGGCCTTGCTCCAGCATATATTAAAAGACTTACTTGTTCCCTACCACCCTTCTAGACCCCTAAGGTCACAGAATGCTGGTCTCCTAGTAATTCCTAGAATATCAAAATCCACAATAGGAGGAAGAGGAAGGAGGAAGGCATTCTGCCATCCTGTCCTGTGGAACAAGCTCCCCTCTAACATTCGTCAAGCGGACACTCAACACCTTTAAGTCTAGACTCAAAACTTTTCTATTTACTGACCCCTTTAGTCAGGGATGATGTATGGTAAGCCACACCTCCTCAAGGTATTATTGGAAAGGACTGCCTCTGCTGTAAGCTCCCGTCCAGGGCTTGGTGGCCACTGACCATTCCTTTGGTGGTGTTGGCTTGTTATACATCATACCTTAGTTATGCTGCTATAGATAAATGCCGCCACAAACCACCCATCTGTTGAGCCGTACAATTTTCACTCTGTCTTTCTCCTCCTCCACTTCTTTCTCTCTCATCACTTAGCCAACATCTATACATGGTTGCAATATAACTCAAATTCTCTGAAATCTGATGGAGACTGTTCTAACTCATCTCCTCTCTGACTTTCCATGCCATTACCACCCTGTGAGTCATCACTGCCTTCTACTGCCTGACCCTGCACCTCTTGCCTCCTGGGTACCCAACCAACCCCACCGAACATGCCATCCTGCTGAGGACCTTCTTCCCATGTTTGATCCGGCGTCCTCAACCCACTCCACGGTCCATGCCACTGCCTCCCTGCTGAGGGTCACCCCTGCCTTCCACTGCCTGATCCTGCATCTCTGGCTTCGTGGACGGGCTGCCTTCAGCTCCACAGATGACCCTGACATGATTGATACAGCCTCCAGCTGGCCCCTGGCTTGACTGCACCTAATGACATGGGACTATATCCTGGGATTATAATGGGACTCCTATATTACTTTAGTTACACCAAAATTTTCTTATAATGTGTACCTAATGGAATAATAGTGGACTAGTCACCATCTGAGGGACTGAAAACCTTCCTAGGCAGTGGAGCTAGCCCCTTGAGCCGAAGGTTTCTTCCTTTACCATAACAAGTAAAAACAAAAAACGCTAGGGAGTTTTTTCTTGCCCCTGTTGCTCATTGGGCCTCTTTGTGTTAAGCGCTTTGAGACATGCCTTTTGTAAAAATGCACTATATAAATAAAATTGAATTGAATTAAGTGTCTTATTTAAACAAAATGAAATGAAATAAATCTGACTGTTCTTTATTTTATTTTTTTATTTATTTTATTTTTTTTAAGATTTGTTTGGGGCTTTTTGCCTTTTATTTGGATAGTGACAGTGGAGAGACAGACAGGAGATTAATGGGAGAGAGAGATGGGGCAGGATCAAACACGTGTCGCCAGAGTCATGGCACAACGCCTTAGCCCGCTGAGCCACAGCGACTCTGTTCTTTATTGACTTGGTTTTAAACATGGTATTCATTCAATAACTCATGGTATTCTATTCAAATTCTTTTTAACACTATGTGTCATGGTTTCAGAAGATCACAAAGACATGTCAAGTTCTAAAATAGTGTTTATGAAATGATCTGTGTTATTCGAGTGCCACTTCCATGTAATTTCTGGTAGTGTAGGTTCACATTACCTCCTTTTCTCTGTTAGGATAATTGAAATAAACGAGGAGAGAGCAATACCCTGTAGGCCTACATGCCTTCTGATTTTTGTTCATGTAAGAAAGTAATGATGGTGCCATCATTTCTGTTAAAAACATTTACTCTGAATGAACTCATGGCTATTTGTGCTGTATGTAGTAATATACTAACACTCACAATACAGTTTATATGAATTTAAGGATATTTTATTTGTGTGTTTCAGTTTAACAAATTAAAGATAAAGGAGAGAAGGAATGGATTATGGCTGCGGTGTGGGAAACGGTATTTGCATGGCGAATTAAAGGTGCTCTATGAGATGCAGCAGGATTTTATTTTTTTTCTTAAATCATAGGTATATCCCCTAGCTTTCTGCCTACATTGTGAAAAAACGGTCTCAAAAGACAACACAGGTACAGTAATACTCAATCCAGAGCAGTATACTCAAACAAACATCGGGGGCAAAAAGCAAGCCGATCAAAGAGATGCCTTGAGAAAAAAGAAAATCGCGCTAAAATCAGCATCACATAGAGCACATGTAAGTTACGTTGACGTCTTGAAGCATTTGCTTATAAAAGTGGAAAGGTTGTTGTCTTTCCAAATTGAGCAGGTCATTTCACCGTCATTAATTCAAGCCAATGATGGGCCTATATTTATAGCCAGGCCACCTGAAACATTTCTTTTGGCTTCTCGTGTGCTACATTGACGTTAACATAACTTCTCATGTCTACACCCACACTGCTGTTACCACCAAATAGAGTATTTCTTTTAGCGGGTGAAACATCATCTAGTTTTAGCCAGCGATCCATGTTTTCATGGCTGCAGGAACGTTTAACACAGAGAGGGAACGCACCGCCTTGTCTCTGCCTGCCTCTGTGTCTTTTTGTGTTGCCACAGAGAGGGAGGTGGTTCAAATAAAGAAACCTAGAGATCAATCGACGAACGCACCATCTTTCTTTAGGTTACATAAATGTAAAAATGGATCTGTGTAAATGTGGTTAATAGTTTCATGTTCACACTGATCCATTATAACATTGAGGTCGGTTGAGGCGGTGCAGGGTGTGATGTTTGGCTCTACTGTTTGGTGAGGATTCTTATAATAAAACCACAGAGACTGATTTCACTTGATTATCCTTTATTAGATTTCATTACGAACACAAATACAAATAAAGAGGACGCCACCAGCAGGCAAGGAGTATTCCTACTACTACTACTACTACAATACATCACATCTCTCTCCTTAAAGGAATAGGCCACCCCAAAACGAAATTTAGTCTCTTACCATATTCCCCTGAGTTGGATAAGTGAGCAAAAGTGTTTTTCATTCAGTCCCGTGGTTGTCCTGTATCCAGAAGCGCAGCGTTAGCTTAGCTTAGCATAGAGCGCTGTAACTGGGAGTTGCCAATTAGCCAGTCTTCTCAAAATAGTCATAAATGAACTCGGGATTTTTCCTAATTTTGTTGTTTTACCTGTACATTCAAACCGAGTACAAATGCAAATTGCATTATCACGAAGGATTTTTCTAGGACTCCTAGAAGTGACAAAGTCTTGGGACTATATTTTCGGGCAAAGTCACAGCCACAGTCACGCCGGTGTGTTTACAGAAGTTGGGGTTTTCAGGGTCTACGCATATCAGCGGTGCTTTAGCTGAGTGGGTTGAGGACCATTCAGGAGTGCCCCCGGATCAAACGGTGAATGATGTTTCCTCTTCTGCAGGTTGACTTTCTCCTGGATCAAAGTCTTCCAGATGTGGTAAAGTCTGTGGTGTAAGAGTCATTTCACTCGTTTTCAGCAAGTGTCGTCGATTCCTTATGAAGGTGTTACCACCAGGTGTTTTTTGACAAAGGATCTGGGTGCATTATGACTTTTCAACACAATTGCTGGTTGCCAGTTGTTCTTCACCCTTACTCTAACTTTCTCAAGAGATGGTAGATGTAATAGTGTTTCTGTTTCAGTTGTCTGTCTGTGATGTTCTTATGTGTGTTATTGTGTTTCAGTAGCTGTGCTGACTTCGGAAGTTTTCGGAAATTGTTCTTGTTTTCAGTCTGCGTCCCATTAATAACTGAGCAGGAGACAGTTTCACACCATCAAGTGGTGCATTTCTATACTCTAACAATGCAATGTATGGGTCATTCTGACATTCCCCAGCCTTTTTAGCAGATTCTTGACAGTCTGAATTGCTCTTTCACTTTGTCCATTCGACTGGAGATCCTGGACCTCACGTGGTGTGTATAAATTCCCAATTCTGTGTAAATGCTGTGTAAACTCTGCACTTGAGATTTGCAAACCATTGTCCAACATGACTTCGTCCCGAATTTCATGTCTTGCAAAGATGGATTTGAGAGCTGTCACTACATATGCACTTGTTGTCTGTGTGAGCTTGACAATCTCTGGAAACTTAGAAAAGTAGTCCATACACATCAGATAATCACCTTGATTATAGTGAAACAGGTTAACGCCCACTTTTGCCCATGTTCTGTCTGGAATGTCATGGCTGATCAATGGTTCTTTGGTGTTATTATGCTTATTACTCACCAGTGTCTTGAGCCTTTCGAAACTTTGTTGTTGTTCGTGGTCCCAATGCCATGCTATGTTGATTTCTAAGAGCTTTGTTAAAGGTTTTCAATTTTGCCAGGTATTGCATACCTAAGAATCTCATCAGTGCTGCTTTATCTTCCGGTTCTGGCATGTCCTGTACTGCTCTGACCTTTTATGGGTCTGGTTTCAATCCGTCTGCTGTCAAGATATGTCCAACATAGCTGACTTCAGTCATCCTTATCTTGCATTTAGCTCGATTCAGCTTCAGACTAATGCTTCTGACTCTGTCTAAGTCTTTTGTCATGCTGCTCCATATTTTCTCCCCAAACCAGAATGTCATCCACTATATTAACTACTCCTTCCAGGTCTTCTAGACGCTGCGCAATGCGCAAACACAAATGGTGTGTTGAAGGTACACAGTTTGGAGCTTTCCTCGTCGAGTTGGACTTGCTAGACACCATGATTGGCATCTAGTACTGAAAACACAGCATTTGGCATATCGGCGACTATCTCTTCAACTGTGCGTAGTGGATAATGCTCTCTGCATATAGCCTTGTTCAGATCTTGTGGATCGATACAAATAAGTCACTTTTATTGTCAATTTCTCTACATATACTGGACATACAGAGGAATCGAAATTACGTTTCTAGCTATCCCACAGTGATGCGCACGGTCAGGCGAGCCAGAGGCCACTGCGTCTCCACGCGCCATCTACCCAATTTTGTGTCATACACCAGTGGAGGGGATTACCATGCAAGGCTCCAGCCTGCCACCAGGAGCAGCATTTGGGGTTCAGTGTCTTGCTCAAGGACACATCGATGGTGTCAGGTAGAGTGGGTTTCGAAACTGCAACCTTGCGGTCACCGAACGGCTCCTCTACCACCTGCGACACCACCGCCTGAGTTTGTTTGGTTTGACTACAGTCACCATGCTATTCACCCAGTTCTCCAATGTTCTCCATTCTATTTAGTTCTTCCCTAACTCTGTCCTTAAGTGCTACAGGAACTTTGCGTGGAGGGTGAATGACTGTAGGAATCTTTATTTAGTTGGATACGATGTAATCCCAGAACATATCCTAAGCCAGTAAATAAATCTTCGTATTCACTTGAAATGTCTTCTTCGTTTCTGCTTTTTATGAGCATGCATCTCTGCCGTTCTGTGCATGCATCTCTGCCAATAATTGCGGGTGAATTGCCATCTACAACTTGGAATTCTTGCTGATATTCCTTTTCTTTATAGTAGCACTTGAGCATTGTCTCACCCTTTGGCTCCATCGTGTGGCCAGAATATGTAACAAGCTTACAGTTAGACCTGCGTAGTGTTTTCTTGGTTGTCACGTCAAGTCTTGTACGGCAATACATTGCACTCTGCTCCTGTGTCTAATTTAAATGTCAGTGCATTGTTGTTTATTTTCAGTGCTTGTGTCCATTTCTGCCTTTTATTTTCACGTGCAGAGACTACATCCAGACGTTTGACATTTTCTTTCACTTCAATGCAACCCATAAACAACCCATCATTTTCTTCCTGTTCTAATTCAAGGACTTTTCTATCTTTTCATTTTGTCCTTGCGCTCTCGTGAAAAATATGTAATTAAAGCTATTTTTGAGCGTAGTCAGGTCCAGTTCTCCCTCACCAAACACAATGGTAATAAATACCTTCAGGGCTTTATCTCCAGACACGTGCAGGAATGTTGCACACTGTCTTTCTTCGCTCTTCTCCGCCAAGCCAGACGCGATGAGGTAGAGGTTGAACTTCCGAACTCATGTTTGCCAGTTTTCTGCAAGATTTCCCTCGAAGCTTAGACCATCCGGAGGTTTCAGCAGTGGTTGCGTTAGACTTTTTCATTGTCCATCACTTTGACGGACAGGGTCGTAAAAATTCCGTCATTGTCCATTATTACCCGTCATTTTATTTAAACTTTTAAATGGTAATGTAGACAATAGCCTAATGCTTATATTTAATAACTCTTCTTTTTTTGACTCATTTTCATTTAAAAATGAAATTAAGTTCTGAAGTAAAAAGGTGAACAGAGATTCTGACGTTCAGTGACTTGTGAACTCATTTTTCCCCCGCTAAAACATTGCAGCTGTTGTTGTCTTAACTGGCATATGAATAATGTTATTTGATAACGTAGCCGAACTAAGATAATTGTAGTTAAAATACGAGCAGTCCACTTAGAACAATTTAAGTGAAAAATGAAGTCCACTTGGAAGGTTGAAGTTGTAATCTGAATTGTCCTTTTGTAGCTCAAATCTTCCTTCTGGCCCGCATGGATCTTAAGAGACTTAGATCTTAGAGAGAGATAGATCTGAATTTGGAACTCGCTTGGGCATTATCAAATGCGTCAATAGATACTGCCACCGGACAACTGTCATTAAATTTTGTGTCTTTGCCTCCAACAGACAACTTCTCATGGTGGATTTAATGTTATTCTGAAGGCTGAACCTGCACTCAGCTGCGACACTGGATACTGGAATAACCAGCGCCACTGCGGCCAAAACTCTGAAGTCGGGAATCATTTCTCCCAGGGAAGCGATGAGAAGACGGCAAGAGGCTCTGAACGTGGGATTTTCCGACCCTGCCGGTACTCGCTAGCCAGGCTAACGCCACCTTGTGGTAACGGTTAATTTCATTAACCTACATACTAGTCAGGGAACTAACAATAAGCTTTGGTTTTCTCCGACAAGAAATCGTGTCGGCGAATCAGCGAACAGATCGGGGGCTAAAGGTGATGACGTTGAACTCTAGCGCCCAATCTGAAATAGCATACGTCACAACCAAGCAGTAGCCATTGGTTGAAGCAGAAAGTATCCCGCCCACCGTCATGAAAACGAATGCCTATGGCTGGTTCTCAGACGCTTTGCACGAAGTGAAACAAAATGAAAGCGGCTGATCATATCAGGCTAAGTACTCGCTTCATCGCGAGAAATACTTAAATTTATGATTCATCATCTGTCAGGGTGTATTCACACCTGAAAAGTCCTTTGGTCCACTTGTTTGGTCCGGATCATTAGCAGACTATTTTTATTTCATTTGGTGCGGTTTGCATTCACACTTTTTGCAAGCGAACTTTATTCTGTACACATATCCACGTGTGTGACGATCGCTGCTCCCATTGGACAGAAAAGACTTGAGCGGCACACGCTGCACAGACCCGGAAATGGAGGGAAACATGGAGGTCCTACGTACTGCATTACTGTTCTGCTTATTTGTTTTATTAATAGAGCTCCAAAGACAAAGTGAGTACCAAGAGTTTTTAGCATCCACGCGTTAGCAGCAGTCAGGAGTTAATGTTTCCCATAATACCTGGCTATGTACGGTGGCTTGTTAAGGCCAAAAAAGCGCAGGTATGCTGGAGTTGGTTCGGTTCGGGTCCTGTTTGTATTCACACCTGAAGCGAACCGCACCAGAGTCCGTTTGGAAGCGGACCGAGACCACCTCAAAAAGTGGGTCTCGGTCCGGTTGTTTGGTCCGCACCAGGATTCGTTTGTTGTATTCACACCTGCACAAAAGGTCCGGACCAACGTGGGAAACAAACTCTGGTCCGTTTAAAGTGGACCAAACAGTGCAGGTGTGAATACGCCCTCAAAGTTACGGATGGAGAGATTCTTTTGAAGGATAATTACATGTGTGATAGTTGGGGGTTAATAAAACTAAATTATGTTTAAATGTTATAAACAAGAAACAGCAATATATCGCCATTGCTATAACAAGACTCTATAACTCTCTTTTAAATAGCAAAATGACGTGTTTCTTCAGATAATTGAGAAGGGAAACATTAATATTGTAGCCTACATCAGACTGCTAATGGTTTTAAGTCAGAGCGCTGGCTGGAGTGTGACGGGCGCTGAACAGCCTTGCACAGCTGCCTACAATGTAGCCTATCTAGATGAGTACCCTAGCCCACTGAATACCAAGACAGCTGTAACGTCGGCTCAGATTGAAAGTTGGTGACAGCAATGAAACTTATGTAGAGTAAGAAACTTTGCCTATTATTTCAATTTTGTGTTTTATTGTTATTTTTATTATTGGTAATGGTAAAATCAGTCAGAATGACAGACGGCCTTCAGATTTTTCAGTCATAACTAAAAAAAATCCGTCAATGACGGACATTTGTCGGTTAATGTGACCTATGGGTTTCAGCTTGTCCATACTTGACTTCTGACACCATGTGATGTTTGGCTCTACTGTTTGGTGAGGATTCTTATAATAAAACCACGGAGACTGATTTCACTTCACTATCCTTTACTAGATGTCATTACGAACTCGGATACAAACTAAAGAGGACGCCACCAGCAGGCAAGGAGTATTACCTACTACTACAATACATCACACGGGGATGAGTGCGAGAACCTCCCGCATTAGAACCATTGAAGGTGAGGGGATTTTAAAAAATATGCAAAATACCCGCAATCCAGGCCCTGACAGATCATCTAAACGCTTCTGTATCTTCTACTCACACAGCTACTAATGTAAAATACTTAACATAGCTTTTGAGTTCAGACACAGGTCTTGCACAGTAACTATTAAACTCTAATTCTTATAACTTACATAAAATGACAGACTGTAGTGTATTCTAATCACAGCCATCCTCATCTTGCATGTCACAAACCTGCATACACTAAATTACTAAGACAAGTATTCTTTAGTAATATGGGTGAATGGGTATATATACAGCAGTTTGAACCTGTATATGGGTCAATAGTTGGATGCATTATGGTGTCTATCCCCAAAAGCTTTGATGCTTTGATGAACCCCAGTGTATCAGTGTTCCGGGGAAAAGCTAATCCAATGGTCGCCAACCCGTCGATCACAACCGACAGGTCGATCTTAAAGCCTTTCCTAGTAGATCTTTTGTGCTCTGGCAAAATCACCGCAAATATCAGGGATGTGATTGGCCAAGGACAAAAGAGCAGGAAAATATATAGACCCATGCGACCCATGTATGCTGTGTTATGGCACGGTGCGGGAACAGTGCAGCCATCATACACAGTAACCTCATTTTAACATTTTTAATAAAAAATACACTTATTAAATGCACAATATTTACCTGCTGCTTGTAGCGTAGGCGCAAACGTAGCACGATAAAAAAAAAACAAAAAAAAAAAAACGGTAATTTAAAAGGGGAGCAATAAAACTGTAATCTGCATACAGTCTGTAGACTATAGCCTACAGTTGGGGTCAGACATAGTTGAATTTGTTTTCTAGCGGTAACATTACCTTCAACCTAAATTTCCCCTTCACCTAAACAAGATTAACAGTTCTTGAGTATAATATCCCTTGCTCTCCGACTATCCTTTTGCTGAATGATTTTCCTCACTTGGATCTTTCTTTGAGGCACCAACGCTGGTTTCTGGTGGCCCTCACTGCGGCCAAGAAGCTTATTGCACATAGATGGAAAGCACCTCATGATTTGTCCCATCAACACTGGGTAAACACAGTTATTTATCGTGCTAAATTAGAGCAATCTGTTAATCTGTTAATCAGGTTAAAAACATTAAAATATGGTCATCATTTAAATATAGGATGTTGGGTAGGTAGTCATGGCCTAATACATTATTTATTATATATTATAATTATTTTATAATATATAATTATTTATATTTATAATTATTTCTTTTTCTTTTTCTATTTCATTTTTCCTTGGGGGAGTGGGAAAGTGGGACCTGAAGGGGGGAATTTTGGGGCGGGGAGAGTGAAAGAAGCTGTATGTTGTTCCCTGTTTTATTTGTTATATGTCTAAAAAGGAAAAATCGTAATAAAAAATTGATAAAAAAAAAAAAAAGATTCACTGAACTATTCTTGTGCGTTCTGAGGTTCCTGGATGAAGTTTGAAGTTGTTGAGCCAACATCATTTATCTTTGGAGTTTTTGCAAGTGGCTGTTCACTTACTTAGTCTGCGTGAAGTTCCTGAAAACAAATGTCATTATGCTACAAATTGTGCAACTCCAGTTAAATCTGTCGCCATAATGCATTCAGTGTCAGTGTTTAGTGAAATCTTTGGCTGCTAATGAAGAGAGAAACTGCAATTTTGCCGGATGTATGTATTATGAAAAAAATCAAATAATGATACTAAATCAACATTGTTCACGAGTCACACCATCCAAGTCCAAGTCATGTGGAAGCGGGGTAAAACTGTAGTACCAAGAACAACCACTGCATGGGTTTCAATTTCCAAATGTACTGTGTACTGTGCCCCTACTGGCGCTGTGTATTCCAAAAGAGAACAAAGAAGTCCCAATACACCCCCGCTAAAAATCCACACATCGTCTATTGGAAATAAAATAATTCGTGTGTGATTTTATTTACACTACTGTTGGTCGATTTTGAAGTTGCCTAAGTGGGAGCAAGGTGATTTTTGGACAAAAAAGGTTGGAGACCACTGAGCTAAACCAATCCCAGCATTGCCTACTAACTGAATCTATGCTTTATTTACTACCAATTCAAAATTATTTCATCTGTAGTAGGCTAATTGCTTTAAAAATATAGCATTAGAAAATTCACCCTCTACTCTCATGCCTATAACCAACAATCATCTCCAGGTTTTTTTCAATGTTCTAACTCGGGGGGTGACCGAGACTGGCTTTAATGTATAATAATTGTATTATAATAATAATAATAATAATAATAATAATAATTATTATTATTATTATTATTATTATTATTATTATTATTATATAAGGATTTCTTTAATTATTATAATTTTTTTTCATTATGATTCTGAATATCATATTGATATAGACAACCTGTGAAAGGGGCTCAATGTGTTAAAAACCGAACTATCCCTTTAACTGTATTGCTGTAGTGTACACTCCCTCAGAAGTTGCAAGTTCCGTATTCACTATACAGGGCTGTACAGCGGTGCTCTCAATTGCCGTTTGCTACACAACAGACCAGTCTAACAGAAAAAATGATTTCTAAGCGATTTTATGACTACAAAAATGGTCGCATAAACTTACTGAGTGCCTCTTTAATGTCTATAATATCCTGTATAATGTCTTTGCTTTAGATACTTGTATGTCTGATATATTTCTATGTATTGTGATGGAACAGTAAGAGATGGGGGTGGGGGGAGGGGGGTGGGAGGGTAGTCTGCACTTTGACTTTCCTTCACATACTGGTACTATAAGATTTTTACACTTGTACTTCAAAAATTAATAAAAAGACCTAAAAAAATAGCATTAGATTGTATGCAGCCCTAGTGCTATTAGACCCTTCTAGCCCTCTGCATGTCATATCTGACTCTGCGGTGAGGAGTGACTCCCATAATGCAGTGCATTTAGCCCACCTCAGGCTGGGCTCTGGCTCCAGGAGGAGTCTCCTGTGGGCTTAGCTGCCGAGCCATCATGCCCCATGCATTATTAATGGCACCAGATCCCCAGACCACCATGCCAACCTGGCCACACACCAGACCAGTTGGAGAAGGAAGAGACACACAGACAGAGAGAGACAGACAGACAGACAGAAAGTGGAGCAAGAGTGTTGGGGGGGGGGTCACAGATAAACATGAGGTCTTACCGATTGCAGTTTCTGGCATAGCAAAAAGTGTCTTCTCTGTGGCCACCCGAAACTGCCCATGAACTGACAGGCCAACGCCCTAGGAGAAGACAGAGCAATAGATTAGGAGAGAGAAAGAAGAAGGGTGGAAGGGGGAGAAAGAGGGGAAAAAAAAAAAAAAGAGATGTGCAATCAATCCCAGAGACTGAGCTATGAGGGGCAGCAGATGGGCAGGGCCCAGCCCCCCCCCCACACACACACACATCACACACACAAAGGGACCCCCCCCCTGCACCCTCCTGGGGTAATTAAACAGAGTGAGGGGTATTACATTGGAGGGGAGCAGGGTCAATGAAGGGGGGTGACCTTGGGGTAAATGCTCAAAGTATCAGGGAGAGGAGAAAGGGATAGAACTGGGAAGCCCACACTGCTACTGCAGTTACTCTGGACATGGCAACAGCCAGGTGTGGGGATGGCAGACGAGGAAGGTGGCCATTTACCCCACGGATCACATCGCTGCCTCCACCCTGCTCTGACCTCTGCTGCGTCCTCACAGCAATGTGCCCAGGGGACCAGCTGCCGAGGATGCCACGGCCCATGAGAAACTCAGACAGTGGGAATAGGGTAGGCAGAGGCGACTCGTAATGGAAGCCAGGGGAATCCAGGCTTCCTCAGAATTAACAGAAGTGACACGTGAAGAATTGGAATGATTATAAAACACCAAATCAATTTAAACATGTTATTCTATAGCTTTGTTGATAATGTACATTGTACTTTCAACTATAGGGCCACACCAATAAAATTAGTTGGTTCTCGGATTCGCCGCTTGAAAAAATAGCAAAATGAAATAAAAATAAAATTGAATTCGAACTCACACGAACATAAAAAAAAAACACCGTGGCTGATTGCTATGATACTGGAAAAAAAGCATGCTGCGTTCACGTGACGTCGGAAACCAATCAAAACGCGCCTTTCACTTCAGAGCACAAGAGACATGATATGAGGAAAGATGCCGGTGGATCCTGCTAGGCCAGTGTTTACAATTATTAGAATATTTGATCAGAAGAGAAAAACATTTGACAAGTGCATTGAAATTATAGAGGAGAACTTTGCGAAGTTGTACTCACGGTGCTGAGAGCAGTCTGCTTGTGCAACTCTGTGGAGGTGAGTTTGATATTTCATTGATTGAGAGGCGAAAAAAAACCCATTCAACGTGTTTCGCCATCAAAATCAATCAGTCAATAAATTAATAGCATGTGTCTACACACTCACATCCTCGCGCGCACACACACACACACACACACACACGCACACACACACACACACACACACACACACACACGCTTCTCTTTCTCATGAAAAAAAAATAGTCTCTTTTCTAGATTCACCTGACTGCACGTTGATGAATATTCATCTCTGTTGCGCTGATCACGAAGTTTTAGTCACTATCTAATTGTTGGTGAATCAATGCGATTTTGACGTTCTAATGCCCTGTGATGAACTGTGACAAAATGAGTTTGAACGTAGGCTACCGCAGCCTAGACGTAATCTACATTATATGTCATACCTCAATTCCACAGCCAGCTTGCTTGGTGCTTAGATTCACAAACTCTTAAATAAATGACAAACCGTCAAACCTTTACATAACATAGAATGACATAATTATGAATTTGTACATTGCCTGACAAAAAGTGTGCTGTGAGGTGTGAAATTTAAGTTTATAAATTAGGCCACATTTAGTTTTTCCTTAACACATGAGTAAATGTCTTTAATGAACATTAACTGTGAATGTGCTAATTTACCTTCAGAACATTTTTTTTATTTTTATTTCGCTCGCTCACTCCATATTTTTCCTGAAAAAATCCGAGAACCAACTAATTTTATTGGGGTGGCCTAACTATGACACAAGTAAAGTTTTCAATGTAAAAACAACCGCATTTACGCCTACGGTCAAAGCGGTAAAGAGCTGCACTGAGTGACGTAGCGGACGGAGGCCAGAGTCAGTCCACGCTTATTTGGGTTCTCTGCCTACTTTATCTACTGATAAAATCTGTCTAGAATTATCCAATCAGAATTGTCTGCTCTGCATCTTCCAGAGGCAAAATAGTTTCCTGTGGGTGGGTAGGCCGGTGAAGGCCGGCTTCCGCAAAAATGAATAGTAAATCGCAAGTGGGCGGACCAGTCAGTTTGTTGCACGCCAATCAGATCGTAAAGGCATTCCAGTGGGACTTGTTCTGATAGCTTTTGGTCAATTTATTCATTCAAGGCTAGTGTTGTTTATCGAGAGGTAGCAATGGAGGAAGAAAAAAAAATCTTGCAGAACGACTTTTAAAGGGATTATAGAATGTCAAATCACATTTACCTCGTTACTGTTGAATTTAGGTAGCTTAAACCCATTATGTGTAAGTTTTATTTTTTTTCGTATGAGAATTTCTCCCATCTATCGGCTAAGTGGTATACTGCACACATTTGAATAAAATGTATTAGCCCTTCCCTTCCCACGGTCCTCATTTCCCATGGTCCTCATTTTAAAAATGGCGGCGCAAAATGGATATTCTCATTTGGTACCCAGCCACATCTATATATAAATGGAAATTACCAAGTTTACGGGAAGACTACAATTTATTCATGGAAGTAATTACCATCGTTTTACATTATATTTTTAAAATAAAAAATTTATTTTTAATAAAAGACGAAGATAAATAGAAGATAAATCCTACACATAGTGGCTTTAAGGAATCCAATGGACCATACCAAAACTTCAACACTGTCTCCCGCCTCCTTCTACATGTAAATTTCAAACTAAAGATGGCCGCGCTGAAACGGGTGAATCTGAACAGAGGTTCGCAGTTACATAAGATCAATAGGATATACCTCCTACATTTGCATGGTCCAATCAAAGATCGTTTGGAACCGTCTCTGGTCAATCCCCTGTTGCTTCATGAATTTGCCGGCGGGGGGGAATAGGAATCATTTTGTTCTAGCCCTCTTAAATGAGCCTGCAAAAGACGCTCTAGCAGCGCTCCTGGGTCACTTTCAGGTCCAAAATTTGCATACGCTATTATTAAGCCTCAAAAAACTATTTCTGATGGTCAAAAAAGTTTTCTATGATACCCTTAAAGTTGCCATTACAGTAGCGCCATTTTGTAAAAGAAAAGTGGCAATTATGCAAAGAACAACACCACGGAAGTTTGATCTTCAGGGTTGACAGCTAGCATGCATACGGCTCAAACATTTTCCCCTGCATGCACTGCAATATTTGTTTGTATATATTTGTATTATATCAGCCTATATTGTTTTGAAACACACTTTATTTATTATAGGCTACAGCAAACTTCATGATTTTACAAAATACAGATCTATATCATAAACCTACAGGTTACGCCCGCTACCGTGAAACTTATGTCAATGGGCTTCCCCAGCCGGAACAGCCATGAGTCGCCACTGGGTACAGGACATGTAAACAAGAGTTAGAAGATGATGTGGCAGGATTCAGCTGGACACAGCAACAGCAGCATTGGCAGGATAATACACGTAAAAGCATTTATCTATCTATTCAATCACAGCTCGGCCAATCCAACCAGACCAGCAAGCACCTACTGTATGCTGATCGATACTGCCATTCAATGTCCATAAATTCTCACTTCTGTAAAAAATCTCTCCTGGCATGGCTGCAATTTCTCACAGCTGACCTTCATTTCTTTTCACCTTTCTTTTTCCCAGTTGCCATGGAAATAGTCGTAAAAAGAATGAACAAAACATCCTCTTGGTGTGAGGCGATCCCTCAATGGCAAGTCTACACTGTGGAACATGGCTCTCCTCATTCAATAAGGAGACTGCGCGAGACATGACCAATACAATAAGCAACCAGCTACAGATCCAGAGAGAGAGAGAGAGAGAGAGAGAGAGAGAGAGAGAGAGAGAGCTACCAGAGAGAGAGAGACCAACCAGAGCAGACTATAAACTACTTAATGGCTGATTGAGGCTGCCCAGACCCGCAGTCTCTGTAAAGCTCACAGACTTGTAGTTCTGCCCATGCAGTGCAAGCAGAACCCTCAGACTGTGACAATGGAATGTGAGGTTAGTGAGGAGTCACCCACCAACCTTAGCGCCTCGGCGCCAGACAAGTGACAACATCCACTTCCGCCTGCAGTACACTAGAAGTGTTGAATAGAAGTGTGTGGGTGTCTAAGAGGATCTAGGGGCTTGTAAACTGATTCTCAAGGCTTTCTGCGCAGAAAAATGCACAATACACTCAGCTTCCAACAACCAGCACAAATTGCACATCAGCATTTTTATCAGGTATTTACTCAGGACACAACTAAATGGTAAACGGACTGCATTTATATAGCGCCTTTCTACTCCTACGAGCACTCAAAGCGCTTTACAATGTATGCCTCTCATTCACCCATTAACACACCGGTGGCAGATGCATGACGCAAGGTGCCATCCCACCACCGGGAGCAATTTGGGGTTCAATATCTTGCTCAAGGATACTTCGATGGGGTCAGACCTGCAACCTTCCATACGGCACCTCTACCACCTGCACCACCATCACCACTGTCTTTCTTCCTGGCCCAAGTGCTGTGTGCTGGGATGGTTTACAGTGCCATGGTAGACAAATGATTTATAAAGTGCCTGATGGATGGGCATGATTTACTTAAGGTACATGTCTAACACTGCAGCCTCTTCTATATATGGAGTGGGCTTCACACAATAAACTGAGCGGCAATAGGTGGAGTGAGCTTGTGGTCTTCACATGATAAACTGAGCTTCAGTGGGTGAAATGGAATTCATGCTATAGACTTAACTGCTATAGGTGGAGTGGCATAATGGCATATATCCTATGTTCACATAAACTGAGAGAAATCTATGTACTGGTTGGTTGGAGGCACAATGGTATATGACATATTTATGGTCTATAGTCTATGGGCAAAAACATCACACAGTCTAGATGGGAAAGGACACATTGATAGGTGAGCAAAAGTTTAAACAACTAACAAATAAATGGCTTTGGCATCTTCTCACAATTTGTATCACACAATTTGTATATCTGACAGCAAACTGCCAAGCACATATGTACAATGGTCATTAACTCTCCCCCATCATGCAAGACGCAAATGGATGATTACATTTTCCCACTGAGAGCATGGAAAGCTAGGTCAAATGGAAATATCAAGAGTTGTATTAATGTTAAAAATTGATAGGATGAAAGACACTGAAGCAAGGAGTGCATAGCTGCAGCGTGTCCTGGGCAAAATAGCGTCAGATCTGTCTGTAGAAAAAGGTCATACAAGCAGTAAATAAGGATGCAATGAGTCACCACTAACTGGTGTGTGTGTGTGTGTGTGTGAGACATTATAACTCTGCTGTGCTGCCTTGCTGTTATCTGCTACTCCTGGGTCAACCTTCATGTCTGAGACAGCCTGGTAATTAAGAGCTGCACAGGGTCTCAGCTCCAGGTTTTTGCACCCCAAAGAGGAGCACGGCTATGCTGCAAACACTCCAAAGTCCAAACAACCACGGAAGGGCAACACGAGACAACATTATGCTCAGATCAAAAGATCACCACTGAAATCTTAGCCACTGTACATAAACTACAAGTTACAAACATTACCATGAAGCCATTATCTTTTTGTTGCCCATTTTTTCTTACAAGGGCATAATGGACCTTGACGTTAGTAGTACTTAAGTATATCTGTCCAGCACTCAAGACAAAATGACTAACATACTCAAAAGGCCAATTTTTGATGTAGTGCATATATAAGCTATATATATACTGCATATGCATATATAAACTGCTAAGGTAGTTGTGGAACAGGTCTTAGTGGAAAAAGGCCTGGCAGCCCATCAAGTACAACAGTCAATCTTAAGGAAGGTATCGCTGCCATTTACTGTATGAGTAAAGTGCAGCCAGTGTGTACCATCAGGAGTCAGGACTAACCAACTATGCATTCTTCTATGCTCAGGAAATCTATTATGACTTTGCATGAGAACATCAGTCAAGCAACTAATAAAATATCAGAGCTCCAACATTACCTCCAAATAGTACTTGAATAGCCCTTTGCTACTTAACATCTGATTGGACCAAGAACCATTGCAATCACCATTGACATCAGACCAGCCTGACAGATTTGCCCCCCTGCCGCATATTGGGATGCCCACATAGGTGAGCCTTGTTACCTGCACAGGCTCGGAAAAAGTCTTGGCTCGTGCCAAGAGGTTTGAGTTGTGCTTTGACTGATAGAAGCAATTTGTTTAGAGCTGAGCAGGGAGCACAGCTGCTGCTGTTCCAGGCGTGCCCCAGCTCTAACCATTCATGGAATTTCAATCTCTTTTCCTGATGGAATCTTCCCTTACCCATGCTGGAAGTATGCATTGAAAAATATTTTCCACTAACTTGGAGTTAAATAAAAAAAAAACCCATGTGGAAAGTAATAACTGTACTATTATTTCCATCTGTAATGGAGGAAGATTGATATGGATCAACAGTTCTAACAGGAGTACTTCACAGTGGACAGTTGCTAAGTATGTTTTTATTTAGTACTATTTCAACCACCAGACATTGAAGGGCTTCTTCAATTGTGGGGCTCTGTCTAGTATGTCATAGACAAGGAGCTTGTTCAAGAGAAATGGAATTTGCTTTCATTAAGCAATTTTCATCAAACCACAAAAAATAATAAAAACATTATCAGTTGTTTAAAGCAAATAATTTTTCTCTGTACAATAAATTTCACCCCAATTTGTCACACAAGGACAGTGGTCACCCTGCCATTATCTTCCAATCTAAACCCCACTATCCAAAGATTTGTGTCCTAAATAATGTTCCAAAAACAGACGGCTGGCGCCTCGGTGCAACCAGTTACCTCATTGTGTTTTTAAGTTTTTAAGGTTTTGGTGTAGCATTCAGATATGGTAAAGGAAAGACCTTTTAATATAACAGGTCTACTTTTAACCATTCCTACAGCCCAGCACTACAGACCCCTCAGTACCTGTATGTTATTGGGAACGTACAGGCAGCATGAGTCTGGCAGCTTAGCTAGTAGGTGAGACTGATGAACTGGAACAGTCGGGAAGCTACCTCTACTTCCACATTCTCTCACACCAAAAAAGCCCAGAACACCATAAAAGACACCTCACACCCTGGCCACTCCTTGTTTGAACTGTTGCCCTCAGGTAGACGGTACAGAGCAATAAAGCTGCTCCATGAATTTTGCACTGACTCAAGTGTATGTGGGTGAATGTATAGGAATGGTTTTTCATATGAACTGGGCGTATGACTGTCTGCATGTGGCCTTTGGCCTTGTCTTAGGTATATTATACTCTTATTAGCACTTTAACTATTTAGTATATTATCATTTGTATTTTTTATTATTACTTTTTTATCCACAGATGATGCGACCTGTGACAATGACAATAATTAACATTTCGATTCTGCCAGGGTGTTCTCTTGGGGCGCAAGATGTTACACACATTGACAGCTCCAACAACAAAAGGCTGAGTTTACTGGGGCGAGCATGGATGATCCATCAGAGAGGGTTTGTCTGAAACAAGCTGAGACAAATTGCGTTCACATTTCTGCTCCAAACGGAGAGAGCAAAAGCAAGGTCCTGTGTCACTGGAGAAATAGGGAAACAGTTCCAATTCAAATTCTAGACAGGTCTACCAAAGAGAGAAAGACAGAGAGATCAAAGTATGGTAGCAACATGCTTCTTCCTGTGTCATTCTAAACCCCAACCAATCAGAAGGCACCCGAGTCTTGAATCAAAATCAACTAGTAAGGGTATAGCAGCCAAAAATAGCTCTCTGCTGCCCCCAACAGGAATACCATGCAGAGGATAAAAGCAGCCATGTACATGCAGACTCCTTGCATACCAGCCACAAAATAACTCCTATTTGAACCAAATAGTCATTAAACTACCCTTAAAGGTGCTCTATAAGATGTTGCAGGATTTTGCAGGACAACACAGCGGACGTAAAGCTCGCTAATGCTAGCGACAGGGGGATCTGGGGTGCGTTTCCCAAAAGCATCGTTGCTAACCAAGTAAGCAACTTTGTTGGTTGCAATGCAATTCCCCATTGACAACCAACTTAGTTGCTAACTGGTTAGCGACGATGTTTTTGGGAAACGCACCCCTGAACTTAAACATAACAAACCACAGAAAACCAATCTGCAACAAGATGGGAGGGTTAATGCACGTCCTCTACCATCTTGTTGTTGATTGGTTGGCCGTGGTTTGTTGTGTTTAGGTTTGTTTGAGTGTTTGTGAGTATTACAGCCCCTATGTTTTCATAGTGTATTCAGGCAGCAGAAAGCTAGCCAATCAAGGGAAGATGCCTACGATATTTTAGAGCACTTTTAATGACAGCCTTCAATCTAAAGATAACAGATAATTAAAAAGTAATAAACAAACCTTTGAGCATTTTTATAATATTAAAAGTTACTTCAAACAAGTCATTTTCTGTGTCTGACACCACTCAATGGTCATAACATCACATATGCAAAGTAGACTACATCTGGAATGGGTCTGGCACTTGTCATTCCAGGATTCTATCACTAATCCAGGCTGGATTTATCTCTAAACTTTCAATAAAACTACTCCTCTATCTCTAATTGCTGAGAAACTAAACTCAACAGATAAGTCAGAGGCAGCTTGCACTTTCCAGAGCCATCTTGTTTTGCATGAGCTCTGGAAACTTCCCTTCTGCTCTATGTTTTGCATCACCCATTTCTCCCCCAAACAGCTTAACTGCAATGAATGAAAACATGACTGCTTGGCTGAGGATTTTATCTCCTATGGTGCAGTTCATCCAAAGGATTTATGAGGACATGGTTTTGGAGTGTCATCTAGAGGTCACAAAGAGAGCTACAGTTCAAAAACATCATGCCAGTGCATATACTTACTCCTCCCATTGTTATTCCATCAATTAGGGCAACATAGGGCTTTTTATATGCACCTAAAAGAGAGGATGAAATCTTAGCCAAGAACCCTCAAACATTGTTGGTAACAACAGAAGAATATGATACCTAAGTTCTTTATTACATATTAGCCCATAATCCATTTGAACATTACACACTCACCAATAGCACTGTTCAGCATGTACTCCTCTTTGAAGAAATCTTGAGCTAGTGGATCACCTACTTTTCCTGCATCTGTTATAGCTAAAAAAAACACACACACACAGACTCAAATATCCACAAGTAAATCAAACACTGACCCTGAAAATGCATTTAGCCTGATACAACATTACAGGTGCTCTATAAGATGCTGCAAGATTTTAGCCTGAGGCTAGCTAGCCATCTGCCTCCTGAATACACTGTAAAAAAACCTGGTCTCGAAAGACAACACAGGGGCTGTAATACTCACACCAGGGGTGCGTTTCCAGGATACTGACGGAAGTTAGCACTGAATGACAGTAATGCGGAGTAGCCTACTTTTGAACGGTCCCACATCATTGCCAACTATTTCCTGAACCCCGTCAGTCTACAGACGGGGGGGAAAGGTTAGAACAATTCTAGGGTCAAGGTAGGGGCTAATAATATTATCTTCAAAATGTTGCCCTGTTTAAGGCTTTTGAAATAAAATATCATCTGAAACAATAAGCAAATTGAACATGGTTGTCATTTTCTATAGCGTTTTTCTTGAATTCTTTACCAAATTGTCAGTTACCCCTCTCTCTTATTAAGGAATGGTGCGATCTGCGAGAGCGGGAGATGTGAAATGCTTAGAGATTAATCAGCTGTTCTGATCGCAGGCCATCATCAGGCAAACCATGCTTCCCTACTGAAAAAAAACTTTATTACTTTATTACTTTATTATCATAGGCCTATAGAGTTAGCAAGTCAACCACGTCATTCTGTATGCTGCGGGTTAGCATTTTCCTACTTCTGGTCCCAAAGGGAAAACCCCTATGGGAAAATGAATGGCTCAGTTAACAAGATAGAGATAGATAGATAGATACTTTATTGATCCCCAAGGGGAAATTCAAGGACCCAGCAGCTTAAAAAAAACACACACATAACATATACTACAGTGTACACAGGATAAGAAGCAGATCAACAAAACAACATGACTAGATCAACATTTCTAAAAATAACAATTGAATACAAATACTATGGGTAGAGATGCGCATGAATGTACTGTGGTACAGTATGGGGTGTGTGTCAAGGTAGTAGTGCAAATGAGTCCAGTAGTGCAACAGTGCAAGGTTAAGGTTAAGTCTATTGACCAGCAATAAATATGTGCACATGTAAAATGGACAATAAAAAAATATAAGCATAGCAATTTAACAGTTCTAGTATAAGTATATGGACAATAAGATAAAATAGCCCTAAAATAGCCTAATAATATAAAAATTACAGCATCAGTGCAAGGATAAGTCTATATAAGACATATACGGGTTCATGCATCAGTCAATATGCATGTCAAGTATGAAGTTACAGTTTAAGGAGGGGTTGTGCATGTGGGCTGATGTAGCCAGTAGGGTCCCTAGGCAGTGTCAACAATACACAGTATTGTAGAAAAATGTCTTGTAAGTGTATAAGAGGGTTCAGGTGCAGATAGACTATGCAGAGAAGTCCAACTCTCCTTTTCCCTTCAGTGAAGCGTTGTAGAGTTGTATGGCCCTGGGTACAAATGACTTCCTAAGTCTGTCTGTTGTGCATGTCAGGGAGCGTAGTCTCCAGCTGATCAAGCTCTTCTGCTGCATGATAGTGCTGTGGAGTGGATGACAGTCATTGACCAGGATGTTGAGTAGCTTGTTCAGGGTCATTTTGTCTGATACTTAAGTGATGCACTCCAGTTCAGCTCCCACAACAGATCCAGCTTTCCTTACCAGCCTGTCCAGTCGTCCAGCATCCCTCTTCCTCCCCAGCATGCCACAGCATAGAAGAGGACGCTGGCAACAACAGACTGGCAAAACATCCAGAGAAGCTTGCTGCAGACGTTGAAGGACCGCAGCCTCCTCAGAAAGTACAACTTGCTCTGCCCCTTCTTGTAGAGTGTTTCTGTGTTGACTGACCAGTCCAGTTTATCGTCCAGATGTATTCCCAGGTACTTGTATGTTTTCACCACCTCCACATTAACCCCCTCTATGGTGACTGGCATCAGGGTGGGCTTGGACCTCCTGAAGTCCACCACCATCTCCTTGGTCTTGGCAGTGTTGAGTTTAAGTGGTTTAGTCTGCACTATTGCACCAAGTCCTCCACCAGGTACCTGTATTCCTCCTCCTGCCCATTCCTGATACAACCCACAATTGCAGTATCGTCTGAAAACTTCTGAAAACTGCATGTGGCATGACTCCGTGTTATAGCAGAAGTCAGATGTGTACAGGGTAAACAGGACTGGAGAGAGCACTGTTCCCTGTGGAGCTCTGGTGCTGCTGATGACAGTATCAGAGAGGCAGTCCTTCAATCTGACGAACTGTGGCCGCTCCGTCAGGTAGTCTGCAATCCAGGATACCAGGGGGGCATCCACACCCATCTGCAGGAGCTTGCCACTCAGTCTGGGGGGTTGGATGGTGTTAAAAGCACTGCAGAAGTCAAAGAACATGATTCTTACAGCACTTTTCTCATTGTCCAGGTGAGTGTGTGTCTTGTGTAGGAGGTCCCCAGAACAAAACAACATATATGGCAAGTCAAAATTTTCAAAAAATAAAGTTGAAATTTTCGAGATAAAAAGTAAGAAATCTGTAGAAGGCGGCCCTCCACAGCAGTGACATTCACTGGCGGCCAGTAGACATAAATGGCGGAGACGACCAGTGAGAGTGGCCGAGAGATGGTTCGACAACTCAAGTAGTATATGAGGCGAGTGGGAGGTTGAACTCCATGAAGCAGTCACAGGCTAAGCCACACGGCATGATAAACTAGTCTAGCCGAATAGTTGTGGCTACAGCCAGACAACACCCGCGGCATCATCTAACCACACTCCCACTCGCCTCGTATACTGCTTGAGTATCACAGAATGTAGCATAAACTATTGTATTCTCTACCCACCTGCTGCAGCCATGGCTCCCCGGTTCCTCCTGTCGAACCGTCAAGCCGAATGCGAGTGCGTCTCTCTGCCACTCTCACTGGTCGTCTCAGCCATTCACGTTTACTGGCCGCCAGTGAATGTCACTGCCGTGGAGGGCCGCCTTCTACAGATTCCTGACTTTTTTTCTCGAAAATTTCGACTTTGTTTCTCAAAACTTCTGACAATATTTCTCCTTTTTGATCAGACCCACTGTCAGAACAAAAATTGGTGAAGCAGCTTTTTCTTATTATGGTGTGCAGCTATGGAACCAACTTCCAAAAAATATAAAAAATGCACCTACCGTTGACAGTTTTAAATCAAGACTTAAGACCAAATTATTTTCTGATGCTTATTCCTAATGCCACCTGATTTTAATTATTTATCTGTTTTGGTTTTATGATTAAATTTTCTCTTGATGTTCATTTTATGTTCATTTTTACCTGATTGTAAGTATTTATCTATTGTGGTTTTATTATTAATTTTCTTTTAATGTTAATTTTTTACAAATATTTTAATTATTTGCATTTACTATTTATTTATTTTCTGTTAATGTTCATTTTACTATTTATTTTCTTAAATGATCATTTTACTTTATATTTTATATTTCCTCTCCTTTTTTTCATCTATTTTATTCATCTTTTTATTATCAATTTTCTTTTAAAATTCTCATTAATGTTCATTTTATTATTTATTTTCTTTAATGATCATTTTACTTCATATATTTTATATTTCCTCTCCTTTTTTTTCATCTATTTTATTCATCTTTGTATTATCAATTTTTTTTTAAATTCTCATTTTTAACACACACGTTTGTTGCCTTGTATTGTATTTTGTTTTGGTCTCTGTACAGCACATTGAGTTGCCACTGTGTATGAAATGCGCTTTATAAATAAAATTGCCTTGCCTTGCCTTTTTTTTCTTGAAAATTTTCACTTTTTTTCTCAGAGATTTAGAATAAATATATTACTTTGTGGCCTTATTGCTCTTTCGTACTGTTGCTATCCCTCTGCTAACAGCGAAAAATTAAGAACTACATGGAGTTGTCTCTTACCTTTGACATAATTTTCAAAAAACTACGGTAAAATTACTTAAAATACAACTTCTGTATGTACAATGATTCAATGTAATTTACAAAGATTACAACGCTCAACAATTGGTAAATCTTTCACAAAGCTTGTTTTAAAAGACTGCACAATATCGACTTCTTTGAAAAGGGATGACATGAGGTCCGTCCAGCACAGCTTTGTACGGTTCTGGTTACAATGGTGTCTAGGCCATGTACATGACGTTCAATACAAGTGCTGCTAACAGTGTAGTCAACCAGTCTTCCTGCTTTAGCCTAGTGATAGCAACATCTTATTTATTTTGTCATTAGACTCCAAATTTGCAAACCCGTCGTCGGTATCATATTTTTTTAACATCCTCCATTGAATGCAGAAGTCGTCTACTCGCATGCTTTCGTTCACACCTTATTTGAGACGGGGTGTCAGTACCCGATTCCGTACCGGCTGCCCGATCGGTTCCGCATATGTGCACTACAAAAACCACCATGTTGCTATCCGATCGGTACTAACTAACTGAAATGCCTTACGGCAGATGATATTATCTTCATTTTTTTACATTCTGGATCGAGCATCAAAAAAGCTCCTTAGTGACATAGTGTGTACATTGTATATCGCGGTTCTGCCCAAGGTTTCTGGTGTGCAGTTATGTGCAAATGAGAGTGGTAGAAGATGGAACCACAGCCAGTTTACCCTCCAATTAAAACTCCTCTGGAGGTACATAATTTAGTAGTATGAACGATAATTAAGCTGTTAGGCTAAAGGCTTTGATCATAGTAGCTGAACCATAGACTGTATATAAAAACACGCAGATCCCTGTGCCGCAAACAGACTGTGGCCGTAAAGTGGTGTATGACAACAGGCACCAATCGGGCAGCAATATGGCAGCTTACACATGCACATGCACATGCACATGTGTACATGCGCGGATTTCCCATAGGGGAAAAACCTTAGGGACCGGATGTCATTAAATGCTAACAAGAAAAACTACAGGCTTCCGGGTTACTTGCCAACTCTATAGGCTACTCTATTTATATCATTAGCTACAGTATATACGTTTTTATTTTAATCAACCTCATCTAGCGGGCCAGGTATTATTGACAGGTTAGTATTATTTATGGCTTGCTGCTTGCTGCTAATTGCAGACCACTGCTCTATAACCGCTGGACTCAGGTGCTAACCGCTGGACTCAGGTGTAGGCTACACAGTGATGGTGAAAGTGATGAGGTGACAGTAAATATGAAGTCCGGCTACCAAAAAGGTAAAAAGTAGCAGCAGAAAGCAGAGAGGGAGAAAAGGGGCAGACAACTGGTGACACAATTTTTCCCTAAATAAGGTAGGGAAAATACTACAATACTAAATACTACAGTACTAAGTACTAGAACAATTTACAAAATACTAGAACAATTTACCGTAAAGTTAGCAATGCAGATTTTATTTAAATTCTCAATGTTTATTGCCACACACGGTTCTCAACCATCACGAATTGGCTGTGGGACTCACTAATTTCAAGCGATTCTCACATCTCACACCCGCTTTCTCACGGTTAGAAATTGGGCTATTCATTTTACCGCACAGAAATGCACTAAAGTTAGAAAGAAATTGACAAATTCGTACTTCGTGGCTCAATAAAACTTAAACAAACCCGTTTTACAGTTAGGTAGACAATGAGCTACAACCAGATTTTTGTCCAAAGAATATAAGAAATATGGACAAAAGATGGTCTATCGTAAGAGGAAAGCTTAGGGACTGCCTGCAAAGTGCAAAACGCAAACGGATAATGTCAATAACGTTGGAACGTTGGAAACGTGAAGAGACACCATTTCTTTTTATATTCAATAATTTGCTCTTAACTGTACTACCACCAAATTTAAAACACACCACTACAGCCTCATTATGGCAGTAGACTAATTACTTTGGTGAAAAAACATAAAATAAAATGCAATAACTTTGCTCCTACCAATTGTAGTGCCACCAAACCTATTGCTGTGCTACTTAGGGTGGAAAAATGTGGCTTAATATATTGTTAAAGGGACTCAATTCAACTACTTTCTTACTATAAAGTGTAGTTCGACCAAAATCACTCTACACATGGTACCATCATGGTCATACTACATAACTGAGTTTTGAAAATTGTGGAGTAGTCTATTTTAAAATAATTTTTATTGCATATAAATTTAAATACCTTCCTATAAATTGTAATTGTAGTCCCACCAAAATAAAAAATATCAGTAAGTCCGTACAGTTTCTATCTAGTAGTAAAGATGCCACCCAACCCAATGTTGCATTTGAAATAATGCCATCTAATGATGTTATCACCTAAACAGATGATTACATGCAGCATACCATTTTGTAGAGGAGGGGGTGGGGCCCAAAATTCTAATCTTTCTTGGGGCCCAAGATTTCTGGCGGCACCCCTGTCTACAGATGTTTCGGAAGCGTTTGGAGAATATTCAGATGCATTCGCTGCTGAAAGCGTCTCAAAAATGGAAGTGTAGACTCATTTCACTCAAGCCAGTGTGACATTGTTAGCAACTTTTACTAATCTTTGCCCACACGATCATGTACCTTATTCACTGAAATCAATAACTGAAGGCCAAAACTGTCATATAGTGTTATATTAAATATGTAGTGAAAATGACATACATCTATACATAAACCGAACGACACTTCGCCTATGCATTTTAATGGGTAAATGGTTAGTGCTGTGGACTAGAAGTGATGCTTCTGCATCTTGTTAAGTCAAAGATTCGATTTCTGCTGAGGGTACATATATAGCCTGGCTTGCGCGACAAAGCTCATGGGAGCTTAGTCTGGCCATCCTACATTACTAAACGTCTTCTGGGAGGCGGGCTTAACCTGCGTCCATCAGATGCCTCTGTATACTACTTGATGAATCTACAACCAATCAGACCACTCATTCCGATGACGTATGCGTAAGCTCGTTTCTCATTGGTGCCCACAGATTTGGGAAAAAATAATTCCTCTAAAACGGTAGCCTGGCCAGACTGACTTGCTCGCGAAATTGAATGTAGCGTCACAGGAACTATGGGTGGGCCCAGGCTAGGTATATCATATTGCCTCTACTAAATATGTTTAACTAAAAATTCTGGCATAAAATCAAATGCCAAGAGTTGTTTTCTGAAATGTTTGTGAAGGATAAATATCGTACATCATGACTTGGTTACCAAAATTTGAGGTTACAGCCCAGGTGTTGTCTTTCAAAGCAGGGTTTTTTCACAATGTAACGAGGCAAAAATCGTGCTAAATCAATTCACGCTAAAATCCTGCAGAATCTTAAAGAGCACCATTAACAGTAAAGTGCAACAAAACAAACAGCGCTGAAGCTATTAAAGCAACATCAAAGACCTTTTAGTACCTTAAAATATTTTTTTCAAAATTGTTTCAGTTGTCCATCAACTCGTAACATTATGTAAATGATACCAAAGTCCTTCTAGGCAAGTCCCTTCACTCGGCAGCCATCTTGGTGACGCCTTCGGGCAGTTATTTTGGGATTAAGAAGACTAGGGTCCTATCTAAATGAATGGGGAGTAAGCTGTATCTCCACTTTACTACGTTTATAGGACATAAAAACAGATAAAAATCAGAGTAAAATCGCTGAAAAGGTTTGATGGTATAACATGAAATAAAGGATTTAAAAGACTTTTTTCTTGCAGGTTATCTAGGACTGCGCATGCGCCCGCTTCACAACACCGTTGTAATTTACGGCAGTGAACACTGGCCAACTTTCACAAATCATACTATAGCTTTGGATAATGCCAGAGATCAACAACTATTAAGCTTGTCTACATTTAAGCTTTACGATAATATATTATCCTAAGGTTATGCGTAGCACAAGTTTATATTTTAATAATTTCCGATGATAAATAACAGTGAAAGGCTAAGTCTGAAGCTAAGCTAACAAACGGTAAAATGTAGCATACAGTGAACTATAAGCTCAACGAACATTAAAAAAAAAACATACATAAAATTATACAGGTACATGACATAATGTAAAATACTAATCATACGTTTGCTGTTGTGATAAGCAGGTGCACACCATGAACAGAATGTCATGTTTAAAACCGTTATGGAATGCTGCCCTTTACTCTGCAGTAACGATAAACGGTATAGCATAAATGTCTGTATGCTTTTTGTAGCTCTGGCATCTAAATGGGGTACGGGCGACATTATGTTAAAATAACTTCATATTTGCCACTTGTAAATTTCCAGTTGACAGTGCTTTTGCAGCTTCTTTTCTTCTGACTGCAAACAAGTTGCAGGTGCCGCAAAAACTATGATGATAAGCTTACGTTGAATCAACAAAATGATTGGAGCAACAGCGCGAGAGTAGGCGGGACATATGCAATCAACCGTCATCTTTGCGTTCCGAAGTTTCCCAATGCATTTCTATGGGCGATTTTTTAAAGTGATGTGTCTCCTCCTATTAAAACGTCTCTGATGATACTTGCTGCATTTGCTCTGCGGCCCTCTATTGGCTATAACAGCACTAAACAAGTTTGCCCAGTTGGGTAGCGGTTCTTTAACCTGGCTTCCGTGACTATAAAGCTCATAGGAGCTTAGTCTGGCCAACCTACCGAACTACCCACCTTTTGGGAGGCTTAACCTGAATCCATCGGATGCCTCTGTTTACACCTGGACGAATTTACAACCAATCAGACCACTCATTCCGATGAGGTATGCGTAAACTCGTTTCTCATTGGTTCCCACTTTTTTGGGAAAATAAATGCTCTAAAACGGCAGGTTCATGGAGGCATTATAAAACCTGGAGAAAGTGACTAAGGCCCGCCTCCATTAATTTCAATGGGAAATGATAGGCTAGGGAATTCAGTCAAATTTTTTTCCATCATTTAAAATGATGTTTCGGGAAGCTTATTTCTGGTACCATTTTACTTAGCCAATTATGTGATACATTACTGATTGACGAAAGGTTGAGCAGTAAGCTATATGAATGACAGGAATTGGCCGTTTGTTGACTTCGTTCTTGGACGCACATTGTCATGTTGCCCTGCCTCTAGCAGCACTTCCATGCTCACCCCAAATGTGTATGTTGATGTGATTGGCTGGCTGAATTAACCTTTTCTGGTGCAGTTTACAAAGCTTATACAAGAACGTGCATGGTGAGAGCACATGTTATATGTGGTTGGTTTTTAACATGCTTTTTGTCTTGGCCTTGAGGGTCTAAATCCAGTGGGCATCTCTTGATAGGCATCTACTATGAATAAATTATTCTGAACATGCACACGCGATGAAGCTTGTGCCAAACATTAAACTCGTGCATGAGCCGAGAGTGGGTCACCCACAAATCAGCATTCAGAAAATGGTACCGGATACAATGTACAGTCATTTATGAAACATGGCGACAAGGAATTGGCATGCTAATTGGTTGAAGCTGATCGACTTTGCTCGCGAAATCGAATGTAGCGCCACAGGAAGTATGGGCAGGCCCAGGCTAGCGGATCTGTAGTTCAAGTAAAAACTACAGTTGACTTCCAAGCTTCTGCTTCCAACCTGTGAAGGGTGCGATTTTGAAACTCCTTGGTGTTGCTTTAACACAGGCATGGACAAACTAAGGCCTAGGGTCCATATAAGGCCTGTTGGGCTTTTTAATCCGGCCCGCCAAACATGTCAAAATTATATTAAATAATATTAAACCTTCATTTAGCATCTTCCCTGATATGTCTGCAAACTGCTGTTATATATGTTATATTATATAATATATATATATATATATTTTTTTTTTTTAAGCATTGCATATCCATGCTGTACTACCTATTAAAGACCAAAAGTGTGAAATAAAATGACCTTTACTGTACATGTGATTTATATAACTTCACACAAACACTACGTGCATAAGCCCCTGGCACGGCCCCCTAGTCAAATTGTATAACCCATTGTGGCCCTTGAGTCAAAAAGTTTGCCCACCCCTGCTTTAACGTGTTCTTTTTCCATCATGGGCATAAGTTAAAAAAAAAAAGTCACTATTTTAAAAAGACTTTTTTTTCCTCTCACGAGCTCCCTCTAAAGACTGCTGTATTGCATTGTATTGCACTGCATTCTATTGGAGGCGGACCGCTGCTGTTGAACATTGCAAATGCTGTATCTACTGTTGTAGGCCACAGTGGCGCATTCTACACCGTTCGTTCGCCATGTAATGACTCATGTTAGCATCCTAAATAGTATGAAACGTATTAATTAACTTAGAGGGCCTTTAAGTAATACATATGATTTTGATTTTATCTAATTTCAGTTTTGTTTCCTCCATCCCAGAGTTTTAGATCCTGCAAATGTAGTAACTGCATAAATTGCAATAGAGGTGACCAAGAGAACCTTTTTTCAGTATGTCACTCATGAGCCACTTAATCATATAAATGACTATGAATTAGGTAAATTAACCTAAAAAGTTGCCTGGTGTGAATAATTGTTTGCACTTGTCCAATGATAAATCAGTTTCACCAATCAGTTTCACTCAGTCTACCACAAACTTCAATTCATTCTAATACTTGTAACTATACAGCCCTCCAAAAACCTAATTAAGTACTGTAGAGAAGTATTTTTACTTAGTTACTATACATAACTGCGTAACTCTCCTGCAGTTTAATTGGTAAACATACTGAAAAAGAACCTTAATAGCTAATGTTACACTTCAAAGAGCTGTAGACACTAATAAATGGTAATGGTCATTTAGCAGGAAGTCTTACATCTGATGTCCCCACCCGCACAAAATGCTTTCCCTCCAGCTCCTTTGATAATCACAAGGCCAATATTGGAATCTTTCTCCCATTTCTGTGGAAAAAAACATTGACAATAACCACTGATGGATATGACTCACTAGTCGGGGGAAAAAAATGGCACAGATATGTTAACTCACTAAAGATTTTAGTGTGAGCTCCACTCACCTTTAGTTGTGGATATATGAGTCTGATCATAGTTATATTCAGTGCATTCAGGGCCTTGGGCCGGTTCAGAGTGATAACTCCAGCATTTCCCACTTTCTCCAAGAGAACCTCTGATCCTGCATGATTTGATACCTGGCATGCAATGCCAACAAAGAGCTTAGATTAATACACAACTTGACACAATGGCACAGGACGATACGAAAATACAATGGAGCTTTTTTTTTATTACATGCTCTTACCATATGACCTCGAATCTTTTGCAATCTGCAGACTGACCTCAATCTACACAAGAAGTGCACAGTGAGGAGAGTTAGGCCTACTTCTCATTCAAATTCGATATTATTACACATAAAGCAGCATCTGCAATGACTTTTGAGCAACGAAGAAGGCAAGAAGTCTTTCCATCATTCTCTAAAAATAGTAACGTAAGGCAAGGCAGGGGAATTGGCCTTCACTTTATAACAGCTATACATTTTTAACAGAAGCACCAGCACCTGCTCACTTACCTAAATGCAGATTTGTAGATTGACATTGTAGTGTGTAGCCTTTCTCTTTCTCGACGAGCCAACGTACACCTGGTTTGTCTTCCGAAAAGTCACTAAGTACTGATTGGTTGCGTTTCCGTGCGTCATGGGGGCGTGTGGGGATGTAGATAGACACAGAGAACTTCCACTCTCGGACACTTCCGTTTTGGTACTGCAATGTGGGGGAGCTCGCGAGTGAGTGCAGAATAAATGGGGGCCTATGGAGCTGCACCCACAGAATCCTACATATCTCTTGATATAATAAAAAAAACAACAACGCAATACTGTGTTAAAACCAGAATACAGAATCGACACAAAGGGTGACTACGCCGTATTTTTAATCTCGCTTGGTTATGAAAAAAGACGGCTTTTTGAGCAAGTGTGATGACGTCACGCACACTAAACCAGCTAGATGCTCAGTGATGCTAGTAGACACTAGGTCACGACTGCCCAACCTGTAAGAAAAGGAAAGGATACGACTCCCAGATAATTCCACTTTTGATTTACAACCCATATCGATCTCCCGGAAACCACAATAACATTTGGACTTTGTCGACGATATGCAAATAAAACATGCAAATTAGCCGTCTAGCTCCTTAAACGTCTATTGATTATGCGCCCGCCCGCGATCGCCTCCTTGGTGAACTGCAGCTGAAGTCAATTGAATGAAATGTGAATGGAGTTAATAGAGAGTGGCGGGGCTCTCCGTAAACGGGCTCTGATAGACACCATCGACAAAGAAAAAAAAGTCCAAAGACCATCCCGCAACACTGCCACCCTACGTGCATCAATGCCCCAACAATGAATGACGTGCCTTATGGAATCCCCCAGAGCCATGGAGATCGGCAGAGTCGTTATCCAGATGCATCAGCCGCTTTGACATTGTGTCGTGCGTCTGAATCCTATCGGCATTTGTTCATTGGAATGCATAATTTTAAATGAATGTTAGAATGTTAGTGTGTATTGCAAACCTAAGCTTATGTCTTCTCTTACAAGTATCTGGAGGTTAATAAAGAAGTAAAAAATTAAGTGTATATATTTGCCTTTAACCTACGTAGGATCGGGCAATGACCTTGGGTCGGACTCGAAGCCAGCTCCCCGGATTTATGGTATTAAATCCCCCATGGGCCTAACTTTTACTATAGCAACAGAAAAAAAACAGACACATTTTATTTATGTTCAGTTTATTGTAGGCTATACCTAAAGCATACCTTTAACCATTAGCAGAAATTAGCCTAACAATTTAAACCAATTAACCTGTGAGGATTGCAGTCACCTTACACATAATCTGATTGCCAAACATGTAACAATAAAAGCAATGTGTGTATGTGATGTGCAAAGGAAAGGAGTTGAAGCTGGGCCTGGCTGAAGGAGCCCACATGGTGGAGCTCTAGTCAGAATCAGAGCTGCCATCACTGCAGGAGCTACCGCCAGAGTGCTGCGGGGGAGACAGTAACATCACATTAGCAGGGCACTTTTATAAGACACTAATTTAGGCACAATGGTGACCATTGTCACAGCATGCCATAGACTAGCTAAATGCTTTACATTATTAGGTATATTGAGTGTTTTGATAATAAAAAATATCTTGCCTTTCCTTTTCCATGTCTTTTCTTGCCATACTTCTTCTTGCCATGTTTGCACTGACGGCAATGCTTCATTTTGTGTTTGCGTCTCCCACATCCATCATCTGAGTCACTGGAGGTGCCACAGTGCTGGAAAGTAAAATATAGCATAAAAGATAAAATGTATTAAAAAATACTGATTTTGGGTGTGACTTATTAACAGTCATGCTCTATAAATCTAACAAGCAAGTAAAAGTTTTGATTCATATTAAATATAATAATTTGTTTAATTTCACATTCAAAAACAAAGCATACCCCGCCATGCCCGTGTCCTTCATGCCCGTGCCCTCCATGGCAAGGACCTCCATGCCCGTGCCCTCCATGGCCATGACCTTCATGCCCGTGCCCTCCATGGCAAGGACCTCCATGCCCCTGGCCTCCACCACAGCATGGTTGACACCCTCCCTGACCACATCCTGGTGGCTGAGGAGGAGCATAACCCCCAGGATATTCTGGAGGGTTATGGCCTTGATTGGCAAACATCCCTGCATGCAAATCTGCAAAGATAGACCATGCAGGATTAGGATTAAGGGACAAACCTAAACCCAGTTCAAACTAGTTAAACTTCAGCAGGTGGAGTCAAGCCAATGCTAGCCAGTTATCTATAAGCCTACAGTGTTTAAACTATGATCTTAAGATTTTGAGACCCTATAATGCAGCAGCTCTGAAGACATTATGCAGAGGCACAAATGAAATGTGAAATAAGAGCTTTGTTCTGCTGGATTTAGTCTTCAGTCACGAGTGCACATTCAGTAATACATGAAAATATTCCAGGAATTTGATTGCCGGTAATAAAAAAAAAAAAGTCCATATAACAGCATTTTTAAGTTTTCCAAAATAGAATTGATCTAATTGCTCAACAAATAAGATTTACTTATCAATGTGTCAGAAAATTGTTAAAACGTGCAAAAGATCAACTTACAAGGTGCAGAATCTATGTGCAATGTTGTGAAGAAATGCCAGTTATAGGCACTAGACCACACCCACCCTCTCTCCCTCCACCCACCACCCCGACGGTGATGTGTGTTGATAGGACAACATATTTTTTAGGGGTGTTCAGAACTGTGGTGGGAATCCATGCCCGTTCGCTGCATGACAATTTTGGCTTAAAAAAAGTACGAATGACATTGAGAGATCAAGATTAGAAAATAAATCAACAAAGGTAACCTTGGTACAGATGTTGCATTAGTAGGATGTGTAACTGTCAAATATTTTTTTTACATCACCTGTAAGGATGCATTTATTACAGAAATTGGTACTTGAAAAATTGATATTGAAAGACTTCCTCACCACTTATCATTGGCTTTCCAGGCCTCCTACCTCCTACACCCATGTCTGCAGCCAAGACCAACATAGAACAACTCCTTAAGTCCCACTCCCTCTTATTACTAAAACTATGAAACAAGGGTGGAGAACTTTGAGCGGCTTTAACTGGCCAAATAGGGGAAAGCTCAACGAGTTAGTTTGTGTTAACAAAATGTGCATTGTATGATTATAGCATTCATTGTATTGAATGCTCTCAAAAATCTTCTTGGATTTTTGCTTTTATTACCATAAACAGTCAAACAGAATTAATTCAAACTTCAAAATTAAAATCTAATCAGGGGGCGAGTAGGGCTTTCTACATTTGTTTTACACCAAAATTATTCTTTTGATACATTCACTGTAAATATTCTTCAGGCACTACAACTTATTGTTTATGTTGATTTGTGTTAGTCAATCATACTACAGTTTTCTTGATCAACAATATTTAACAGATTATAACTTATTTGTAATAAGTGTACCATGTTATGTGTAACACTTATGTGTTTAACAGAAATGTTAAACTAGTTTACATATCATTCACATATATATAGCAATAGCTTGTTTCTTGCATTCTCATTTCTGCACCAGAAATGGTGTATCTGCTTTATGTATGTCTTGCTGTCTTCCTGTTCAATGATTCAAATTACCGTTGAAATCACTGGCAGAAACAGTATACATGTACTCCAAAATAATTTTTCATAACTTATTAATTGCACTTTGTTGTTAGTCATTATCTATGTCTTGCTTAATTTAAGCTAATACCATTGTTTAATTTTCTACAATTTAGTTTGTAGCATTTTGTCAGCAAACATTGGCCAGAATATAAAGTAAATATTTATGTGGTTGTCATTGCCTATTTTCTTTTCTGACTCCTTAGTTGTGGTGTTTAATTGTATGTCTTGTGTTTTACACAGAGAGTCTGTTATTGTGTGACAATTGTGCTCAAAGACAAAATAATAACTTCATTCTGTATGCACAAATGTATATTTAATCATCTACAAAACAATCATGTGTCAATATACAGAATGCATTTGTACATTAAGAAATGCCCATATCGGTTTAACACATTTAGCTGCAATAGACAGATATGTTATTCCTTCTGTAGTAGCAAAAGGTTTGAGGATGTGCACCATGTCACCCTGCCCCTGGATGTTGTGGTTGTCTTATTATAACTGACACCTCACAGCTTGACCTTCCCTGCAAGGGGACTGGCGGGGTAAAGGCGAGAGAAGCGTCCCAGGGTCCACACTGGAAACACATTCCTGTAGGATGTGTAGCTTATGGCACAACTTTTGTTAAATACCCCTGGAATGTTCTCCTGCAGTACACAAGGGAGGGAGGGAGGGAGAGAAGGATCATGCTAGGCACAGTAGTAAATGTCCTTTCAGCCACAACACAATCCATACACAACATATGCAGGTATTAATGAAATGTCAATACAAAAAAATAAACTATTGACAAAAACAAGTCACCTGTGGCCAGTCTCCATTGGGCATCTGCCGGTCAATCAGGACCTTTATTCCCCTCTCAATTGCTTTGACATCAGGGTGGCTGAGGGAACATAGTGGCAAAAGCCTTAGAAGAGCAGTAGGTTTAAAAAATGAACTGGCACCATTCCAGAACTACAATCCTCCCATCTTCACCCACAAGGCGTCAACCGTGGCAGACATGCAGTGTCAGGCATTACCTGGCAGTCATGAGGCCCAGTAGGGCCCAGCAGGTGTTGTGGATCTGGGAGTTCTTGCTCTGGATGTAGTGCCGTTGTTCACATGACTCAAAGTCCTCCCCCCAACCTCCATCCTCCATTTGCTTGGCCAGCAGGTAGTCACAGGCACGCAACACCTCCACACATGCAGGCCTGTGGTCAGGAAAAAAAGTGAACTGTGACCAGAGGCCTGCATGTGAAACTTCCCCACCATCACAAGCAGGGAGCTGAGAGAGTGTAGCCAAAAACATATAATTTTTGACAAGATGCATTTGGATGCATTAGCCTACATTAAGCAACACAGAGAGGAACTGGTTGGACCAGGGAAGCATTTAAACTTGCATCTCTGCTCTGGACATATTAACTTACTTCTCTAGGAGGGTATGACCCATGCATGCAAACGCCTCCAAGCCAAACCATATGCCATAAGTAAAACAGACACCCCATGACCTTGGAGAGAGCAGAAAAGTGAAAAATGACATTATTTTCCACGACCACCTCTGATCAGTGTACTAAATGAGGTGATGGACCAAACATGCTCTTCATACCCTTCCCAGGACCCATCGGGTCTCTGCCCCCTCCTGCAGTACTCCAGCCCTTCCTCCAGTGTAGACCTATGGAGCAAGTCAACAGCAGAAGGTCAGAACTTCAACAGGCTACAAGCACAAAGAATTTTAAGAAGTTAAACATTTTTTGGGGAAAATTCTAAAGCAGCGGTATTCAACTGGCGGACTCTGGTCCGAATCCGGACCCATATGCAATGACCTCCAGACCGAGAAAAAAAATCTCTCTCTACATTTTTTTTTCAGTGATCCAAGCGAAATTGCATTGGCATGTTTGTGGATGTTTTTCCAATCACGTATCTAGCTCACGCTCAATGCAGATGTCCTGGGTGCATTTCTAAACTGCCGCTCTGAGTCATCCTCCGACTTCGACATACATACATCTGCTTTATGTCCAGAGTATTCACTCTGGTCCTTTGAAAACATTCGTTCATAATTGGCCAAGAAACAAAAGCGATCACACAGTGGAAACTGTCTTCACTATTATGAAGCTACTGATTAAAACATTAAGCTAAATTTTAAACTGCTCTTTGTGCAGCATGTCCGTTTTGAGCTGTCAGAATCTTAATTTAATTCACAGAAAAAATAGAACGCTCATCTTTTTCAAACTGCAAAGCGTTCGAGCTTTGAAAGATCTAGCACTATGGCCAGAGAAGTGGACCAATGAAGAGAGACACATAATAGCAAGCAAAGAAAAGACTACTCCAATTTCAGCTAAGGACAAGGAAGGGAAACCATTTCCAAACTACCTACAATTTGCACCTACTGGGGTGTAAATTACAATGCAGTTTGTGTAAATTCCAAAGCCCTTAGTGGAAGACTGATTTCTTTATGCCCTTTAAAAAATAACTCATGACAAGTGAGTCAGGTTTTGTTTAAATGTAGTATTAGTATTTTTAGTAATACTGGGGGGGCACTCCTTGTTCCCAGGCAATTTAAATTTACGAACACACCCATCAGTGGTTATCACTATGACAACTGTAGCTTCAGGTTTTTTCTCTCACACAGCTCATCATACAGCGATTTGTGAACGGTTTCTTTAGCAAACCAAAATCATGGCGTGACATGACAAAAAGCGAAAGGTGGATTCTGAAAATTACCTACAGATATGTGTGACCATGGTGAAGAACACAAACTTTTCACACTGACTCTTGACAATACTTTGTGCATAGTTGAAATGTTCCTTTTGGGGTTACTGCATTTTTTGTTTGATTTTAAAATTTTAAATAAACCATCACTGTTTCGAACTCTGTAAAGATTTTGTGAGTGGACCTCTCAAGTTTCTAGTTGAGAACCCCTGTTCTAAAGTGTGGAGACTTTCTAATGTCTCACCTGATCTCCTCTGCCCTGTGCTCTGGGTAGGCATGCTGAAAGTGCCTGAGGGCCTGCATCACCGCCGAGGTACACTCCACATAGGTGTAGTCAATCATGATATCACCTGCAAAATCATCAAAATACGTACTGCTATTAACAAATCAGCACAGAAATGTAGTAAATCCAAAACTAAAAAGGACAATATATTTATATAATATTAATACCCTTCCTTTGTGGCCATGACTTACCAAACACCTCAGAGGGATTGAGAAGCTCCAGTAGCCTCCCTCCACGTTTGGTTTCATAGGTGGCAAACCCACCATCCGAGTTTCTCATGGATAAAAGCTGCAACACATATCACCGCAAACTTATTTCGTGGTTAATCATAACTCTAGTGTGGTGTACAGTGCCCTACACCCCTGGGAAGGGAGAGGTCAACACAGGATGAAAAGGCAATGATGAGAAATGTTTTCTGAAAGGCTCTCATACCACATTGACAGCATCAAAGAATCTTTCCTTTGGGACTGTGTTGGTAATGAAGGGACACTGTTCCTGCAGCAGCATCAGAGACTTCAGGCCCTCAGCTGTGCAATCAGCCACTATCCAGCCACAGTCCCTGGTGCTGAAGGGGAAGCCACCCTGCACCACACAAGCATGCACACACACAAGGGTGTCTTAACTTGAACATTTTCTATTTACACATTCATTGAAAGTTTGAAATTTCTTAGAAAGGCGTACCTTGTTCATTTGACGATAATACTTATCATACTCAGGAGGGTTCTCTTTTATCTAAAATAACAAGATGGAGACATAGATTGCAGCACACCAGCTTGGTTTCTATTTAGTTGCATAGCAAGACGGTGGCATCTTCACATCATAACAAAAAAACAAAAAATTTTAAAAATGAGGAATGAGGAAAAGACAGTGTTCCAACAGAATGGTGTGGAGGTATGCTGGCGACAGAGACTTTTCCAGCTGAACGTGTAGTCCACACACCTGAGTGACATTAAGGAACTTATGGGCATGTCTGAGGGAGTCAACAAACTGAGCGTTGTCCTGTGCTCCTGCCTGCATGTGCCAACAGAGGAGAATGTTAGGGTGGGGCTTAAACACACAATCACTGGAATCTCCAAAAACATGCCTATGTAACTACAAGGCAAATGTAAGTATTTGTTAATACTATTAGTTAAAATAATAGAAAGGTTTATGTTAATATTACCTCCAAATATGCTTGAACGGCAAAGGCAGTGTCCCACAACTGAGATCCATTGGTCCCCTAAGTCAGTCTTACAATGAGTTTTATATATTAAGACAATAGATTACAACCGTACTAATGAAACAAAATGATGAGCTCACCTGCATTTTCATTCCATCTAGACCAATCCTACATTGATAAAATGCAAACAGGAGTAGAAAGTTTCATATCATTTTGAACACATTAGTCTTTGCTGTAGATGTACCACACTAGATCACAAAACTCCTAAACATTTTCCAGACCTTTATTTACTCTGCAACGAGATTCTAATCTAATATTACTTAAATGGCATCCAAATTGAATCTAACTAACCAGAGATAATCTGCTATCCTGGAGACATGTTCCTGGAAGGCAGGTGAGTTTGGTCCATCTACATACCACCGTACCAACATATTGATGGTTTTGGAAATCTAAAATATGTAAAATATTAAAAAAACATGGTGCAAAGTCAATAAATAGAAAATTTGGCATTTAATAATGAGAGTGAATGTTCACAGTATTAATTACTCAACACAATTAAATAAAAAGACAGGAAACTACAACAACAAATAGCATTAGGATATTCTAAGGGGAAGCCCTAGATGAGGAAGTTGTTCTAGAGGTCTGAGAAGCATGAGTATTACTCAATATCAATCTGCAGTGGAATTTCCCCTGACTCTGATTCATGCACCCAAGTCTGCCTGTGTAAAGTAGGTGATTGATGGTTCCCTCACCGGCCCAATGCTGATGCACTTGGTGAAGCGGTCGTCTGCCTGAATGTGGTCATAAAGCTCCTTCACTGCCTTTCCTCTTAGATATGAGCTGTGATGGGCCTCATATACATTGAGTATCACTGTAACACAGCAGTCAAAGTGCTTTTACACACTAGGCTTGTACGGTGCAGGGAGTAAAATAACTTGTGTTGGTGCAGAAGAACACTAACAGTATGCAAAATCAAGTAGGGTACTGTGAGGAGTATACATATCGCAAGGTGCAATGTTGTTCCTCTGTGCTGGCCAGTTAATAGTTGAATAATCCTGAATGTACAGCTCCTATGAGGGACACAAAAGGGTGAGTTGTGAGAGACTAGTGGTTGGTCCTGTGCCACCACCTATTGGTAAAGAAGCGTCGGTGCACCTGTCTGAGGCTGAGAATGAAGGGATCCTCTTTGGCCGCAAGTCTGACAGCATAGCAGTAACTCATAGGCAGGTACACCTGTCTGCAGTGACACCACAAGGTAGAAGGATGAGCAGGCATCCATGAGGGGAATAGCCTGAGGAAATATAATAGGGAATGACTGAACAAAATTAAATCCACATGACATCTAAATAAGCAAATAGGAATGCTGGTGAGTTTTTAGTTTGATAGATCGACATACCACATCTCTGGCAGAAGGGTGTTCATGCCTTCCCAGCTGTACACATTCAAGATGGCCAACCAGAACTTTCCCCATGAAGGGATTCCCACCGCACCACCTTTACACAAGAGCATTTACAGAGATTTGTCTAGAGTTGTACCGAAAAAGTATCAACTACTCCTATGTGAAAATTGACATACCTTTGCTGTGCAGGTTGCTTCTTGCCAGAACCATGTCTGGGTCATCCGGATCAACCCCAAGAATCCTCAGAGAGGTGTAGCTTAGTGCTGTGCCAAATACAGTAGACTTGTCTTCAATATGCCTATCAGAGAATGAACAGCCCCCATGTACTATCTAGTCAAGTGTGACATTTGCAGATACATGAATCTACACATTTAAGTACACAAAGTAGGATTCTCTGCCTAATGTGATGAACTGGGCAACTGTTCTCCTCTTGCCATTTGACTGCCCAGTTGTCCTAGTTATACTCACAGGCCCCATCCTCCATCAGGAAGCTGCACAGAGCGCAGGTAGCGCACCATCTCTTTCTTCCAGGCATCTCGGAGGGTGATGTTGGCCACATGACATGTGATCAAAAGTCCTAGAAATGGGGATGTACATTTAATATGAGATGTAACACTGCTGTGTGCATAATATTTCAAAACAGAGCACAATAGTGTAACAGAGGTCCTCTTGCGCTTGTCTAGCCCGAGGCTCAAACCCACCACAACACAGCAACCACAGATCAGAAGGCCAACGCCCTAACCAGTCGACCAAAATACCCAGGCTACTCACTAGTGCGCTCTTTAAAGTCTTGGGAGGGAAGTTTTGGCATCCGTTACAATAGCATACCAAATGCAATATCCAAATGGGAAACTTAAAATCTCTCTAATCACTTGGTAAGGATTTTGCACCAGGGATACACACCAGGCAGAAGGAAGAGAGGTCCACCATAATCCCCAGCCCAGTGACCATCCTCTGCTTGCAGGTGGCTGTAGAACTCCATCCCCTTCACTGCTGCCTCCAGCGCTGTCTGTGCTGCAGGGGAGTCTCTGATGAACTTGCTCTTAGGGACGAGATCGTTATGTGCAAAGGTTAGATGATATTGAGTCTGGCTATGGTAGCCTATAGCAGGGGCCCAGTGGGCCAAAATTAGTCGAGGGGCAATCTTCCTCAAGCCTCTCTTGAAAGCTCCTGCTTTCCCTCTTTCGTTTGATCATGTTTGGGGAGGGGTGTGTTAAGTGTGTCCAAGCTGACTGGTAGCATAGATGCTAATGATTGTCAAGAAAAGGAGGCGTCATTGATGATCCCCACCGAAAGGCCAATGCATTAACAAAGCATTCAGTATTAGATGCAGGGGTGGAAGTAATGAATTACAAATACTCAGAATACTGCAATTAAGTAGATCTTTTGGGAACTTGTACTTTTACGAGTAAAATTATGAGTAAGTGTGTAATTTTACTCATACTTGAATACAATTTACACCATGTAACCTACATCACTACTTTTAAAAATCAAAAGTCACAACTGAGTAGCCTATGCCCACAATTTAAATTCATATTCAAAATTTAAGGACATGCAATCTTGACCACGTAAACTAAAAAGAATAACGTTGAACTCCGCTGCAGCATTCTCATTTGGAGACAAAGAGGAGAAAATGGTGTTAGAAGACAACACTGTAAACCGTGAAAACTATGTAAAACCATGCAAGTACACAAGCCAAGTTACCCAGAAGTTGAGAGCTGCAAACAAACATGTTCCACAAGCAACTGTTGACATTTATTTAAAGAACATAGAAAATGCCTTTCTATACCTTAGTCATCAGAGAAATGTGTTTTGAACATAGATATTTAATACTGGTGAATCAAAGGCCTACTATTGATGGCTCAAAAAAAAAAAGTTTAAAAAGTAGCCAAATTAATACTCTGAGTAGTTTTGTACTTTTATTCAATCTTTTTTTAACACCAGTACTTTAACTTGTAATTGAGTACAATTTAACCATTGTAACAGTACTTGTACTGAAGTACAAATTTCCAGTACTCATACCACCTCTGATAAGAGGTATAGCCTATGCACTGCAAGCCAGCCTACACAGGTGATATGATCTTGAGGGCCAGATTTAATTATACTGAGCAGGGCTGTATTAAGACAAGGTGGTGGTGGTGGTGCGGCTGCCTGCCCCTTTATTGCATTATAGACAACATGTGAAAGGGGCTCAAAGTGTTAAAAACTGAACTATACCTGTAAATAGCATCCAGTAGCTTCAGCACCTTGGAGATGGCGATATTGCCGCATCCGCTCAAGAAGTTAGTCATTGGCAGATAAAGGATATAGGCCTACTGACTTGTCACGCACAATCACAATGTAACGGTAAGTGTCCGTTCAGATGTAGTGGAGTAAAGAGTAGTCTACATATCAAAAATGTAGTTGAGCAGAGGGTAAAAGTTGCTCATATTTTGATACTCAGTAAAGTACAAAGTAGCCAAAAATGACCTAAGTACAGTAACGAAGTCAATTTACTTAATTACTTTACACCACTGCTAACTGAAAAGTGTACAAAATTATGTGTTAACATGTACCGTGTCCAGACCAAGAGAGTGCGCCTCCAGCATGTTCAGCTCACGCCCGGCGGCATCCACATCCTCCATGAACCTCCAGTTTTGCCTGCCCTCTACATTAATGAGTCTCCAGCGGGTGAGATCTGTGGCCGGGTCTGTCTTATAGGGACCTCCTCGTCTCCGAAGACACCTGATTAAGATACCGTTAAGATACCGAAGAAAAGAGCGTATTAATACCTATATTCAGGAAAATTCTAGAAATGGGCTGCATCATTATTTCAAGATTACATTTTCAGGACAGCTTAAGACGGTGACATTAACAGTGTTTTTTTTTCCAATTTCTTTCATGCTGAAACGACATAAAAGGAAAAAAATGCAGTTGGGCATTAGGAACCCATTACTCACAAAAAGTTTTACTTACGTTCCCTCCGTCATCTTTCGTCTGTAAGAATTTAAGAGACGCGCATCACCCAGTGCACTAGGGTGGTCAAATTTCAGCTGATCGAAGAGTAACGCCCCAGATCGTGCAGCTACAGGTAAATGTAGTCTATTTGTAACGTGTTACAATTGACGACGGTGACCGATAGTGTAAATAGACTACAACTCCCAGAGTTGTATGTATTACCTTCCGGAAAGGTTTCGGCATGGAGAGACATGACCAGACAGGACGACATCCAATGAAATTGCAAGGGGGCGGAACATGGGGCGTGGTATATGTATCACCACCGAGAGGCAAGTTGTCTGTCCAAGTTACCCTTTACCCAGTTCAGCACAGCAATGTACAAAAACGATACTCTTTATTTAATTGAAAAAATGCTTCAATACAGAAAACCAAACAAATGAACAGACTGAAAATAACACTGCGATTCTTGAAAATAAAAAAAAAAGATAAACAAATATTTAAAATATCATTCCAGCACCAACATGGGAATTTTAATCACTCCCATTGACATGATGAAAAAAAATCTGCTAAGACAAACAAACAATCAAAAAAGACTAAAAACTAATGGAACTAAATACAAGATCTGCTGAATGAATATAATTAAATGTTCTTATTTAAGACATCACTTGGAGATGATAAGGGCCAAAAGTCAGTCATCAATCATCCACAATGTCCAACAGGCTATTGAAGGTAAGTTCAAAGGCAAGTTCTTCTTCTCGAATAGCTGCTATTGTCCGATCCAGATCCTGAATACGCTGGGCAATCGACTGCGTCTTGAGTCGGTTACCGCCAGACTTCTCTGCATCATCAATGTCCTACACAATCACAAAACTTCAAGCTTAATTTGGCAACAAACAAACAAACAAACAAACAACCAAACTACCCTCACACTGAAAGGACTAAAAGAGGCCGGGGTGTGTGTGGCACAGTGCGGGGCTTGCTGGGTGAGCTGTACCTGTGTGAGGGAGGCAGCGGAGGGGGGTTTACTGCTGTGGCGAATGAGCTCAGGCAGGGTCAGCAGTGTGGAGGGTAAAAACAGAGGGAGTGAGGGGGTATCTAGAGAGTCTCCCTCTAGCCAGTCCCTCAGCTGCTCCCCAAACCTGCCAGGCCAAGAAAGCAACACATACCAGGTCAAATATTCTTCATGAACCACAATTATGAGGTGGTCACAAGAATTTAAAAAAAAATTAAGTAAAACATACAGCCATGGTCCTATTTATTCCTCAAAAGCTTAGAAGTTTATAAGTGTCTTCACCTACCAACCATAATACCAGTAATAAATGAGAATATTTTTTTTTTTTTTACTATGAATTTTACAGAGCCTTTGTGAAAGTGACTGTAGGTTTTGAGTCTGACCTCTGGCTGTCGGCTCTCTCCCGCTTTATGCTGGAAAGCAGGCGCTGGGGCAGGAGATCCCGGGGGGAGGGTATGTGGGTGAGGTCCAGCTCAGAGGGCCTATCCTCCACCTCTGGAATACTCGGGAATAACTGTTGCCGCAGCACATTGATGGGAGAAGTGAAACTGTGTTTGGAGCGGTTTTTGGACCTACAAACACAGCACATGCATGGAAGAAGTGAAACTGTCTGTAGCTAAAAACACGTTCATACCTTAATTGTATTTTTTTTATACTAAGAATGAATTGACAACATAGTAAGAAACATAATAAGCTACTTTTGTCCACCCCTCAACAAAAGATGACTACATAGTGCATCCCATATTTTGCACCCAGCACACCATCTTCTGTCTGAGAGTGCTCTTACTGCTGTAAGTCCTGCTGCTTAAGCTGGTGTGTGCATTTCACTGCCTCATCCCAGCTGGCTGGAGGCACAAAGTGACTCAGGGCCTCTTTCTGGAAGTACACTAAGATCTGGCCATCAGTTGTTATGGCATCTGAGGGAGGAAAAAAATGACACGGTCATAGATACATTGTTAATCTCATCATAATGTATAATCTGTATACGGTGTATTGAGTATACAGTCCTAAGAAAAGCGAAATGTAGTAACTATGGATTCTGTCAGGATTGAGACTTAGAGATACGGGCGAGTCAATTTTGCTGTAATTACAAAATCCAAGGTAAATACCAGGGTAAACCGCAGTAAGGGACAGTCATTCAGTAACTGCACTAAGGCATTGAATGAAGAATGAACTAGTCACATAAATTTCAAGGTGGTGTGAAAATTTGATTCCACTCTATTCCATCCCATAGACAGAATTATTAAAACAAATATCCATAACCAGTTGTGCCACAGCACCCTTAGACTCCAACCTTCTTCAAACACCACCTTTCCACAGCACCCTTAAGACTCCAACCTTCTTCAAACACCACCTTTCCACAGCACCCTTAGACTCCAACCTTCTTCAAACACCACCTTTCCACAGCACCCTTAGACTCCAACCTTCTTCAAACACCACCTTTCCACAGCACCCTTAGACTCCAACCTTCTTCAAACACCACCTTTTCCTTCCCATGCATCTCTCACCTTCTGACAGAGGGCACTCAGGGGGTCGCCAGTCCTTAAGCCGGTGGTCTATGCAGAGAGCTATGATCTCATCCCAGGGCATTTGCTTGAAGGAAGGACCAGGCTTCAGATCCTCTTTGTCCTGCTCTTTCCCAGGACTCTGGGAGTGCACCTGGAATCCAAAAATAAAACTCCCAACAAAACTAATCGAGACGACTCAACATGAGTTGTGGCAAAGACAAAATTCCTCAAGGTTTATTGTAACGAATCCGGGAGCCTGATACAGAGTTCTCCATTTGTCTGAAACTTGTGTATTGCATCTCAGCGGAGACGTCTGATTGAATTACGGTGTCAAGGGAAGCAACAATAATCGATTGTCGGCGTACAAGGTGTTATAGGTTGTGTGTGTTTGCGTGTCTGGCATGATGTGTATTGTGATAGCGGAAGGTCTGATTCCTTGTCGGCTGACACACATTTAGAAATGTATCCTACACACCCTCCCCAGAAGGTTCTCCAGCCGGGACATGAGCAGGGGCTGACTGAGGCGGGATGAGGGGATCCGAGAGACGTACTGGAATATGGAGGAACACAGGCACGGCCAGGACGCTGCACAGCAGGGGGAAAAGAAATTCTGTTATTAGCATTTCCAATTGAAAATTTATCTCCAACTTATTACTTTTTACGAACACATTTGAGTAGTTCCATGCAGTGTGTGAAAGAGAGATATACATTTCCTTTAAAATTTTCCTGGCCAGAACCTTATTGTCACAAAAGCAGTATAAGCATTGCATTCATACACTATCCATTCATACACTGTCCATTCAAAGCCCAATTAAAAGGCTCACCAGTCACTGGTGGCAGGTCCCACTCAGGAAGCTGCAGGCTGAGGATGGCCCTCTTCAGCCAAGCCAGGTGTGAAGGAGCGTTCCAGTCCAGGTGGGGCAGCAAGTCTCGAGTCTCTGGCAGCGAGAACTCAGCCGGGGGCCAGGACAGGTTGGACAGCTGCTCAGAGGAGACCAGGTTAGCCAAGAAGAGCAGCACGCTGTTGTAAAGCTTGATGATGAGCGCCGGGTCCTGGCAATGCAATCCGGCCTGTGACCGATCTTGCTTGTCGCGATAGAGCCTGGAACTAAACTCATGGCACAGGCCAGCCTCTACAAAGTCCACTAGCGTCTGAGAAGTGAGGGGGAAGGCTGCCGATGAGTGGGCAACCAGCCACTTTACTGCCTGGCCAACCTACAAACACAGGTCAAAAACAGGTCAAAATGTTCCTACCAGAAGGAATAGAGGACATCAGTTAAGTCCGATTTGGGGAAACAGAAAAAGCATACCTGCTCTGTTCCCTGCATGTCATTAGTGGTCTCTGGGATGTGGATGAAGATATACTCTGAGATGAGTCCATCTTCTACCAATGTCATCAGCTTAAGGTCTAGACACAGAAAAGAAAGACGGGAGCAATTAAGTAAAACACACAAAAACGGTCTGGATGCAGATAACAGCCACCGTTTCTCCTGATTACAATGGTCAAATGTTGTGGACAGAAAGTGTTACACTGAAACTTGTAAGAGCTTCATTACCTTCCTCCAATTTCTGATCACTAAGGGCTTCCTCCTTATGCCCAGGCACCAGCACTGCCAGGGGTAAGGGGGCATGCCAGCTGCTGGCCTGCTGGACCTGCTTGAGCTGGAGCAGGGCTGAAAGCAGGGGCACGTCCTCCTCTGCCTCCTGCTGGTGCCCAGAGCCCAGGTTGGGTGGCAGCAGCATCAGCAGGGCGTTAGTGCCCAGCAGCTCCTTGTTCTCTTCAAGCTGCACCTGAGCCTCTTGGTCCAGGGGCCCACGGCTTACCTGATTAATGTAACACACAGGAAATCATTCAACCCCTTAATAATCAATGAAGTTCTGAAAGAGTTTCATTTGGAATTATTTACATGCACTGTATTCTCCTATACATTATCTGTAAGATCCTTCCAAAAGAAATACATTTCAGTTGTGGCAGTATCCCCTCCTTAGTCTTTGATCAGCCAGTGTTACCTTAATGCACACATGGACTTTGTGCGTCCTGTGGGCTAGCTGCCTAAGGCCGTTGCAGATAGTGAGGGTCTGCAGAGCTCCAGCAGGGACAATGTTACTGCTCTCCACTCGCTCCCATCCACTACTGAACTTAGCCTCCAGCCAGTCCGTCAGAATTCTGCACGACAGCATAGGGAAAAGAGCAGAAATGTATGTGTGGTGCAGTGCAGTAGGGGACACTGATAATTTGAGCCTGGGAGCCACTCCTGTCCTACCTGTTAGTGAGGCTGGCGTCACTCTCGTGACTGCTGGGCAACATTAGCATGGCCTTCCAGAAAATTCTCTCAGGAGGGTTTGAGATTGCCTCGGCCACCAGAGTGGGCAAGTCCAGAGGATTCCACACACATTCACTTCAAAAACAAAGTCAGAGAAAGTTAATTCAGTCAAAAATAAATAAAAGAAGGATAATCTTAAACTACAGTGCTGTTTGGATTTTACCTGAGAAGCTGACTGTAGAAAAAGTGCACCCTCATCTGATGGAAAGCCTCCTTCCGAAATTTCAACAGCCTGCAAGTAAAGACAATAACCCTATACAAAACACACAGAAAACAGAGGTACACTTGAACAGTGTCCATAAAATGTTAAAATGTAGTTGACTGAGTACCTAGTGCAGGACACGGCCACGTTGCCAGCATTGCCCAGGCCATCCAAAGAGGGAACGTGTGAGGCACTGGGGGCCAGAGCCTTGAGCTTAAAGCGGGGGTCCACACAGCATGGGGCTGCTGGGAAACCTCGCATTTGTCTCTTTAGCTGTCGGCGCACAGCCACAACATCACGCCACCTAAAAGTCACATAGACACACAAGCAACCATTATCTGATACTGGTGGGGAGAATGTCAATATTGTCCTTATGAGGGCAAAGTTGCTGGCCAATGTCCTCTAAACATCATCAAGTCAAAGGAGCTGACCACTACTAACTTCTTAATGAACTTGTGAATGCGCTTTAGTTCAGCATCCAAGATGTCCTGGGCCAGCTCACATAGCTCCAGCTCGAGGGTCTCCTCCACCAGGCTCTCACACACAGCCTTGGAGCTGCGGGCCACACACGCCGCCTTCTCCTCCAGGGAAAACCTACACATCATGCATGGCTGACCTTTTTCAAGCATCACACTTAACAGAAGCAGTAAGCTAACCCTACTGAAAAGCTGGCAGTTTATGCAAAGTATTTGCAACTGGGCATATGAGAGTTACAACTTCAATAAATCAGTCTTAATAAATGTCCTACTAATACAACGAATATTGTCACATCTTGACAGCAGTGTAGATGCCAAAGACATTCACTCTGTGAAAGGCGAGTCTGATGGCAAGCAAATATGTTCTTACTGAATTTCTGAAACAGTGATCTCCCTGACACACTCCTCAATGACCTCCTCAGTGATGTCCTGGCAGAGGTCTGTGCTAAAGAGATCAAAAAAGGCCTCTTGCTCCCGTTTACGCCTAGTGGAAGAAAAGCAGACGGGATGTAAAAACTCTCAGAGAGACAACTACACCTGAAAAAAAA
>JAGFZM010000260.1:0-32103 GCA_017657215.1 Limnothrissa miodon | reverse complement strand
AAAAGAAACCTCTGATAGAGCAGATTAGACATTTTGGCGTGCTGTTCTTACCTGAGGGCTGTAAAGACATACTCTGATGCAGTTTTGGCCACCCCTGCCACCTCTGCCACCAGCACCTCCTCCACCACCGATTCCACCTCCGCCATAATGTCCTAGTAGGCAAAAAAGTGCATTCAGAGGTAATCACTGTTTATAGGCTGTGAATATACAGTATATTGCAAACGACAGCTCACCTGATCCGAGTAGATGACCTCTTGTTTAAGGGGTGGGGATGGAGGCCTGTCGGGCTGTGGCTGCTCTATGGGCTGGAAAAGGCTCTGAATGTCTTGAGTCGGTAGAGGCATGGTTGCTGGTGTGGTCTGCTGGCTCATCTTGTCTGCATCGTCAGACTGGGCTGGCTCGTCTGTGGCCTGAGGTTGGGCCTCCACCAGCTGCCAGGGCTTCAGCAGGGCCTTGGTCTCCAACTCCACAGTCTTTTTGTCAGACCTGAACAATGACACTGCAGAAACAAGCAAAGGAGAGGGCTGAGTGGGGCAGGGAATGCTAAAGACCTCTGATGTTTAAAGTTGTCCAACATGACTCCAGTGACACAAGTCTGCCTGCAGTCCTGGTAAGGCCGACAACGTCAGTGCTTTGGGACTCAAATCTATAATCTAGGAAAGTTTAATGTTTAGAATGGAATTGAGGAAATAAATACATTTCCATGATTTTCATTTTTTTTTTTCGGAAAGGGTCTGTATACTATGCAAATTTGTTTGCCCTCATCTCTTTCATCAAGATATTGGGCAACATTAGACCAATATTTTTTCTAGGCCACCTTTCAGTACATCATTGCGAAAGAAGAACAATGCAAAAAGCAAACTATATGACCAGAAATTATTTTAAGAAGTTTAAGCGTTTACATTGAAGTGGAATTAATTGATTCAGCTTTTGGAATTAGGTTTAATTCTGAACAATCATTTCACATGGAATCAGTGTTGTGATGTTTTAAAAGACGACATATATTTTTTTTCTGAACTACTTTTTATTGAGAATTAAAGCCCTCATGTAAACACAAAGATGGTCGTTTTAAAGCACAATTTTTATTCTGAACTAAATCATTTTTCTTTGGAAGTAAAGCTCTCATATACATGAAGGAATTTTAACGTTTGTGCAAACATTTTATGTTGCCGTACATTTGAAGCACAGCAAGCTGCAAAATCAAAAGGCAACATTCATCAAATGTGACAAAAGATGTTGTGTATGTCTTGAATATAAACAAAGGGAGTCAGTCCCTGCTTTAACATGAGACCTTTAATTCCAAATGAAAAAGTTTTAAATCGGATTAAACATTAATTCCGATTTAAAAAGACCATGTAAACACTTATGATTATTCAGAATTAAACTTAATTAAACTTAATTCTGAATAAAGTGGGTGGTTTATTCCGATGTTAAAATAGAGTTAGCATATTCCACCATTATGTAAACGTTTTATTCTGAATAAACTTAATTCCGGTCATTCAGTGCATGCTCGTTGAGTTATGCTCATATGATTTTTGACATAGTTATAAAGATAAATTTTAAAAAATCGTTATAGTGGTAGTGTGCCTTCTTCCTGTAAACATTTGCACCCTCTGTCCAATTAAAACCCTTCCCCACTCCCAGAGTTCACCGGAATCAAATTAATCTGATTAAACGTGTTCTCCATGTAAACCTTTATTCAGAACCATTTTTTCCATGTAAACAATGGAGAACATTTTAAATACAAACTATTTAATTCTAAATAATTAATTTTAAATAATTAATTAAGCCTTAACTGAACACTATGACTACCACACCTGGATGAATGAGAACCTTCATAGGCATAAACAAAGGGAAATCTGTAAAAACATGAGTCTCACAATCAGTCTCACCTCGAGCACCAGAAGTCGCTGGTTCAGCTGGCAGCTGCTCTCCCCTGTACTTGTTCTGGGAATCGAAGCTGCAGACGGGCACATGCTGAGGGGGGTTGGGCAGCGGTCCACCATTCACCACCTGACCAATCAGCACTGTCCTCTTCTTCTCAATGGCCAGTGACCTCCGTGGGGGCAGTGATAGTTCCGGTTCCTGAAATGCTATGCGGCTAAGCTCCACCATACTGTAAAATTCAGATGCAGAAAATGTCAATCATAACCTGTACAAAGCTTGCTTAACGGCTGAATTTAGGACATATGACTGAAGAACACACCTATCATTTATGGCAAGGCCATAGTGCTGGATAAAGCCTGCTGCTTCATCTGTGTTACGAAACATCAGCATTCTAACCAGGTTGTCGATGGGGAAAGCTGTGGGCCTTTGAGACCCAATAGTATAGGCTATGTTAAGAGCTCTCAAAGCTTCTCCTCGAACCTAAATAAAGACAACAAAAGTGGAGGATATGACCAATTAAGACCAGATGAAAGCAGCATTTCTACAGTGACAAGAACAACGCCCTCACCTGATTGAAGTATCTGTGCAATATACAGCTTGCCAAGTATGAGGCATTCTTCACCAGCTTGAAGAACCTAACAAAGTTATTGCTGTTGAGAGCCGCAAAGGCCTGCACAGCAAATTTCACCTCAATTGAATTCCGCACTTCCTCACGAAATTGCTGCACCTCTCTGCATTGGAAACAAAAATTCATATTCAAATACATCTTCTCAATTCACTAAAAAAAAAGACAGGCCTACAAGACATACAAGTAAAAGGCTGTCAACTGTTAGAGATGGCCAAGGAGCAGAGCAGTGGTGACTGACCGAAGGATGTCTCCATCATTCAGTTTGAGCAGGACGCTGTACTGTCGAAACTCGACCTCATTAGGGCAATAGATATTGCGGGTGGCCAGATCCTGGTACATCTCCTTTAGGCTCTGTAGGCACTTAGTCATGTTCTCGTTGTTGATCTTGGCATCAAAGGCCATCATAGGCTCCTGGCAGAGGTGGTGGGCACAGTGAATGTGGAAACGCATGCACTTCTCAATCAGGGACACTGTGGCAGGGTCACAGAGATGCTGCTGGGTGATATCCTGAAGAAGTGGCAAAGAAAATAATGATTTTTTCAAGCATTTGATCATATGAATAATGTTATAGTTTATATATACAAATCACAGCAATTAAACTACAGATCCTCATTAGGAACCAAGGAAGTCTTTCAGGATTCAAAGGTCAATTTTGTACACAGTGATTTCTTGACACTGTACAGTTGTGATCACACTGTACTAACCTTTCGGATTCCTCTGGTACGATTCCATACAAAGTCATACCAGTCTGCATAGTTGCCCTCTCCCTGATCCATGATCTGTGTGACCAGATAGGCCATGGTCATGGTGAGAACAGGAAGTGGTCTCAGGTCATGAGGAAGAGGCTCTTCTTGGTCAGCTGAAGATCTGCTATATTCTTTGATGGCCGCATAGTGGTCTACCTATAAAATTGGTTAGTGAGACATCCTCAGTAATCTAAAAGCAAACACAGGTTTGTAAAATGCAGAGAAACTGTCCTATGAAGATGGATCAACTAAGTCTAAAACTAACCTTTTCCGTTTCTGGCTCAACCTCAAAAGAGCTGAGTTGATTTCGGGTCTCCCTCATGTAGCGTTCCTTCTCAGGACACATGTCAGGACACGTCCCCACAAACACTTTGGACATATCTAGATCAGTCCTTTTGGGCCCACCTGACAAAAGATATATAGAGTGAGAATGACTATTACTAATTAACTATGGTAAATGAATGGTAGCCTGGCTTGCGCGACAAAGCTCATGGGAGCTTAGTATGGCCATCCTACATTACCAAACGTCTTCTGGGAGGCGGGCTTAACCTGCGTCCATCAGATGCCTCTGTATACTACTTGACGAATCTACAACCAATCAGACCACTCATTCCAATGACGTATGCGTAAGCTCGTTTGGTGCCCACAGATTTGGGAAAAATAATTCTAAAACGGCAGCCTGGCCAGACTGACTTGCTCGCGAAATTGAATGTAGCGTCACAGGAAGTATGGGCGGGCCCAGGCTAAATAAATGGTGCAACAGTGCAACAATTTATCAAAAGGACTCACATGAGGAAAGATGGCATTATTAGGGGTCAATGGATGAGGGGGGGGGGGGGTTATTAAAAGGGATGAGGGTGTCAATGGAAGTATATTATTTTGTGACGTGCCACTTGCAATCTGCAGTGGGACTACCTTGTCGTAGAATTTTGTCCCTCTGCTCGAGCAGGCGGTACTTCTCCTCGGCTGTGTCAGCCAACTGACCAACGAGGTGCAAGAGTGAAGACGGCAGACTGCACACAGGGCGCTCAGAACTCGGGCCCTCAGAAACAGCATCTTGTTGCGGATCAGCCTCAAACTGAGACTTGACCATCACAGTCTTTTTCAGTGGAGACCTTAGACATATCCCACAAATTAAAACAGATTATTGATAGACTTTTTGTTTTCGCTTTTAGAATTCAATGTTTCTTCATTAATAGTATTACCAACTATTTTACTATTTGACTTCATAGTCCAACAAGAAAACACAATAGACAATTTTTTAAAAAATTGCAAGGTGATGACAAAAGCAGCACATGTGCTTACCCTTTGTTTGAAGAGGCAGAACTTGAGACCGCTGAGGACCTTGGCAGAGGCCTTCCAAGGGGTGAAGCTGAGATACCCTTTTGACTGACCTCCTCTGGGGTACTAACAGTGTCGTCTCCCTCCATGGATCCTGTTCCCTTCCCTGATGGACCTTTGAAAAGCAGAAACTGCTTTTAAAAATGCACTTGACCCACAGGAAATTATGACGGAATGAAAATGTGCCATTATTCTGTTTTAGAAATCATTATAACTTACTTTGTTTCTTTCGCTGCCAGAACAAGCTAAGTTCATTTCCATGAAATGATTTACCCCTTTTCTTTGCCTTTGCTGCTATGGCCTGACCAAAAAGTACAGACAAAGAAACACCATTAATGCTCAATCCACTACATCAGGGGTTCCCAACCTTTTTGTTGCCCGAGAACCCCTTTTCCCCTGGAAAATATTCTAAGGCCCCCCACATTTAATGATATGATCGCTCCTTTAAGTTTGCAGTAAGGATAACAAAAAAATGTTGTTTTCGATCAAACAGTGTGTTATTATTATATCTAGATACGTTTATGCAAAAATAATAGCCTAATGTAAGACATAAAAGCAAAACATCAGTAGGCCATTTGCAACTGAAAAACGTTAAGCCTTTGGCCTTCAAATTGGCCCATTGAAGTTTTTTTTTTCCTTTTGGGTATGTGTCAATTCTTTTGCCTTGGGCTCAAAAAATGCTTTGGGCTTGGGCTCGCGGTATTGAGGATGAGTCGTCTGCAAATGTATTTGGACAGCAAGAACTTAATGCACTGTGGCTGGGTCAGGTCAGGGACTCTTTGCTTCGAGAAAATGAAATAAAACTATAGTTCAGGTAACTATCTTGGTATTTCCTGTATTTTGTGTTTCCAGTATTGCTAGGACTCCACTCTTTTTTTGTGGAGGAAAAATTACAAATTTGTTGATTTTTTGGTCAGCCAGGGGATACAATTAACTAAGGCAACATGATTGCTCCTGATTGCTCCCGATTTCCCACCAACATTTGGTGATTGTCATGTTAAAATATGAAGTGATCCCCCACAGAGCTCGCTGAGGCCCCCTTGTAGGCCGAGACCCCCCTGTTGGGAAGCACTGCACTACATCACTCATTCTAGAAAAGGAATCACTTGTAACTACTCATAACTCACATGGTCCTGGAAGTGTATGATGGCCAAATTCTTCTGAGGTCTGCAGAACACCCTGCGCACTCTCCCAAAACGGCTGAAGTGCTTTTCGATGACATCCTTCTTGTTTAAATTGGTAGGGACACCCTTGCACTGCAGGACTGTCAGATCTGTGGGAGAGAGACCCCCTACACTGTCTGAGCTTTCCTGCCGCTGGCGCCTTAAAGGTTCAGGGGTTGAAGCTTCAGGCTCAGTAGTTTCAAGTGTACCTAATAGACACAACCATAATCATTTCAAACATTTTATTCGTAGATTATACAGTGGAATCCAAGCTAAAGAGACTAGAAAGCTTGAAAAGGTGAGCAACAGTGGATAAACCCACTCACCTATTTCTTCTGCCTTTTCAAAAACTTCCCGAGTTGGAGCTTGGGATCTTGGAGGAAGGGCTGATGTGGAGCCAGGTTGAGGGTACGGGGGAGGGGGATCAGGCCTGTCAGTTGGCTCCAATTCTGGGTCATCTTCTTTAGATGGTTCTCTCTTGACAGGGTTAATGGATGACTTCAGGACACCACGCATGGCATTCTCAAAAAGCCCTCCCGTGCGGTTCCGCAAGAGAGACCGTTTCAATGGCTGTCTTGGAGCACCTTCCGAACATTGAGCATCCACTGCCACCTTGGCAGTCTTTGCTTGAGCTGCAATGGGTTCATGAGTCTCCTCCTTTCGTTTGGTTCCTCTTCCAAAGCTGCTGAATGCGTCCTCCCCTGAGTGCTCCTCACTCTTCCGGCTTACTTCAGAGTCTATCTTGTTCTCAGCATTCATCTTAGGCTCTCCAAATGCCGACTGTCTGGTTCCGGCACCACCGAAGGTAAACTTCTCCAATTCCCCCTGTCCCTGGGGCACCTTCGCCGAGAAGGTAAAAGCGGACGGGCTACTGAGAACGGCCTTAGTCTGAGTCACACTAGTGTTACTGTTCGATGGCACAGCAGGCTGAGAGAAGGTGAATTGAGGGCTGGTTGTGGAGCTGCTGCTGGTAGCTAGGTTCTCCCTCTGGGAAGGGGCTGAGGCTAAGCCAGAGATAGATGGTGCTGCGGCAGGATGGGAGAAACTGAAGCCTGGCTGGACACCTGAAAGAGAAAATCTGGTGCTCACTGGCCCACTGCTGTCCATACTGGTTGGAGCAGACTTGGATGTCCCAAAGGCTTCAGATGAAGTTTGAGAGCTGGTGGGTTCTGGGCTTGCACTGAAGATGGGCTTAAAGACCGCCTCATTTGATGGTTTAAAGCTGAATTCAGAGACACCAAAGCCACTTTTTGGGGCAACACACCAGGAAGTGGTGGATATTTCTGCGGGTTGTGAGAAGGCAGTTGGTGGTCCAAAGCTCATGGGCTGAGTGCCACCTGAGCCTGCAGGCGAGGCTGTCACTCCCTGTGAAATCCCAGATTGGATGCCAAATCCAGAGGTCTGCTGACCAAATGGGCTTGTCTGCCCAAAGGCAGGTGGCTGGCTAAACATCACCCCCTGCGTCTGTCCAGCTGATTGTGGAAAAGCTGGAGAGACAAAGCCCGAATTGGGTTGTCCCAGAGAGGATTGACCAAAGGTGGGAGTCTGTCCAGTGCTCTGACCAAAAGAAAGCGTCTGACCAAATGCTGAGGACTGTCCAAACACAGAGGTTTGTCCAGATGCCTGGCCAAACCCTGGTGGCTGACTAAATGCAGATGACTGGCCAAATGTTGACGTCTGTCCAAAGCCAACATTTTGTTGGGTGTTAAGTATATTTTGCTGTGTAAAAGCATTAAAGATTCGTCCACTATGGTTAGCATTGTTTGGGGCCTGAAAGGCACCTTGTTGGTTGCCAAAATAATTTGATGGATTCATTTTTAGTGTGGAACCAGGAAAAATGTACTTTTCTTGCTTTGCAAAGATGCAGCAGAACCACTGTAGTCCGATTTTATGTACACATAATGTCTACTAACATTATGGCACTAACAGGAGCTGTAATGTTAAATAGGAAACAAAAATATACCTACAATTAAAAATGGTTCACATGCACGTTTACAGCACCCAAAACACAAATGCAGCACACCTGTAAACAATAAATTGGTTGACCATGTAAGCAGCTACATTGTATGCATAGGTTTACAGAGGTATGCATTTTGTAAATATGCACACAAGTTAACGTTTAAAGCCTAGACATTAAGTTTACAATGGCGTCAGGCAACTGAGGACAATGCCAGTAAATGTGCATTCACATAATAATTACACCGAATTTTAGTAAATTTCCCATCAGGTGTTGTGCCAAAAAAGGCATCCATGCCGTAGAATGGATCCCCTTCTCCGGAGGGCACCACAGAAACAGCGATTGGGAAGCTGTTTTTAACGTGTGACAACTATAATTTCTGTTTATGTAAGTTCATAAAATAGAGGTAACATATGATATGTCGCGGATTTAATAACAACTTGCAACTTAATCATACAAATTATTATTGTCGATTTTGGTCGGTCATAGGAGTAAACATCTGCTGTGTTTGGTAATATGGCTTAAATGTTGTAACTATGAGTGTATTAGCATACATGGAGGTACAGTAACAATGTGCTGCACAATCGTTTTAAAAACGTTTATTAAAGCGCCCATAGAACAAATTTTTTGACCATTATAAATTGTTCTCTGAGCCTCAATAATAGCATATGCGCCGATGGCAAAGGGCTCCCAAGTGTTCTTCCACCATACATAGTTCTCATTGTTATCTGCTTAGAAAATTGCTACGTTTTATTTTGTGTCACCACAACCGTCTTTAATAACTATTCGAGTGTCCGCGTGTAAATAGGAAATACGTGGATTTGCTTGGTGGCTTCTAACTTCAAGGCTATTTGGTGTACATTGAAAGAACTGGGTTAATCTAAATGCTAAGAAAGTAGCATCGCGCACCAAAACGATTGCGTGCATGCACAGAGACATAACAGGTATGTATCAACTTGTCTAAGTTAGGGGAAGAACATATTTCAATACTGAAGTACGGTGGCGTGTTGCTTTAAGCAGCATAGGTTGGTTGACCATAGCTAAGTTTTACTTCTGATAAATATGTTGCTTATGTTAGAGAGTTAAGCAACCAAGAATAATTAATCTTCTCATCTAATAAACAGTTAAGACGAATTGTGTGCTTCTTTAGTATAATGCAGTACAGTATAATGTATGGCTTACAATGCATTGCACCACGTAGGTGCCACCTACTGGTCTCCATATCATATGCCTCTCTAGTGATGGCCAGATCGTATTGAGACTTCGAATGAAGTCTCGAGCATTTCACGTAATTTTTAGCCGACGCTCCGTATTGAGGCGTGTGTCAAAATGGAGAGGTCACGTGATGTTATGTTTGAGGCCTCGGTTGCCCAGTGCTTGCCGTTCTAGCGCGTTGAATCTACGTTGATTTTGGCGGGACATCTCGACTATAAAGATGTCCCATGAAGAATATGCACTCGTGGGTTTTTGTCAGTGGTTGGAGACAGTTTTTCAGAAGCGTTTTTTTTTGCGGTGGATTGCAACTTGTGCATTACTAAGACTAACAATGGAGATGAACAAGAACAAAAAGAGGAAGATTTTCGCCTGTTTGGGAGTACTTTGATCAGATTTCTCCCAATAAGGTGGGTTCTGCAATAGTTTTAAAGGCTAGACGGTGTTACTTAACATGTAAAGATATTATCAATAGCATAATGTCGTCATATGTTAAATTTACTTATACAATATATCCATAGGTGAAATGGCAAATTTGTGATATCTTATAGCAACAACACCTCATCCACGTTGAGGCATTACCGTAGTGTGCATAATGCCAGAACTGATTCTGATGGAAGTAGGCCTATATACAGTAGCCTACAGGGAAAGTCCGTAGGAGTCGATTTCTGAGGGTGGAGTATCACGCTCGTAACACGCTTTTTTTTTTTTTTTTTAAACATAGTTGTTCTTTCGAAATTGAAATGAAGTTGTATGCAACAGCAAAGCCTAGCTTACTAACAGGTTGGAATTTTGAAATGTCACGTGACTTTCCCCTGAAGATGGCTGCTAAAGCGGCAACATTTCCGGAAAGTTACTGGCTCGTCGAAATTCATTCTGGACTCTCTATCCGACCACATGAAGACCTCGGGATACTTCGGTTTGGATATAGGGACCCTCTACTCATTACCACGTAAGTGTAATGTTGTTTGGAACTGTAGAAGAGGTATAAATAGCGTTTTGTAGCCGCGGGAATGACATGCCCTGGTTACGTCCAGGCTAACGAGTTTGGGCTCAAAACGGTAAAATGCAACTTTCTCAAAACACATCCGAATGACGTGATTTTGATGCCAACTCCCAATCATCCTGTATATACTCCCAATCATCCGTAAAATGGCCTAATTTGTATTTTACTCCGGAGAATCCCTTTAAATAAGCATGGTGCAATTTTTTTCCGTTATATTTATTCACCACTAGATGGCCTTAGTGAGCATTTGAATCTTAAAGGCGCTCTAAGCGATGCTGTTTCACATCACTTCTTGTTGACGTTCGAAGTATTGTCAAACAAAACGGACAATAGCTCCAGAGAGGGTTCAAGCGTTATAAGTTAGCTTACTCCTCCCCCTCCCTCCCATGCCTCCCGAAAGACTCATGAACCTTGTCGTTTATTGGCTGGAACACTGTTATGTTTCGTTTTCGTTTGTTATGCTAGGTTTGCCCACTGTGTTATGTTGCCGTTTGTGGAGCCTGGGCTGTCTACAGAGACCGCGTTTTTTTACAGTGTGTTCAGGGGACAGGCAGCTAGCAGATTGTGAGGAGATGTTTGCTGTATGTAACAACACATGTTTTAGTCCTAAAAACGTGTCACATCGCTTAGAGCACCTTTAAGTGAGGCCTCATGTAATGAACCTTTTTGCAACACATTTAGATGAAAAGCTTCAAAGCTTCAACAAAGCCTCATCTTGCCATCACTATGCCTCTCTATGTTTATATATAACTGTTTATTAGATGAGAAGATTCATTATACTTGTTCGCTTAACATATTTATCTGAATAAAAACGTAGCTACGTTCAACCAACATATGCTGTTTAAGCTCTCACTTCAAAACTGCCATCTAGTGGTTCCAAATAAAACTCACTGTAGGGTTGTGCCGATGGACGATGTCATCGTTCATCGTGATGGATGACCCATCATCACGATGGAGAACCACCATCGTGATGCCACGCCCACCACCCTATCAGACACACAGGCCTAATAGCTAGACTTAAACTTTGTAAGGAGCTCCCTCTGTTGTAGACTGCTCTGTAAACTAAGTTAGGGGTGTTAATTGTGACTGTATAACCGACGGTTGGCCTATAAACGTAAAACGATCAAAATTAATTGAAATTAATAAACCAATAAAAAACATCTGGCGTCGAGTTTGTAGGGTTCGAGAGCTTACATTTGGGAAAAGTTCCGCTAAAGTCACGATAAAGTCTACCGGCTACAGTAAAGACGACTGCGTGATGAGTAGGCTAGCCTATGTAGGACAAATGTGTTGGCTATTGGTCTTATAATGTTGGAGTCTATTGGGGAATGTTCCGCGTTGGACTACATTTCAGGATCTTCAATGGTGACATATAAGGTAAAGATAATCAACGTCTTGCTTTATTAGGTTATTATTAGAACCGCCTACTCAAACTAAACTAGCGTCTCATCGCTTCTCTCCCCCCTTCTCTTAAGTGGCTACACCAGATAGGACTACGTTACCGATATGGGTCAGTCAAAGCCTCATCTACCGTAACTTTAACAGTTAACGTTAGCTTAAGATGTACTTAATCGAACTGGCTACATCTGATGCGGCAGAGCAGCAAACATTAAAAAACAGTCTTCTAATTGACGGCTTGTCTTGCCAGTTTAGCGTTATAGAATATGATCGGAAAACCTGTTTCAATGAGCTCCCTGTTGAAAATAGGATAACTGATGCAACTATATGCATTTACATAAGTGTTTAATTTAAAACGCAAATATTATGGCTTTGGCCATAAATGCCCTTTTACGCACAGATGAGTAATTATTTGTGTTATAAAATAACGAAAACAATGTAGCCCAATATAAGGACCCCCCCCCCCCCCCCCTGTAAACTGTAAACATCGTGATGGTCAAAATTAGGTGACATCGCCCAACCCAACTCACTGTAAACCTAGACTACTTTAAAAAACGATTGTGCAGCACATTGTTTTCAGTGTTACTCTAGCTCCATGTAAACGAATAGGTCATCCATGCCAGGGTTAGACTACTGTAATTCCCTGTACACTGGCCTCTCCCAGTCTCTTCTATCACGCCTTCAGCTGGTCCAGAATGCAGCGGCAAGGTTGCTGACTGGCACTAGAAAGCGGGAGCATATTACTCCAATTCTTGCCTCTTTGCATTGGCTCCCCATCCAATACAGGGTACAATTTAAGTTTTCACTACTTGTTTTAAGGCCCTTGGGCTGCCATCTTATATTACTGACCTTATCCACTTACACTCCACACCCAGATCCCTTAGATCCACTGATAAATTATTATCTTTGCCCCGTTCACGCATAAAACTAAAAGGCGATAGAGCCTTTGCTGTTGCGGCCCCACGGTTATGGAGCCAGTTACCCACTGACGTCAAGTGTGCTCCATCCATCTCTGTTTTTACTTCTAAACTAGAACTTACCTTTACAGCCTGGCCTTCCCCTCCCCCTTGCCACTGTCCCTCATATGTATATCTTGTCTGAATGTGTTTGTGTTTTCTTAAATGTTTATGCTTAAATGTTATCATTGTATATTCCATTTCATTGTAACGTTATTTTTAATTCTCCTGTACAGCACTTTGGTCAGATGAAAACTGTATTTAAATGTGCTTTTAAAATAAATATTACTTACTAATATTAATTACATTCATAGTTACAATAGTTAGGCTATGTTAGCAAACATGTTTGCTCTTATGACCGACCGAAATCGACAATACTACTTCGTCTGATAAGGCGCAAGTTTTTATTAAAACCGCGATCTATCATATGTATTCACAACTTCTTATCTGTGTTTTGTGTTGCATAATATGTTACCTCTACTTTATGAGCTTTCACATAAACAGAAATGACAGTTTCACACATTAAAAACAGCTTACCAATCGCTGTTTCTGTGGTGCGCGCTACCGAGAAGGGGATGCATTTTTGTCATAACACCAGCAAGAAATTCTCTGTTAAGTTCCGTGTGGGTAAGATTTGCTTACCCTTTTTGAGGCATTTCTTCTTAAAGTTACAAAGATACACAAAACGCTCCAAAGGAACTGCGATAAAAGAATAGAACTAGTTCCGGTTCCTGTCCGTCCTTGTTTGAATCACGGAAGGAAATCGCCGGTCAGGGTGCATTTGTATATCAAGGGAAATGGATGTATACGTGGATGCATACATTTAAACCTATATGGGAGATCAGTGGATGGTCAACAAGGGGCTGTTTGTTTATATTACCTTACATTCAAATGCGATCATACTGTAAACGTGAAAGGTTTAGCAATGTTAGCTAGGAAGCTGTTTGGTAAAAATCAAATGGCATCGAGTTTGCTGTTCGCTTAAACTCATTTGCCTGCCTTATAACTAAACTAAAAGCATTGATTTATTGTTCACGTTTGTCTCGTGCATTAATCATCCACTTAACGTTCATTGTCTTTACTATGGGTGTAGTAATTCGCAATCTCCAGCACGTGGTGCCTGTGCGGCGCGCAAGACTACGCAAAGATGTAGAGACGTTAAGGCATATTTTAGGTATTCTGAAATTTGACCTAGGTTTAGTATGTGTTGACAACTGCAAGATGCAACGAATAAACAGTATCTACAGGAAAAAGAACGTACCAACTGATGTATTATCATTCCCCTTCTATGAGGTAAGGAGTTACTTTAACTTAATACAAGTAATCAATGCTTGATGAAATTAAGTGGCTTCAATAAATAATTAAATTTATTTTAAGGACCTAAGACCCGGTAAACTCCCGTGTGGCTTGCAAAGAGACGAGCACAATCTCGGCGATATATTCCTTGGAGTGGAATACGTGATGCAACAGTGTTACGAGACATCTCAAGATTTCCATAGCGCTTTAACAGTGAGAAACGCCGTAAAATGGTTAAACTTTAATTTGCTTAATTTACTCTTTCAAAACAGTCAATATGCTTTTGCACAGGTGGTCACTGCTCATGGGATATGTCATTTACTCGGATACAGACACGAGACGGATGAAGAATGGAAAGAGGTATTCATTCATTTTATTTACGCTTTGTTGTGATGTACTATAAATACGGTTTTGTATTTTATTACATATATTGCCTTATTTCCAACAGATGTTTCAGAGAGAGAGCTACATTTTGGCAGAGTACAACAGACTGACTGGCAGGCGTCTGGCACCGCTCTCAAAGAAATGTTCTCAAGAAAGATAATTTAATTATCAGCCCCGTTACCACCTGAAATATGTTGAAGTCCAGGATGTTAAAAGGGTTACTGCACTAATTCAGCAAGTTTATCAAGCGTTAGTCTCTACAATTAAAACAGGGTTGTGTCAGTTACATAGACAATTAAACACAAAGGAGATCTCATTTCATATTTTATTTAAATGCGCTCCAAGAGGCTAAAAGCTGAATATGCAATTAAACAGTGTGTTCATATACATTGTTGCTGTACACTTCTTATGCACTCACACTGTTTATTTCAATACACTCCAACTGTGAGAAGGTAGGCAATGGACTTAAAAAGAAAATGTAAAAATCAGACTTGAGATTATTACTGGCCCTTGGTTTAAATACATTAAATGTAATAGATGAGCTTCTACACCAGTTTCTTTGGATATGAGTGGGCCTGTGAAAGCTATAAAGGGACTAGTGACATTTTCATCTGTAGCTACAGCCATGAGTAATTTTGTATACAGAAGATAAGCTAGATCAGTTTAGCTCAAAATAAAACATAGAAAACATGAATAAAACAAGTCACAGGTAAAGCTAGAACGATCATCGGGAAATCACCCATCCTTCTTAAAAGGACAGATGCCAGCAGGCCAAAATAAATATTGCACCATGTTTATCTGCATATAGAAGAAAAGATATAGTTCATCGGCCACCTCCCTTCTCTGAACACATACAAGAATAGATCTTTATTATAGAGAATTACATAGAAAGCTCAAAGGTGAACAGACTGCTGTTGGCCACAAGAAGGGCAAACATTTTCACTTCCAACAAGGTTCTTAACGCATGACTTGCCCCAATATTGTACCTACAAGCTACTTTTACAAGTCATTGAAGATTATCCTCAAAGATCATATATATATATATATAGGCCAAACCATTGTCAACCCAAATAACTGTAAAAAGCATCAACATTTGTCTATTATCAAATGACTGTCTCAAGCCATGACAACACAAGGCTGTATCCAATATTAAATTTACAAGAATTAGAAAGTAAAAATAAGGGAAAGTGCCCAGAGTACTAAAAAGTGGACAAGTGAACAGTAGTACAAGAAAAGGGGCAGGACATTTAGCCACCTTATGACATCCCGAAAGTGTCCACTCCATGCTCTCTCTCTCTGATACACACACAGACACACAAACACACACAACCTTTCGCTTTAGAGGGGCTGCAGCACAGTGCGGCTCGCTTCATTGCCGACTCCAGTCTTCTCAAGCTCCAGTAATTCTTCAAATACATCCCTAAAACATGGGCACAAAGTTTATACAGAACTCTGTTTACCTTGGTAAATGCTTAGGGAGAGAACATCTAAACCACGTACCTGTGCATATAAAAAAAGATGTAACCACTGCGGTCACGGTCTCTCTGAACAGTGGACTCCTGAGTGCGTGACACGTCCATGTCATTGTAAGTAAGCCAGGACTGCTTCTTCATGTCATATACATCACTGATATAGTGGCCTTTGGGGCAGGAGAATTGATAGAAGTTTGACCAAAAAAAAACAAAAAACAAAAAACCATTAGTGAGCATATTTCAGCATGTGCTTGAATTTAAATTAGGACAACCATTGCCGCTTGATAAGCATGACATCATGCAGAATGTTTTGCAAAATCTCTCTTCTCTTGGATAACAAGTTCCCTATAAACCTGACTACTTTCCAGACCATTTCATTTAGTACACACATTTAACATTAACACCGAGGAACTAGAATAAACATGCATTTGATACAGTGAAAACCCATAGTGAAAGAGATGAAACCCAACTGATTTGCCACCCCAATTTAATGGGTCTACTCTCACCTGAAGAAGAGCTGCTGCCAATGTGACTGACCACACTTATGAGTCTAAATGAGTTCGCCAAGTCTCCACTCTAAGTTCAAACAGACAGGAGAATATATATAAATGGTAGAGTCAGACTCGCTCAATGTGAGCATGTCTGGAATGTAGAGCACAAATTCAATAGCACACCTTCAACAGAATACTTAAACATAAAAACTCCCACTTATGTCCCACCTTACCTCAGCATTCCTCTTGATGTCCTCTGCTTCTGCCTCGGTATACTCCATATCCAGAAAATCCTCATTTCCAGAGTCCTCGTCAGAGCACAACAGCTCTGGCAGGGAGTTGTTAAACTCTGCAAAAGCCAACAGTTTGAGTTACAGTGGTGGTTTAAAAAGCCTTTTAAGCATGACTGTTAAAAGGTCAAACACTAACACTCTTACCTGTGAGTAACCCTTAACTGATTGGTCAATCATTTGGTAAAACATAATTTTAAAACATGATCTCACCAAATTTGGTACCATCATGAATGGGGGGGGGGGGGGGGGGGGGGTGTTATATACAGGGGTGTAACGGTTTACATGGATGTATTGAACCGTTTTGGTTCGGCATGCTCAGTTCACTTGCGTACGGTTTCCACATATTTTTTTTTCCATTAAATCTATAACTAGCGCAATCTAAGCTCTCCATGCGGAACTAAAGTCTTCGGTAAGTTTCCGCACGGACGCCTCTGAGTGTCGGACACTTATGGCAAATACAAACAAGCGAGAAGCTCTCAACGCATTACATTCTCTTGTCTGAAAACAAAAACTCTTCCACGGAGATGTTGCAGGAAACACTTCTGAAAAACCGTTACCTCTGTATTCCAGCTACCTTTGTTGCTAGTAAGCGGGAAGCGCAGCTTCCACTGTGGGAGATATTGTCACTGCAACCTGATCTGTGCTTTCTGTGCAAAATGTGGATAAACTAATCTTTCCAGCCAAAAACTTTAAGCTTGAATAGTTTTGCTACGTGTTCAACGTTTACATTTGTTACTTGTTTATGTATAATTTTTTATTAGAAGATTTGTTTAAATTTTTTAAATAAGATTTTTAAAGTGTTACAATAGTTAAAAAAAAAAAAAAAAAAAAAAAAACTCAGAGTCTAATTTATTTGAAATAGGCCTTTCGTCCAAATGGGTTGCTTTAATTTATTTATACAAATTCTATTGTTTGTATAGGCCTATTTTTTTTTTTTTAAATAAAAGCAAGCATTTTTCCTGCCTTTTTGTACCAAAAATTAACCGAACCGAGTACCTCAAGAAAGTGAACCGAACCAACCGTTGCACCCCTAGTTATATTCATATCAAACATTTTTGAATGAAATAAGTTGTCACCTTAAAAGGAGTTATAGAATGTCAAACCACGTTTACGTTGTCACTGTTGAATTTAGGTAGCTTAAGGTATCCAATAGACCAAACCAAAACTTCAACACCTCCTCTTCCCTTTCACATGCAAATTTCAACTAGTTTTCACCGCACTGAAACGGGCCAATCTGAAACAAGGTGCTTTTTTACGTCACCACAACTAAGATACACTTCTTTATTTGCACGGTTCAACCAAAGATCGTTTGGAACCATCTATGATCGAATTCCCTGTTGCTTCAAGAATTTACCAGGGGTGGGGGGAAATAGGAATTGTTTCGTTCTAGCCCTTTTAAATGAGCCTGAATGAGACGCTTCAGCAGTGCTCCTGGGTCACTTTCATACGTTCAAATTTGCATACGCCATTATTGAGACTCAAAGAACAATTTCTGATGGTCGAAAATGTGTTTGATGACTCCTTCAAATAAAAATACGGCAAGAGTGGAGCAAAACTCTTAACAAACCTTGAAGGCTAAGTTCTGTTGCCCTCTTCAAATCATCCTCCTCCCTCATCTCCCGAGCCTCCTGTGATGGAAGGAGGTCAAAATTATTACATTCCTTTTAAGGCACTCATGAAATCCAAGCCATATTGGCAAGTTTCTTACATGCTCCTGGAGGCTCTGGGCTAGGGCCTGCTGCAGCTCCTGCTCCTCCCTCTCCTGGTCAAGGTTGTACTGCTGCACCCAGTCAAGCTCTCCCTGCACACCATCAGGTGTCTGGTTCTCCTTGTTCTCATCCATCGTAAGATCTAATGAGTCCAGCACATCTAACAACAAACAAGTTTGTTTTCAAACTAAAATTATGCTCTACTACACACTGAGAGCAACACCAACACAAGATCCCCTGAGATTTCCCAAGCTGTAACACCAGCACACCAGTATAAAAAAAACCTACCTGTTGATGGCTTGTCTGCTTCCATCAGCTCCATGTGGCTAGTCAGGTCCTGGCCATCAGCATCTCCGAAGCCTGTGTCAGGACTGCTGGTAGGGTCGTCTTCTTGAGGGGCTGCCAGCATTGTCTCGTGGCGACTCATTTCCAGCACAGCTGCCAGCATCTCATCATCACTGATACCAGTGAAATCAGATTGCCCAGTCTGGACACTGGGCTGGGCCTGGGGAACCTACAAAAAAACAAAAACACAGCCCTGTCCTAACCATAGCATGTCACTGAACAAAAAAAGAAAATTACTGAAATGTATAACCGCGCACTTCATTTATTGGCACCTACAACATACAGTAGGCAAACAGCCTCCACACAACAACTCAGAACTGCCAAAGGTTTACCTCTTCAGGCTTTTCATCATCAGCCAGGCTTTCACTCAGTCGATGTTTGTGAGTGACTGCCACTTTCCTGACAAGCTCCTCTTCACTGTCAGAATCCACAATTGTGTACGTAGATGTACAAGGTTTAAGGGTGCCTTTCCTGTTGAAGAAATACATCAGAACAACTTTGATATTATACAAGCAAGAGAAAAATAAACTCTTAGGATTAGAAGCTGAAACAGGTGCTGACCAAAGAGAGCAATTGTTCACAGTCTGCGAGGTCTTCAGTGTCCTTGACCTGTATTAGCACAAAGAACAGCAGCTTACAGATTCTGCCTGAAGCTGCAGCATTGACTGGCAATTCAATGAAGACCATGGGCTAAATTAAATCATACACAAACACTAAGAAGCATCTACTCCAGGTGTAGAAGTGCTTACATGGCTGCTTGTGCACTCCAGCCCAGACTGAGAGGGGGCCGAGTGGACTCTGTGCAGTGGGACAGCAGGGTGAGGTATTTGGGAATCACAACCTGCTGACCTAGCTTGCTATTGAGAGACAGCTGAGCATTGTAGCTATAGCGCTTGAGATGGAGAATCAGAACCCTGAATAGCAATAGAAGGAAATAGAATAAAATTATTGAGTAAATCAGTAAGATGGGTGGAAATTATACATTCAAGAACTGCTTTCTCTGCATGAGTGCAAGAGACAGACCTGGGCAATCGGCTGAATTTGTGCATCACTGTGGCAACTTTCCCATTACACTTCTCACACGAGTATTCAATCTCCTCCATCTGTGGAAACAAACATGGTGAGGATAAAAACAAATTCTGCACTGCATCAACTAGCACTTCACACTCCTCATCGCTCCACACTTACTCTAAAGAAAAGATCAAGGGAGTCTTGAATGGACCTCAGAGGAAGCGCTTTCTTCCTGCGAGGCAGGTCTATTGACAGGTCATTAAACCGTTCTCGCTTCTGAACCACCTCTCCACACCTGCAAACAAATATGCACTTTTAAAATTTTTCATGGAACAATTTTTTTTTTATTATTGGATTTGGTTTCTGACCGACACTTTGAATTTCTGTACAACCCAAATTTATTTTAGGAGCATGAGAATTGTCCCAAAAAAATCAAGAACATAGTATGCACAGCACACATAGGCCTACTAGTAGTATGGACTAGGACTGTAAAAGCCTGTTCCACATTAGCCACAGGCTTCATAAGAGATTGTTCATTTATCTATATATTTATCTGCAACATCATCATTTTATGCATCCACACATACAGGCTACAATCCATGGAGGGGCCAGAAATGTACAATGTACGTAGGTGCATTTGCACTGTGAGACCAAAAAAAAGAAAAAAGAATGAAATCACGCTGTATGATTTCTAAAGAGGTTTTTTTTCTAAAGCAGTTTTACACTGCTGCATAGGGCTGGGCGATCTTAGGAAAAAAAGAATCACGATTTTTTTCTCTCATATCATTCGATCTCGATTTTCAATTTGATTTTTTCATTTACATAGAACATCTATCTTTGTTAATTGGTAAATCATAATGAATATTTCTAAGATATGATTAATGGCCTTTATTAATTATGCAATTTCTAGTACAATTGTAGGCCTAAAATAAATAAAAGGTCCAAATATAAATAAAATGATTTTTAACAGAAAACATTGTACACAAATCTACACTATTCTAATATCGCTGTGGGTAGTGATGGCAAGATGAGGCTTTCTTGAAGCTTTTCACCAAAATGTGTTGAAAAAAAGGTTCATTTCATGAGGCCTCACTTCAGATTCAAATGCTCACTAAGGACATCTAGTGGTGAATAAATACAACAGGAAAAAATTGCACCATGCTTCAGGCACTTTACCAATTGTGGTACATTTCTATAAATACTGGTAATAATAAATTATAATTATCTAATTATTAAAAATATATATTTTTATATATTTAAATTATAATGGGGAGTGAAATTATTGTGATGAATGTACAAATGTGATAAAGTGCTTTTGTAACTGATAAATGGGGAGCAGTGAAGAGGTGTTTTTGTAACTGGAGAGGTTAAGTGACAATCATGTCCACCAATGCCTGATCCAGCTCTTGTTTCCTGGAAGCTAAAGCCAAGGGAACAAACCAACTTACTAAGCTTTAATAGCGGTAAGTAAATAATTTAATAGCAGTAAGCAAATAATTCATACTGTATAGGCCTACACACCTTCCATCAGAATCAGTTCTGGCATTATGCACACTACGGTAATGCCTCAACATGGATGAGGTATTTCTATAGGCTATCACTTTCGCACAAATTTGACATTACACCTATGGATATATTGTATAGGTAAATTTAACATATGACGACATTAAGCTACTGATAACATCTTTACATAGTAAGTAACTCCGTCTAGTCTTTAAAACTATTGCATGACCCATGAGAAATCGGATCAAAGTGTGGAGTCCAAAGTGGGAGTCCAAACAGGCGAAAACTTTCTCTTTTTGTTCTTGTTCATCTCCATTGTTAGTCTTAGTAATATAATGCACAAGTTGCGATCCACCGCAAAAAAACACTTCTGAAAAACAGTCTCCAACCACTGACAAAAACCCACGAGCACATATTCTTCATGGGACATCTTTATAGTCGAGATGCCCCGCCAAAATCAACCTAGATTCAACGCGCTAGCACGGCGCACTGGGCAACCAAGGCCTCAACCACCACGTCACGTGATCTCTCCATTTTGACACACACCTCGATACGGAGCGTCGGCTAAAAATTACGTGAAATGCTCGAGACTTCATTCGAAGTCTCAATACGATCTGGCCATTACTAGCTGTGGGACACAATATGAGACACGACACCTATCAAATGGAATATCACTGTAGATATGGTCATCCCTATAGATATAATAGTAGGCTATGTGATAAAACAGTTAATAAAAAAAATAGATGTTTTAGAACATATTTATTGCACAATGAGAGTTTGTTACTGAAGTGGACAGACGCATTTCAAGAACACAATGTACTGTACATTTAAGAGATGCATCTGTTCCTCTAATCTCCAGAAGGAAAACGTAGGCTAATGCCTAAATTGTCCACTGTAACAAGGCTACCATTAAACCTGCCATTTCCTCTCCTGTGCGTGTGTGCACCTTCGGCTGTGTGTCTGTGTAAACACCCGCCCACCTCTGCCTCAACAATTTGTGCAGAAACCGTGTCTCGCACCTCCTCATCTTCACCCTGGTTTCAACTTCGCCATGCTCCTTCTCTATTTTGCAGTTGTCTAAACTTCAGCACATGTTCGTTGCATTATGCTCTGTCGCGATGACGCACTGATATATGCATAAATGGAGCAAATGTTGGTCTAAACTATTTTGTTTAGACCAACATTTAACTTTTGACATAAAAATTTAAGCCAGCGGTTGTGTGCTTTCTCCATGTAAACCTTAATTCTGAATCATTTTTCCAGGTAAACTTGAAGGAGAATGATTTAGATTATTTAAAACCATTTATTTCCAAATAATCAATTCCAAATATATTAACAAAAAAAAAACTAAAACATGTAAACGCAGCCAATGATGATCAACATCTTGCTTTATTATAATTAACACTACGGTCTCCTAAAACTAAACAAGCAGCGGTTCATCAAAGCTGATCACGGCAAAGCCGCATCTGCTTCAGTTAGCGGGATACATCAGATGCGTCAGCACAGCAAACTACTGTCTCCTCAAACTAAACAAGCAGCGTCTCAAAGCAGTCATTTTCTTAAATAAACCACAGCAATGTTTCAAATGAGATTAAACAAGTTGGCTAGCTGCATCTGCTATAGTTTAGCGAGCTAAATCAGATGTGTCAGTGCAGCCAACATTTAAAAATTAATAAATTAAAAATTAGACTGGTCAATCTGCAACAATTCTGGCTATCAAAGACCTGTTACTCTTCCTTTAAGAAGCCCACCTCTACTCTACTTAGTAATCCTCTAATCAGTAGCACCTGTCTGAGCTCTTTAAAGACACCAGAGATGTCAAAAGACACCAGACACAAATTGCCAAGCAGCAATTCTCAGACAAGGGACGAGTCTAAAGATGACAGTCAGTCTCCCTCAGAATGGGGCTCCATGCAAGATCATACCTCGTGGGGTGTCACTGATAATAAAGGTGAGGAACCAACCCAGAACAACACGGGAGGAGCTGGTCAATGACATGAAGAGAGCTGGGACCACAGTTTAAAAGGTCACTGATGGTAGGACACTGTGCCGACATGGTTTTAAATCATGCATTGCACAAAAGGTTCCCCTTCTCAAGTCATCACATGCCCACGCATGTATGTTTTCCACTCTCCATACCTAACCAAAAAAATCTTCGGAGAACCTGACTGATCTAGAGGAGATCTGTAAAGAGGAGTGGGCCAAAATCCCTGTAGGGAAACTACAGGAAACATTTGACCTCTGTAATTGCAAACAACGGCTTCTGTGCTAAGTATTAACACGGATTTTCTCTGGTGTTCAAATACTTATGTGCCGCAATGCAAAAATCATACAATGTTTCCCATTTGTTTTACATTCTGTCTCGCACAGTGGAAATGGACCTACATTGTGTATTTCAGACCCCTCCATGATTTCTAAGTTGGGGAACTCACAAAATTGCAGGGTGTCAAAATACTTATGTTCCATACTGTACACTGCACCCTTTTGAGCCAGGTTCTATTCAGGCCAAGCAGGTACTAAAGCGTGACGTGAACAGACTGACGCCGCTGATTTGTAAGAGGTATGTAAGGCGCTTTTTTTCCCCTTCTTTGTGAAATAAAATATTCCAAACCACGAAAACCAGGCTGGTCTGCTATTTAGAACATAGTGCAAGTGCTGAAACAGAGAGGGTTCAAGCGGTCAGTATCCAAGATCTTTGGTTGAAATGAGAGGTGACATCTGTTTACAGCTTTGTTCCACCGAAGTAAATTGGTGTGTCTTACATCTTACAATCGGCAAGTGTAAGTGTAGTGAATTATTTACCACTAGCTACCACTAGTTTGTAGTGAGCCAACTCTAGCAAAATAGCCAACGTAACTTGCCATTAGGGGTGGGCGATATAGTCTAAAATTTATATTGCGATATATTTTGTACCATAGACGGTAGATGATGTATATCACGGTATACTTTGGTATGTAACTTACAGCATAACAGTTTCTTAATGGTTACCATAGCATTAAGTCAATATGTACAACAGTTGTTTAGTCATCGTTCGGAGGTGTTTATATTGGACTCTCAAATTCACACAGAAGTAATCTGGTAAGCTGCATTTGTGTCAGGCAGTAGCTGTTCAATTTATAGGCTCTTACACAGTTTCGTTGTAAGAATGAAAAGGTGCTATCAATAAGGTGAAGCTACAGGTCAACATTTTTTCACATGGTTGTGACGCAATGAGCCCATCACGGTATGCCGATATCACCCAAAATCTCTATCATTGGCCAAATGCATATTGCATACGGTATATATCGTCTATATTGCCCACCCCTACTTGCCATAACTGAACACTATGACTACCACAACCTGGATGAATGAGAATATTCGCAGACATAGCCAATGTAACCTTTTAAAAAGGGTATTTTACTTAATGACAACCAGATGGATAAAATTACTGATTATTTCAAGTGGATAAAACACGTCGTCACTGCAGTTCGACCACACCCACTTCAAAATAGTACCACTTTGTACCTGGGCTAGTGGTTCCTAAACACGGCCGAGTAGAGCCAGGTAGAGTAGGGCTGTAGAGGAAAAGTGCCATAATACACTTCAAGTCTGCACCATCTGATCCTCCTGAGTAGGCCTGGGCAATTAATCTAACGAACAATCGAAACTTAACTGACACATGACTTCATTATTACTATTATTTATTTTGTTTCTGTATATTCTATGCATTCCAGTGTGTGTGTGTGTGTGTGTGTGTGATAGCACACAACCACATGCGTTGTCATATGATTATGCCCTGTCAGGTCAATCAACTAATTGTTTTGAAGCAAGTTCACACAGCCATAATCATGATGTGATAAATAAATAAACGAATAAATAAAGAAAGCCAATGAGACTAAATAAAGGCCATCCTGATAAAATTTTGCCATATTGCCAAGACTTACAGTGGAGCTTACTTCACTCTTTAGACAAGTACTAAATATATCTGCACAATATACACTTTAGTAATTGTAGGAACATTAAATGTAAATATGTTATATTATAAGTTATATTAAAATATCAAACATCAACACATTTCAAGAATGCTTAAACATTCATATTGTTGAAATATTTTGTTCCTACGAAAGAGTGATTATTTTATTTTTTGATCAAATTTTTTGATCAAAAGTTCCTATCTACAGCTGACACTGGAAAAAAAATCTTTACCAACCCATGAACTCAAATGGCAATTGGAACCAAACTTTTATTAAAGCCCTAACTACAATGCAGTGCATTCTGAAACAAACAAGTGTACCATCCAGTCTGCAGCAACCATGAGGAGAAATGAGGACAATACCCACCCTTTACATGTGATTGTGTGCTGCACCTCAAATTCCATATTGACGACCACAGGGCAGGTATAGATACGAGAGGTGTCCGCTTCCTCTCCCACACGGGAACCCTGGGACTCATCACATGGCGATGGCTCCAGTTTCCAGTTTTTGTTCACTTTTTCTACATCCTCTTTCAGCTGGTCCAGACACTGGCTCAGGAACTCATGGGCATCCTACAAAGTTTAAATACACATTTCCATCAAAGACTCTACTAGGACATACAGACATTTCTTCAAAAATCAGCCAAGGACATTTTAACATCTTTACTTATTTGCATTGTCATTATATTTAGTTACATCTTGTTAATTCAGAAAATTTGCATCACCAGACCCTTATCCTCTACCAAGTTGAGTGCAGCACTTGAAACACATACTTTAACTTATTTGAAGACACTTCTCCCAATCAACAATAAATCAAATTCAACAGGCTTTACCAACACCTTACATTTTGCATATATCCGGAGAATCTCTCGGCTGTGGAGGAAATGGAGTTCTTAACCCTCCTCAACAGATCTTTCTTCACTTCTGGGCACGAGATGTCCTTTTTGGCAAGCAGATGCGCAAAGCGCCTGAAAACCAAAATAGGACCAAAGGCACATTATTACAACGAGACCAAGCAAATTTTCACTGTCATTTTTCTCCCTCCAGGAAACGACCTGAAAATCAGCTAGTGAAAACAAGCCAATTGAGGACCCCTCTCTAAAAGCAAAGTGGCTTTTATGTGCTTACCTTTAGCTTACGTATCTGTAAATACACCAAAAAATCAAATTTCCTGTTGTCTGGGACCATTTGCATCATTTTCAAACAATTGCACCCCTATAAAGTAGTTGCACTTCCCTAGCCATATTACACTTACACATTGACTGAAATTAAACATCAAATTAACCCAGGGTTGCAATTTAGCAGTTTTGTGGCATTTCAAATATTAAGTTGACATTTAAGTTTACGGCCAACTGTTATATGAACTGGTGGAGTAACTAAAAGTTTATTCATAACTTTTATTCCATGTCACTCTTGTGGTTTTAGCTAGTACCATTTGGTCATGGTCAACCTACTCATTTCATGAAGTTGTTGTCTGAAAGGCAGTGCAATATTTGCCCGTAATGATTAAATGTCACTGTTAGCTTGCAAAGGTCACCACACATAACGTTGTCTAGTCTATGCGATATGTTTAGTCCATTCTCTCCCCATCCTTCTTATGTTCTACTAATGACTTAAAGATGAATTTCTAAACTGATATCGGCATTAATTTAAGATACCTTCAACCGTAACTGGAGGACACTGTCTCAATCCAGGTAATGTTATTCATGATGCTGTCACTTCATGACACTGTCACTATTGACTTGACACGGACTGACACCGCAGCAAGATGGCAGCATACACAAATCGCCACCGAATTGGTGTATAGCCATACATCATTACCTGAGCAAGGCATTACTGGGAACTTTCTTCCATGGGATTCCCTGTCTGAGCAAGTCATTGGAGAAGGATGGCAGGCTAAACAAAGACTGGAGTATGGCATTCATATAGCATGTGTTCCCCAGGTTTGAGAATCTAAAAGTAGAAATATTAAAATATTGAAAACAGCATTTCATAAATATAAAACTGATATTAAACTATCCCTTACAAAAGCATTATGCAAATCAGCAGTTATTTTTACCCTTGTAGTGAAGGCTGTGGCTGGGTTAGAGTGGATGGCCTTGGTTTGTTCCAGCCACCATAATCAAGTGTAGGTCGCACTTTTTTAAAAGGAGTGGAATGATTTGGTAACAACAAGCTCCGTTTAGTAGATGGAGACTGGCTTGTGCTACTGGGCCTACAACAAAGAGTCAATTCAATTGGTATGTGCAAGTCAGACACATGAGCGCATACACGCCCACACACCCTCACACCCTTAGGACCCACTCTAACCTTCAGGATTTTACACTTAAATGTTCTCAAATGAATATTACTGCTTAAATACACAAAACAATGGAGCACAATAAAGTGAAGGACAAATACCACAGATTAAAGCTACAGTACAAATAGCTTTTTACCTGTCCAGAAAAGAATGGCTTTGAGTAAAGTCCTTTGTAGCGGGTCTGCTGCCATAGAAAGAGGATGGCTGTAGAGGTCCAGGTGTAACTTTGGGGTTAAATTTCATCATGATCAGTACTCCTTGGAAAAAGGTTTTTACAAACATCACCACAAAAACAAGGGATAACAAAGTATCCAACACTAACCAGAAGTCCTGTTTTCCTCAGACTGCTTCAGCTTCTCCTTGCAACTGATAAGAAACTTCCGGGATGGATCCGATATTGCCTTGTTGTTGCTGCAGAGGAGTTTAATTAGATGACATCTTACAACCTCTACTGTCACTTTACTCAAATTATATTTTTTTTCTTCGCCATTTCCTCCTCATCCATTTTTTGAATAACCATCCTCACCTGGAGGAGTCATTTTCTTTAGGATAGTCCTCAGCCATGTCACTTTCCGAACTAATGAGCCTCTTCCTTTTCTCACTTCTAAAGGAAAATTTAGTTTTAGAAACCCTAACTTATCTCAAAATTGTACTGTATATCTAATGATTAATGAATGGTTGTGGACTGAGTGTGACAGGTAAAACAACGATGGGGCCTTTATATTGGCCTACCTGTTTTCAGAAAGACCAGTCCGGACAGGCGTAGAGGTAACTCGGCTAGGGCTGCCCAGGGGTTTCCTTGGGGTGTTTTCCTCACGGCTATCCATACCTGGGCGCCTTGGTGGAGTCTAAAGATTCAAATTTCAAGTGTTGATGTGATATCTTACAAAAGTTTTGATATCTTACATTCCCTTATATTTCAAAATGCCTGACCTGTCTCTCTGGTGTAGTCAGACCCGTTTCATTTTTCACTGCCCTGTTCCCAAGCACGCCGCCAAAACTAGCACTTCCTTGATTGGTTTTCAGTACTAAAGGAAAACACAAGAAAAACTAGGTTTTGAATACATTAAACGTTAAACACAAGTTCTCTGCATTATCTGTGTAATTAGAGGATAACTTACCAGCTTGTTTGCCCTGTTTAAGTGAATCAAGATACTCTTTCATTTTCTTCGCTACAACTGCAGGGATCTTTTCAAAGGTAACAGCACTGGTGTCTTTCAGGGTGATGACCAGGCGGCTGTGAGATGATCGCATGGGGCCCAACACAACATTCTTCACATTGTGGTTCAACTACAAGATACAAGGCATTAGTCATTTTTACATTAAAGAAAAAACAAACAAACAACAACAACAAAAAAAAAGAGTTGTGAATGTTCCACTCTACAGCAAGACAGAAACGAAATGCTCCATTTATAACCAAAAATAACCTGAAAATTTTTGACAGCTCCTCCACTACTGAACTTGAGCAACAGGTTCACTTTGTTGTCTTTCTCGTGGATCTCAAAAACACCCTCCTTCCACCTGGTGGTACCCAGGTCCAAACTGTTGATGCGAATGCGGACACCACTACCATTCGGCAGCTTAGGCACTGCGACTGCCATGACAGCCTAGATGCAGTGCTTTTAATCCTGATTTTTGTGTATGCTGGGATTAAAACCTTTAAGAGTAACACAGACTCCTAAAAGAGAAAACAGACATTTAAACTTAAAATTAGGTATAGCCTGAAAACTTCAACCCTGATTTATTTGTTTACCATTTAACAATTGTGTAATATCAATAGACCTTAGACACAGCATATTAATGATTCTATTAGGTTACTCTTGTTTTACCTGGTTCATTACACCAATAACTGGGTGACGTACTGAAAAACATCGATAATCCCTAATTAAATAAAAAAAAACTGTATACAAATAAATGATTACACCGAGGGGACAATTTTGCATCAGTCACAGTTCGTTCGCTCAATGGCTACTTAGCTGCATTTCACAACCAATGCTTGCACAAATAGCTTGAGCTATTGCAGGAAAGTTGGGGCATTTAAAAGTTAGCCACTGCTGCTAAAGCGTAATAGCAGACAGCCAGCATCAAAACAAACGTAACTAGTTATGTCGGAAGTAAACAGTGACATCAGAAAATAAAGGGCGAATAAGTTCACCATTCTACTCCATCGACCACGGCTGAATTGTACAAATGGCTAGCAGTGTCTAGCAAGACCAACAGAAGTGGGCTAACCCGCTAATAACGTTAACATCACACGCGGTTGACCTGCTGTGGACCTGGAGGCTACAACATTGAATGCAGGATACAACGACAATCTTTTCTAAAAACAATACATTTCAAAATAATCAACTTACACATGCACTTCACTGACAAAAGTTATAGGACAAGCAAGATTTAAATAAAATATACTAACTAGCTTTCTGAGTTTAGCCATTAACCTCTCTGCAGGCCAGATAACGTTAGCTAGCACGCTAGCTAGCTAGATGATTTGCTTGCGATTTTTAAGATGAAAGCCTCGCCAAAAAATCATTACAAAGCTGATATTACTTACTTTTAGTAGGGAGGCGTCCTTATTGAGAATGTAAACGTAAAGTATTGATTCAAATGGTCTTCTGTTGAAAGTAGAACTATTTTGCCGGCACGTAGTGATATTAGTACCGTGTTGTTGACAGTGTGGCCCACGACGCTGCACTAGTCGATGATGGCGGGAATGTGAAATTTTTACAGCGGAAATGGCTCGCGAGAACTACATGAAGTCTTCGCGCGAGATGGTTAGTGATTGAGGGTGCATGAGAGAAAAAGGTTCGGCCAGAGAAAATTCTCTGGTTCGGCCAACACACATGGATAATGATGACGGATGTACGTTCCCACAGTAATGTTAAAATGTTATATATGCATTTTATTTATTATAGAATTGGTTATACATATTTTATACATCAATTGGTTGTCAAGAAAAAAAATGCAGTTTACAGACGTATATAAATAAGAATAGTTAAGAGAACCTTTATTTGCCACAGATTTGAATCTAAATATTATTTATTGAACATTTTCTTGTAAGAACAGTGGTTACGTTGTGAGCCGGTATCCAATGGAAAAACTTCAACCGCCGTCTTCCGCCTCGTTCTACATGTAAATTTCAAGCTAGAAATGGCCGTGCTGAAAAAGCACAATCTGAAACAAAGTGGCTCTTGACATCGGCAGCACTAAGATACACCTCCTATATTAGCATGGTCCAACCAAAGATTGTTTGGAAATGTCTCTGGTCCAATCCCCTGTTGCTTCATGAATTTGCCGGGAATTACGAATATTTTCGTTCTAAGCCTTTTAAATGAGCTTGTAAACAACGCGCTAGCAGTGCTCCTGGGTCACTTTCAGCCGCACAAATTTGCATACACTATTATTGAGGCTCAAAGAACAATTTATGATGGTCAAAAATGTGTTCTATGGGCCTGTTGGTATTATTGACTTTATATACAGTCAATGGTTGGTATGGTATGGCTCTGTCAAATCTGTAAGATAAAGTAAAAAAAGGGCAATATTACGATCTACATTGCTGTTGATGATTCTACATGTTTATAAACTTAACATGGTTTGAATTAATTAACACAAATGTGCCGAAGCAAAGTATTCCTATTGATTTGAATTGCCCTTCAAGCACAAACTGGAACTTTTTGAGGGCTACATGGACCACGTGACGATAAGTGCTCAGTCTTCAGGTGGCACCACTCTCCCTCTAAAGGCACTCTACCTGAGGGTTAGTGACTGAGGGTCACGTGCCAGGAACTGTCATTGATTTCTAAAGGCGCAAGCGTGCTAATGCATGGGAAACATCAAAGTGAACCACACACATGCATATTTTCACCGATTTTACACAATTGTATGCAAGGTACTGTGAGTTATGCTTTTAAGATTACCTAAAAGTGCTGCAGTGATTAATTTGGAAAGTTTACATGACCGATGCCAACTCAACTGGCTAGGTCAAGCTAGCTAGCTAGCTAGCTGGAAATTGTACGTAATAACCTATGATAATAACCATGTAAAGCTCTAAATCTGAAACATACATAAAAAAAAACATAACCAATATATTTGTATTGATGTTGAAACACGTGTGAAGATCTACATTCATACTGACGCTGAAACATGCAACATTGTCTTAATTTAGATATACACTTCATAATTTACTTGGAATATAACTTTATTTCATTATATAAAAAGTTTCTTGACTACTGAAAGGATCACGTTAATAACGTGATGTAAGCCTATATAGCATTACAAAGCTTTCAGTTCAATCGACATTTACCAAAAACCGAATGCAAACCTGCCAAGATTGAAGACTTTACTTATGATAGCTGATGACCAAAAGTGTAAAAACGTTTGAAATGCTGTTATTTTAGCAACTTATTTGTGACTGTTCCTTCTGAGCCATAGAGATCAATGGTGTGACCTTGTTTCTGCTAGCATCTCGCTTGTTTAGTGTGCGTGACATCATCAGATTTGCTAAAAAAAAATACAGCTTATGCACCCTTTGTGTCAATTCTGTATTCTGTCTTTATCACAGTATTGCATTTGTTTATAAAAAAAATTATATCCAGAGATATGTAGTAATTTGTAGGTGCAGCTCCATAGGCCCCCATTCATTCTGTACTTGCCCGCGAGCTCCCGCACGGTGCAGTACCAAAACGGAAGTGTCGAGTGCTAATTCTCCTCGTATTAAAAGTTCTCTGGTGCAACATTTTTATTTTTTTTTAGTATTAAAACGATCTGATTAACTTTCCTGCGTCTCCAGTGATTATACATGTAGCTCAGTGAGACACTGACACTATGGAATCAAATCAATGGCAAAAAGATTTTGTACCTGTAAAAAGATTTTATCTGTAAAAACATTTTGTAAAAAAACTAATTATACCTGAAACAAGATTTTGTAAGTTGTGATAGTTTTGTAGTTGTATAAAACAATCTGTGGCTTGTACTATATTTTGTGCGTCTTTGGGATTTTATGTGATTTTATTTATATGTTTTGCATATGTGTAACTCAGTTTAGCAGCTGTGAAATT
>JAGFZM010000259.1:22345-60941 GCA_017657215.1 Limnothrissa miodon | reverse complement strand
ACTGAGTGGTCACTGACAGCCAGGACCATACAGTTAGGGTGAGGACATACATACACACACACCTACGGACACACTCGCACATACAGCCAGGACCACACCGTTGGTGAGGAGAATACGCGCACACACACACATGCACACCTAGGCACATAAATATATACACACACACACACACACACACACATTCACTTTTACACTTACATTTACTTACACACACACACACACACACACACACTTACACATACATATTACACATACTCATATACGTATATACAGTCAGGCCCAAAAATATTTGGACAGTGACACAGTTTTTTTTATTTTAGCTGTTTACGAAAACATATTCAGGATACAATTATATAATCAATATGGGCTGAAAGTGCAGACTCTCAGCTGTAATTTGAGAGTATTCACATCCAAATTGGAGCAAGGGTTTAGGAATTACAGCTCTTTAATACGTAGCTGCCTCTTTTTCAAATGACCAAAAGTAATTGGACAATTGACTCAGAAGGCTGCACGGGCTCTTCCCTTGTTAACCTGTCATCAATTAAGCAGTTAAAAGGTCTGGAGTTGATTCTAGGTGTGGTGTTTGCATTTGGAAGCTGTTGCTGTGAACACACAACATGCGGTCAAAGGAGCTCTCAATGGAGGTGAAACAGACCATCCAGAGGCTGAAAAAAAGAAGAAATCCATCAGAGAGATAGCAGAAATGTTAGGAGTGACCAAATCAACAGTTTGGTACATTCTGAGAAAAAAAAAAGTGCACTGGTGAGCTTGGGAACTCAAAAAGGCCTGGACGTCCACGGAAGACAACAGTGGTGTATGATCGCAGAATCCTTTCCATGGTGAAGAAAAATCCCTTCACAACATCTACTGAAGTGAAGAACACTTTCCAGGAAGTAGGTGTATCAGTATCTGTCTACCATAAAGAGAAGACTTCATGAGAGTAAATACAGAGGGTTCACCACAAGGTGCAAACCATTAATCAGCCTCAAAAATAGAAAGGCCAGAATTGACTTGAGAATTGAAAAACACCTGAGGAAGCCAGCCCAGTTCTGGAACAGCATTCTTTGGACAGATGAGACTAAGATCAACCTGTACCAGAATTACAAGAACAAACAAGCAACAACTGAAGACAGCTGCAGTAAAGGCCTGGCAAAGCATCACAAAGGAGGAAACCCAGCGTTTGGTGATGTCCATGGGTTCCAGACTTCAGGCAGTCATTGCCTGCAAAGGATTCTCAACAAAATACTGAAAAGTAACATTTTACTTAGGGTTATGTTTATTTGTCCAATTACTTTTGAGCCCCTGAAAAGGGCATTGTTTGTATAAAAATAGCTACTATTCCTACATGTTTAATCATATATTTTGTTCAACCCCTTGAATTAAACCTTAAAGTCTGCACTTCAATTCCATTGTAGTTGTTTCATTTCAAATCCAATGTGGTGGCATGCAGAGCCCAAATCATGATGATTGTGTCACTGTCCAAATATTTTTGGGCCTGACTGTACATTGTGTGTGTGTGTGTGTGTGTGTGTATAAGCCTTGTATTCTCTCTCTGTGTGTGTCAGGTGTATCGTTTGGAGGACTCCTGCTGTCTCTTCACTCTGCAGGGCCATTCTGGAGGCATTACGGCCATCTACATAGACCAGGTGAGAACACACTAGAACCTCCTAGAACCCCCCAGAACCCCAAGGCATTACACCCCAGAACTTCTTAATTAGCTGTTACCCCTCCTCAACCAGCCATAACCCTCAACCCCCATTGCCATTCCTAACTAGCCCTAATCTCTGTCCAGCTTTAATCTAGCTCTAACTACACTTTACCCAGCCCTAATCTCTGTCCAGCTTTAATCTAGCCCTAACTACACTTTACCCAGCCCTAATCTCTGTCCAGTTGTAATCTAGCCCTAACTACACTTTAGCCATCCCTAATCTATGTCCAGTTGTAATCCCTCCCCTGTGTTCCGTGACTAGAGCCGAGTCCCATTGAATCCCATGGGAAGAGAGTTGTTGTTCTGTAAATGATCATGACCCGCTCATGTTGCTGCAGACAATGGTCCTGGCCAGTGGGGGGCAGGATGGAGCCATCTGCTTGTGGGACGTCCTGACAGGAAGCCGAGTGAGTCATGTATATGGTCACCGTGGTGACGTGACGTCACTGGTGTGCACGACTTCCTGTGTGATCAGCAGTGGGCTGGATGACCTCATCTGCATCTGGGACCGAAGCACTGGCATCAAGCTCTACTCCATTCAGCAGGTGTGTGTGTGTGGGGTTGTGTGTGTGAAGGTGTGTGTGTATGTGTAGGTATAAGTGTATGTGCATCTGGGACCAAAACACTGGCATCAAGCTCTACTCCATTCAACAGGTGTGTGTTTGTTTGTGTGTACACATGTGGGACCGAAACCGTGGCATCAACCACTACTGAACTTAACCACTCTCTCTCTACCCCTCTCCCCCCTTCTCTCTCTTTCTTTTTTCTCTCTCTCGCTCCCTCCCCCCCCCCAGGAGGTGGGCTGCGGGGCCAGTCTAGGGGTGATCTCTGAGAGTCTGCTGGTGACGGGTGGTCAGGGCTGCGTGTCCTTCTGGGACCTGAACTTTGGTGACCTGCTGCAGACGGTGTACCTGGGCCCCAGCAGCGAGGGCCAGAGCGTTCGCCAGCTTCTGGTGCTCAACAACGCCGCCATCGTCTGCGACTTCGGCAGCGAGCTCAGCCTGGTTTACGTGCCCTCCGTCCTGGAGAAGTTGGACTGAGCAGCGGAGCCGGAGCGGACTGAGCACGCTCAGAAGAGAAGAGGAGTTAGGGGAGGGACTGGACCTCTCTCAGGCTGGAGCGCCGCCACATTCTGGCTGCATTGCACTGACAACACAGCTGTCTCGCTCGCTTGCTCCATGTTTGTTTTTTTTTTTTTTGTAAAACCTGTCTCTTTCTCAGTTTCCCTCTGTTGCTGTTTCTTTTTTTATTTTAATGATTTTTTTTTTGTCTTTCCTGTCCTTTCTCCTCCTGCTTGATTGCCCCCTTTCATGGTCCTGTGACATGGAGGCAGAAAGGTGGACTGGGCGCGTGTGTAGCGTTCATCATCTGCTGCTGTCTCTGCGTGTATGTACTGACAGATTACTAGCCACCAGTCTGCCCAGGGCAGAAAGACTGACTCCCTGATTGAGGCACTCTGCTCTTTTTCTCTTTCTGGAGCAGAGATGACTGACGGCAGGGGTCCTGATATTTTGTTGCCGTGTTTTTTCTGCTGGCCTTTAGTTGTTTTTTTTTTGTGTGTGTTTTGTTTTGTTTTTTTTCTCTCTCTGAAGCCATTTTGTATTTTTTGCTAGACCGTGGACTTGTTCGGGCAGAATGTGTTTGGTCTCCTCTGTGCACTCTGAGAAGTACAGGCAGATACCCCTCCACTTATAGTCTGGAGCCGCACGTCTACAGGAGCCTGTAGCCACAGACGTGCATGTGTGTATGTCTAGGATAAGATTGTGAATGTTTGAAAATTGAAGACACTGCAGATGAACATAATCTAAAGTTCTATGTTTGAGTGGTGTGTGTGTGTGTGTGTGTGTGTGTGTGTGAAAATAAGGTTGTTGAAAGATACTGTAGTCATTGATACCTCCAGGGGGGGTTGTTATTTTTTATTTTTTAAGTGTTTAAATCTATTATTTATTAGTGATGGATTTATAAACAACTTTAACACAATTTGTATGAAATTTTAAATCTGATTATTATAATTGAAGAGACAACAGAAGTGTTAAAGAAAACATCAAATCCTTTTAATTGCTAAACTTGAACATCGAATAATATGATAAAACATAACTAAATATCAACACACCCTATGAGTTTATATCCCAGCTAAACACAGGGTCTTTTCACTGGTGGCTCCTCAATGCTTTGGTTAGTCCATGAGAGCAGCTATTCTCCTGAGGGCCCTGAGACATGATGAACCCAGTGGAGCTCTCTTGTGGACTGGAGGTGTTCGTCAACTCCTTGTGTTTGGATTAGTCTCTCCCATCACTGTTTTGTTAAATCTTAATTTCACCTTCATTTTCATCTATTTTATTTATAAGGAGAGCGCACATTAATTGACATGAATGTAAATGTGCCAGTGTTAGCTAGCAGGCTAATCTTCAACTGTAGTCCTTTGGCAAGATGTTAGATAACCAGTTGATGGATAGATGACCAGTTGTAATGCTGAAGCCAAGGCAGTCGATTGTGCGGTTTAGACATGAACTATAGCTGTTGTGTTTTTTTTTCCCTTTATTTTTTTGCTAATTTGTGGACTGGCCCATTTGGCTTGATTCTGTTACCAACTTCCTGTTCTGCCTGGAGGGAGGGGCTTGTCCAGTCTACCATTTCAGAGCCCAAATGGAGCCTCTAGAGCCTCATGAGTAGCCAGTTTGTCAGAGCCAAAATGGAGCCTCATGACTAGCCAGTGTGTCAGATCCCAAATGGAGCCTCTGGAGCTTCATGAGTAGCCAGTGTGTCTTGGGTCTGTAGACAGGGACCAGATGAGCATGTTACTGTATGTTATAGTCGAGGGGAGCAACTGCGTGTCTGAGGGTCTTGAGACGACGACCGGAGCAGGACAACCAAGAGCCTGCTTTCATTTTCGTTGTGTGTGTGTGTGTGTGTGTGTGTGTGTGGGCTGACTGGTTCTCAGAGGTGTGTTTTTCTAGAAACGTCTGGAGAACACAGTCCCACCTGCTCAGGCCTCTTATCTCCGCTCGGCTCCTCCCCAGAAACAAACGTCTCGCTAACATGCACACTCAAAACACTAACACACACGTTAACATTTGCACATCCAACCTAATACATGTAAGTGGAGACATTAACACACTAATGCAGAGTCTCATATATTGCTTGAATGCCATTTCTCCACATTTGTTCTGGTCCTCAAAGGATTACAAAAATAGCTATTTGAAGCTTTTTTGGAATTATATCTTGTTTGGACGCTTAGTTGTGCACCACAGCTTGGTAGAAGACCACATGGTTTACTGAACCAGGATTTGATTGGTGCAGAAGGCGGAAATACCCATTTTAAAACAAGCACGTAGGAACGCACACAACAGACAGCAGAGTCTATTGTAATTTATTCTTCTTTTTTTTTTAATGTAAATAGTGACCGAGAGCTTTAGGATGCCTTTTTTTTCCTCTCAGTATAAATTATTGTTTATTCTTTTCAAATTTTTTTTGTTTGTTTATTTTAAAGGTTTTCTAAACCAGCTAGAAGTTTTGGTTGAAATGTGAATGTGGTCTCGGTAGTGGGGGTGGGGACATTGGCATGTGTGTCATCTTTCTTGCTCTCTTCCTGTGTTGTCAGTCATCCGATCCCTGACAGTCAGAATTGGCCATTCCTTTAGAGGGTCTCGGTTGTTAGGTTCGTAGCACACAACTCAGCCGGCATCCTTAGCTTCTTATTTGGATGACTCCTTGTGGGACAAAGAATGCGATGTACTGGTAAAGGTGTGTGTGTGTGTGTGTGTGTGTGTGTGTGTGTGTGGTTTGTTCCCAGCCCTTTATTTCTTGTCTCATGGACAGGTGTGTGTTTGTGTGTGTGTGTGTAGAAAGTTTGTTTCCCAGCCCTTTAAATCTTGTCTCGCGTCCCACCAGGGAAGTCATTGGCTGTTTCACATCGTCTTTGCGTGTGATGTCTGACCAGCAGCTGGCTGAGTTTGTCCACGGCATAACCTGGCTGACGGTTCAATCAGAAACATGTAGAGCAGGGCAGCTTATACTGTCGGCAGTAATGGGGGCCAAAGCTTGCTGTGTGGCTGGTCTGACTGGCTATAACCTGTATGTATGGCTATAAGTACTGGCTGTAACCTGTGAGACTTTTCTATTCCTTATTGATGCCTAGAAGCATTGGATCAGCTCATCCTATCAGTATCAATCATGAGCAGGTCTGAGCATCACTACTGCTGAGTTGTTTGACCTTCATTATTTAGGTGTGTGGGAGGTACATCTACCTTTCTCCCAGTCAGATAAAGTGGCAGCTTCACAGGGTTTTGAGGCAATTACTTGCAGCTGACAAATGGTCCAAATCTCACCGTTCTCAGTTCTGACTCAACCTAACTAACAGGAGAGCTAATCGATCACCTACCAAGTTTTTGTGTTGAGCTTTTGGGATGAGTACGGTTGCACTGAGAATCTCTGGGGCTTGATGGGGAATGTTTTGGCTGGGCAAGGGACAGGGACAGGAAGAGACAGCATAAGATACTGGGTGTAAATATTATTTTTGTTCTGCTGTGTGCGAATGAGCCCCCCCACCCCATTGCTTCAGAGAGGCAGGGAGACTGTAGAGGATGGAACTAATGCTCTGTATTTTTAACACAGGAAGACTTTGTACTAATTTACAAATAAAAAGGTTTTGATACCTTTAAACAGTCTCGGTTGCCTCATTATTCTACAGTCTATTGTGGATGCTAGCACACTCATTCATGTTTCATCTGTTCATTTTGGTGTGTGTATATAGTGGCATTTCATAGGCTACAGATGATGAGTAGCTAAAGTAAATATTTTGAATCACAAAGCCAATAGCTCATTTTAGGAACATATATTTATATTTTATATTATATATATTTACACATTTGACAAACTGCACAAGACTATAGGATTCATATTTTAATTAAGATCTTGATATATACACACAATGTTAAGAAAGGCAAGAAAGAATCAACTTGTTAGAATGTAATGATCTAGAAGTGCCAATTTACTACGTGTAAAAGTAGCACTTAAAATCCTACTAGGATGGCCTAGCACTCCTGTCCAGTGAATGTTAAAGCAATATGATGGACACAACAGCAGTCTGCTGTCCCACTAAACGTGTGCAATACCCTTGACAACAGGCAGGCCAGAGCCTCGGCAGCAGAGAGGAACAAGGACCAGCATCAACATGCTAATTGCTAACTGAGAAAGCAACGTGTCAGTGTCTAAAAAAGCCTCCTGTCCTGTACAAGAACCTGTTTTCTCCTCACACACACACCACTCAAGCTGTGAATCATTATTTTTGTTACTGTTTTTTTGTTGTTGGTGTGAAGACACTAAATGAATTCAAGTCCATCTCAAGTTCCCACATTGGTGAGGGACACCAGAGCGATGTGCATGCTGAAGAAATAGTCTGGAATGCTGGGCACAATGGGGGGGGGGGATAAATAAGCAGACGCACAGTGATACGGTTCCACAGACTACGTCAGGTGTGAAGATCGAAACCAAAGATGATCCTCCAGAGTGCTCCTCTAGCATGATTACTGCATTAGAGGATGAAACAACGACAGAAAGTGAGAAGGGAGATGGTTCTCAGCACAGAGACAGAAAGCGAGAGGGGAGATGTTTCTCCACCACAGAGACTGAAAGCGAGGGGGGTGGAGATTTGGGGAGATGTTTCTCCAGTGCTCAGCTCTTGTTGAGGGTCCAGAGGGGGTCCAGGCAGCTGAGAGGGTCGTCTCCCTGTGGCGGGCCCTGCAGACCCTGCCCCTCCTGGGGCTGCAGGAAGCTCTGCTTGCTGATGCGCTGCTTCCCCCGGCCTGCAGCTTCTAGCGTGAAGGCCTCGGGCGTCAGGGACGCCAGCAGGTCCAGAGACGAAGAGGTGGAGGTAGGGGGAGTAGGAGGAGGAGGGGAGGAGGTTTCTGAAGGGTCCAAAGCTGCGTGGTGATTGCATGTTGGAGAACCCACAGGGGCCTCCTCTAACCCATTGCCTTGGTCAGCTGACGGCGAGAGGGACTGAGCTTTGGCCGGAGAGGAAGAGGAGGAGGAGATGGAGGGAGGGGGGCTGAATGAGGAAGGCTGGGGGTCACTGAAGGAGGGGTCATGAGGCGCCTCAACATTTGAGGGCTCCTGAGTTGGAGGCTCCTGGAGGGAAAGCTCAGCTGGAGCCGAGGGGCATGTGTCCAGGCTGGATTCTGGCTCGGAGTCGCTGGCACTCGGCGGCCGGATGCTGAGCTTGGCAATGGTGGCCTGGATGGAACTGATGGGCAGGTCTCCTCCCAGGACAATGTCCTGTGTCTCCTGTCTGGAGTAGGGCTGGGGTGGGGGGGGGGGGGGGGGGGGAAGAGAGAGAGAGAGAGAGAGAGACAGTGTTATCTCTCTTTCACACAGTTGTTTATTAACAACTCACACCAAAGAGTTTACAGTCTCTCAAGCCTAAAACTATATATTTCATGAATTTCATGAAAATAGAGTAAAGAAATGTTAACATTTCAACCATAATATGGAAGCCCCTGATATATTGTGATATTTCTGACTGATCACTGACTGACTGGAGACTTTTTTTTGAGTGAATCCTTAGTTTTACACTTCACATCCTACTCATATGGTGTAGCGCAGAAACTAAAATCTATAATAAATAAACAGGTTATAAAAAATAAGTTTTGAATGATGCGTACCTTAACGGCGGCATTAACAGCCTTACTGCACGGGACAGTGGTGACGCCGTGCCGCTGGAGGACCTGCTCTGTGTGCTTCAATACCGCCTCATAGCAGAACTTCAGGTGCAGCTGCAGGAGGAACACAGGAAGTTAATAAACTAGCCCGAGAGGGTTCAAGATCTGTAGCTTGGTAATTGTGGGTTTGAATCCCGGCTGTAACTACTGTGCCCTTGAGCTAGGCACTTGATTCAATATTGATGACGGTGTAAGTTTTTGCCTTAACTTAGACAAGTTGATACAGTTGCCACCACAGCAATATCGATTAGGTGCACACACTGAGACGAGAGAGGTATGTAACTTGTCTGAGTTAAGGGAAGAACAATGATGGAGAGTTACTTTAACTTGAAGTTGCTCTTGGGGAGATTGGCCCTGAAGTAAAATGATAGTTGACAAAATGTAAGTCGCCTCGGAATAAAAGCATCTGCTAAATGCATTAATGTAAATATAAAAATAAATAAATGGCAAAATGTCATAAGGGGACCATTTATGAGCTACCGACTGTTATGTCCCAGTGTGTGTTGGCCTGTGGTGTTTGTGTTTCTGTGTGTGTGTTTGCAGGACGTCCTGGCAGGAAAGGGGCAAATTGCCAATTGTCAGTCCTGCCGCTGGTGATTGGGTGCTCCCTCCTTTAAATGGGGGCGCTGTTCCTTTGGCTTGGCGCTGCGCTCTTCCCTGCTGACGTCGCTCCGCCCATTCGCAATTCTTTCGCCAGAGCCGGTTGCCGGCGTGAGAGGCTGGCATGGCCTTGGCCTTGCTTTACTTTTGTCCGTTTTGTACTTTGTTTTGTAAAGCCCTTATTACTGTCTTTTTTTCTACTTTTTATGTTACCTATTTTTCTTAATAAATACTTTAAAACTTATTTAGAATTCCGTTGATATATTTGGGAGAGATTCGCCATCTCTCTCTTTGTTACTGTGTCTGCACCCCAAGACAGACTGGCATGTAACACCGACCATTAGGAAAAGCAGCCATTCCCTTCACACTTCCCCCCTCAAACGGTCCACTCTGGGAGACACACTGACCTTCTCCTGCAGCATGTTCTTCCTCTGCTGCCTCATCCTCTTCACCAGCAGGGTGAGATCGGGGATGCCATTCCCAGCCTCCACTTCCTGCAGTGCGGCATACAACAGGCAGAGGGCGCCAGTGCGACCCACGCCAGAGCTGACAGGCACAAGAAAGGAATATGCATTGCTTATAAACATAGATCATGTAGTGGTCCTCTTTAAAGATAGTGTGAGTTTGTTATAGGGCTCTGTACCTGCAATGCACCACGATGGGAGTGTGTAAAGGCCTCTGGTGCAAGTAGTGGCCGTGGACCTCTTGGATGAAGCGGATCAGACTGCTCTTGCTGTCCGGCAGCCCACTGCAACAAATAAAAAGGGGCAGAGAGGTGGTCATAAGCTGGAAACTTTGTGGCAACTTTGAGTGTGTGTGAATGTGTATGTATATGTGTGTGCGTGTGTGATATAAAAGGTGCAAACAGATGGCGATAAAGTGGTAACTTTGTGTATGTGTGTGTGTGTGTGTACACGTGTGTGCCTGAGTGTATGTATGTGTGTGTGCGCAAGTGTGTGTAGTGTAGTGGCTCACAACTCAAGGCCAGGAGGTGAACTGCAGGTGTATGATGGTGTGCGTGTGTGTGTATGAGTGTGTGTATGTATGTGTATGAGTGTGTGACGTGTGTTTTCTCACAGCTCAGGCCAGGAGGTGAACTGCAGGTGTATGACGGTGCGTTTGAGGCTCTGGTCTCGGTACTGCAGGCTGATCATGCGCTCCACATGGGTGGGCGTGGCCTTCTGGGTAGTAAGGCTGAGCGTGATTGGTCCCTGAGACAGCTGCTGACCTCGCTCAGTGGGAAAATAAGGCAGGACCTTCTGCTGCAGGTGAAGTACAGTAAAAATTACTTAAATTATTATTATTATTATTATTATTATTATTATTATTATTATTATGTATTAAAAATATACTAAAAGAAAGTAAATTATATACAGTAAATAAATAGATTAATTCAAATTGATTATAAATAAAAATTAAATTAAATTCCTTCAGAAGTTCTACATCTGTGAGCAGGTACATTGATACAAAACACTTCTGTGGTGGTTTCTAAAACTAGTAGAATTTTGGTATACATGACCAAAGTGGAAGTATGTTATATTCAGACAGACATTGTTCTTCTACTCCTTGGCCATTATGCATGTTACTGTCGGAAACCGTGACAATCACCGTTGCGATCATCATGGCGATCACTCCCATTCCTACCTTCTCTAGTTCCTGTTCAGACACAAGCATGACGACCAGTGACACCTTCTGCTCATAGATCATGAGCCAGAAGTCGGCCGCTGTGCCCGTGAGTGGTGCCTGCGTGGCGATGAGGCGCGGGCAGTAGGGCGAAAGGTCCTCTATGAAGCTGGCGTTGATGTAGTCGTCCTTGCCCGAGCGCAGCACCACGCGGTTGCGGTCGTAAGGCATGATGTCCTGGTGTCGGTTCTTCATGGTGTAGCAGCGGGCGATGGCGATGGAGAGCTGCCGCGCGTCCTTCTCCTGCCCGTCCTGGAGCTCCTTCCACCGGGCGTCTAGTTTGGAGAGTCCCTCTGCGGTCGGGTGCTCCAGCGACTGCACCGTGGCCCGGAAGCGCTCCAGCTCGGCGCAGAGGCGCGACACGCGCTCGGGGGCCTGGTAGGGGTCGCCCTCGATCAGCCGCACGCCCTCCGCCTTCTTGCGGCGCTGCCCGTCCTCCTGGGGGTCCGCTTTGGTGGGCAGCAGGACGTTGGCCGTGTCCTTGGTGCCCCCGTGCTGACTCTCGGGGCTGGAGGACAGCAGGTCGTCCGTGCTGGAATTCTGGCGCTGGAACAGGGAGTCCGGGGCAGGGCCGGATGAGGAGGAGGAGGAGGAGGAGGAGGACGTCGAAGAGGAGGTGGCGGAGGATGGAGGAGGACCCTGAGGGAGCGGGGTGACCCCAGCAGGAGTGAGGGCGGGGGACGGCCGCTGGGGGTTCATGCCTACAGACGAAGGCCCAGGCGACGGTGACGGGGACGGGGCTGGAGAGGGGAGAACGCTGGGTGTTTGGACTCCGACCGGAGCCGCAGAGGGAGGGATCATGTTCTGAGGGGCGGGCACAGAGCTCGCCGGGCCTGGGTGCTGAAGTGGTGCCTGCGCTGGTCCAGGGGGCACGTTCCCTCCGAACGACGCAGGGGGAGGTTGAGGTTGAGGCTGAGGCATGGACTGGGGGGGCAAAGGCTGTGGAGCCATGGGGGTCAGAGGTTGCGGGTTCAGAGGTTGAGACTGCGGCTGCTGCTGTTGCTGGGGGGGCATTGCGGGGCCCTGTTGTCGGATCATGTATGGGGCGCCTGGGTAGCCCATAGGGCCAGTGTGAGGGGGCACAGGTTGGTGGGGCATTTGCATAGGCTGCTGCTGCTGGGGCATATGGGGGGGGCATCTGAGGATGGGTCTGTGGGACTGCCTGAGGGTGAGGTTGGCGCTGTGCTGGCAGGGCGTTGGGGTGCATGGGAGGCTGGGAGGGCATCGAAGCCGGGGGCATTTGGACCTGGGGGCCTCTGGGTAGTTGCGGCTGTTGGAATGTCGGCGGGTGGAGGTGAGGCTGATGAGGTGACATCTGGGCCGGATGGGCAGGGTGGGGCGAATGCTGGGCACCAGGCGGCATTTGGGGGTGAGATGGAGGCGACATCTGCTTCGACACTGGCAGCATTGGTGCGTGTGACGAGGGTGGCATGGCCTGAGACGTCGGGGGCAACTGCGGAGTCGGGGTTGGCATTCTTAGCTGGGCACCGGGTGGCATCTGCATATGAGGGCCCAGGGGCATCTGAGGATGCTGAGGGGGCAGAATCTGGGGGTTGTAGGGCTGGGCAGCTGGGGGCATCTGTTGCCTGGCGTGGGGAGGGTACGGCATGGAGGCTGGAGGCATCGGCTGTGACGTAGGAGGCACCTGTGAGCAGGGAGCGTGTGGGGGCATCGGGCTCGGGCCCACCGCACTTACAGGCACCTGTGAGAGGTGAGAGGGGGGGAGCACGGACACACGGTGGGGGCCCTGCTGAAGCTGAGGCTGGGAGGTAGAGGTTGGCACCCCGGATGGGACCTGCCCGGGGAGGGAGGCCTGCGGGTAGCTGGGCAACACAGGCTGCCTATGTTGGAGCGGGTACTGGGGGTACTGGGCGTGAGGCTGCAGCGGGACCTGGGGCCCTGGCATCGGTTGCTGGGCAGGAAGGGACTGGTAGTGGGGGGGCTGCGGACCAGGGACAGACGCGGGAACAGGGACTGACGCAGGGGTCTGGGGGAAGTGCGGTGGTCTCTGCTGCGGCTGCTGTTGAGGCTGAGCGGGCACGCTCTGGGGCATGCCCGGCTGCTGCATGTACTGGGGGTAGGGGACCATGTGCGGGGCAGGAGCGTACCCAGCCGACACTGGCACCGGCTGGCGCAAAGCCGGCGTCTGGGGAGGCACTGGGTGCCCTGGGGTGGGCGCGTAACTCAGAATGGGAGTCTGGATGCTGTTCACAGTAGTGGTGGACGGCCGGACTGGAGCAGGAGCTGGAGCTGGACCTGGCACTGTGTTGACCGGGCCAGGGGCGACAGGAGCGCCCATGTGGGCCTGAGAAGGCTGGGGGGGTTGGGGGGCGTAGGCCGTGGCAGGTGGGGGCTGAAAGGATGGAGCCGGGGGGAGCTGGTGCGGAAGAGGGCCTGGGGGCAGGCTCTGGGGGAAGCCTGGGGTGGGGAGGCAGGAGAAGCGGGCCAGGAGCTCCGGGGAGGGCAGATTTGGAGGGAAGCGCATGGGGGCGTACACCCCTGCTGCTCCCGGGGCCGCACCCGGCCACTGCACTGCAGAGCTGGGGGCCAGGGCTGGGAGAGGGGTGTGTGTGGAAGGGGGCAGGGTGAAGTCCGGTGGTATACTCCGCAGCTCCTCAGGAAGATCTCCTCCAAGAGCCAAAATGGCGGCGCTCAGTTGGGCTAGCTCGGGGTCTTCAATGCTGTTGGGGTCGACGTCTGAGGGCTTCTTGGGCGGAGGCTTTGGAGCCGTGGGTCTGGGTGGAGCCTTCTTCTGGAGCTCTCTAAAGGGTTGGAGAAGAGTAGAAAGGGTTCATGTTACCTTGTGATCAAATAAAACTGCTGATTGTTAATGTGTGGGAGTAGTGCTAATAGCATAACTGTTGCCTTTCTCCACATCATTCCATCTCTATGCAGGCCTGGGCACAACCCCCCCCCCCAATAGGATTTCAGTTAACTAGAACTTTTTTTAATTATTATTTTAAGGCTCCTCTCCTCCTCACCTCTCCAGGATGGTCTGTCTTTCCTCCTCCCTGGCCTGGCACACAGCCTTGGCTTTCTCCAGCAGCTTGGAGGCCTTCCCCTCCAGGTCCTCGTAAAATTCCTTCCCCTCCTGGGACTTCTTCATCAGGTCCTCATAGGCCTCGTACGATGCCACAAGCGTCTGCACCGTGCTGTTCCATCTGTACAAGAGGGACAATGTGAGACCAGCTGAGACCACCTTGCTAAATCTTTCAGTCGTAATGTGGCTAGGGGTGTCTTAGTATGTGGGTGGGGGGGGAGTGAGGTACCAGGGCCCCAAGTGTGGGAAGGACCCTTAAGGGGATTATTAAGGAGTTATTTTTTATCCTTTAAATAATAATTTAATTTAAAGATATAAAACGGCATGGGCACAGTACATGCAAAGAGCCCAGATTTTGGTGCTCTGCCCCTGAATGCGGCCTATTAAAGCCATTAAAATGTGCCCTACGTGATTCTACAGGATTTCATAGCACAATTTCATTTTTTGTCTCAAACTGTAGGCATCTCCCCTTCATCGGCTTTAATACATTGTGAAAAAAAACGGTCCCAAAAGACAACACAGGAGGTAACAGGGGAGAACAGGGGCTGTAATTCTTTAATACCGGTAAACACTGTGCACCAAAACAAGCTACGGCCAACCAACTGGGAACAAGATGGTTGTGGACACACATTAACCCCCAATCCACACCCTAACCATCTTGTTGCCGATTGGTTGTCTGTGGTTTGTCATGTTTTGATGCACAACCTTTTTGTTTGAGGATTACAGTCTTTCGAGAAGGCCAATCATGTTCCACTAGAGCCAACCAAGTAGAGGACATAAAACCAGTGCAGTTTTTCCACTACAACTCACTTGAGCTCGGTCTCGGCGAGGGACTTGCGGCTTGCGGCGGACTGGACGTTGGCCTCTGTTAGGGCCTTAAGGATGTTCTCTTGGGCGGCAAGGTTCTGGTCGATGTACAACTTCACCTGGTCGTACTTTTTAAGCTGCTCCTCAAACAGCCTCTGAACCATGAAACACACACCAACATTAAAACGAAATCTGTACCTACTGGACAGAAACTATAATATTGTTCATGATGCTTCATAATATTTTTCCAAGATTGATCAAAGATGTGTCATTAAACTCTATCTGCCAAGATTCTCAGAGCAAAAGTGGGAAGGTGGAATAAAAGTTGGGAGGTAGACGTAGAGGTAGAAGTAGAGTTGGAATAAAAGTTGGGAGGTAGACGTCCACCAAAGATCAATATACAGTACCTATCAGTAGAACAGGGAACCTCTGGAAAGTCAGCCTCTCAGTACATGATATACTCATAGAACATTTATCTGTGTATGCGTGCGTGCGTGTGCGTGAATGGGTGTGTATGTGTCTGTGTTGTACCTTCATCTCTGCCCGTTCTGTGGTCACCAGAGCAGTGGTGATATCATCCTGCTGGATGAGGTCCCGCAGCTGTTTCTCTAGAGAGCCACGCTGCTCCCGCATTTCCTGCACTTTACTCAGAATCCTCTTAATGCTCTGGAGCGCTGCTGCGTCCTCTGGTGGAAGCGTGTATACATGCACGTCATTATACACTTAGAGTAGTGTGTGTGTTTAAGGTTTACCAGACTACACTTAGTATGTGAAATCAGGAACCATAACATACAATAAACATACATACAAACAGCATACACTACACTTTATGTATAAACCAGCTGTTTTTCATTTTTAACATGACATTATTTTTAACATATAACATGTTTATGTTAAGTCATAAGTTGCCGTTACTAACTGTTTACTGTTACTAGCATACACAATGGTTACGAATGAGTTTCAGATGACCGCCAGAGGCGATGCTTTAAGCACATACGGGTAATGGACATCCAGGTGCTTAAAGCACTGCCTCTGGCGGTCAGTAGAAACGAAATAGAACTACATGTAGCCGTTTTTTTTTTTTTTGCCATTGCCACATACAGTTAATGTTGAGTTGGCCCGCTGGCCTACACAGACACACACACACACACCTTCAGTGAGCTCCGGCTTGGGCAGTGCCTCTCTGAGGTTTTCCAGTGGTCCCCCTAGCAGGCGCAGGTGGCTGATGTGCAGGTTCATGGCGCGGTGCAGCTCCGTGTTGGTGAAGCTGGCCTTCTCGTGGTACTCCAGGTACTTCTCCAGGTCCCGCTGCAGCTCCGCCAGGCCAGCAGGTGGAGGGGGCACCGCCTGCCTCCCCGCCGCCTCTGCCAGCCTCCGCTCCTCCGCCTCGTCCTTGTCCAGCACGTCCTTGATCTCCCGCAAGGACGCCTCCACGTCGGTGAACACGCCCGACAGCGCTGGGGACGGGGGAGAGATAGAGGAGAAGTGAGTGATGCCCTGTTGTGGCCCTGTTCTGTGCGTGGCTGCCGTGTGTGTGTGTGTGTGTGTGTGTGTGTGTGTGTCTAACACTCACCTTGCATGGACTGGATGAGGCTTTTGACGGTGTCTGGCCTGACGCTGAGAGCAGCACACTTCTCCATCAGCACAGGAGGGATTGTGCTGTACATGTCCATGTTATCAATGGAGTCTGGGTGCAGGCTCACAGAGTCCATGAACTGCCTACCAGAGACGCACACATGTTTAACAGAGTTAAGCCACAGAAAATACAGACAGAGACACATAGCCGTTAGACAGCGCTTTGCCATGAAAACTACAGACACACATGTAGCAGTTGGACAGCATTTGCCTTGACAAATAAGGAGATGCAGACACGTGTCGGTTACACAACGTTTGCCTCAGCAGAAATAGAGAAGCGGACATGCTGCAGTTCTAGAGCATTTGACTAGGCAAATACAGCGAGACAGATAGGGTTGAGCCAGTCACAACTCAAATCCTCACTCTAGTGTCTCGTTCTTGGCGTCGATCTTTGCCATGACTTCCCGTAGCAGCTTGGCTTTCTCCTCACTGCGGAGAAGAGAAAGAAGAGTTTCCATTAGCACACCCCCATCCTGCGTCAGAACTGTAAGCTGTTACTGTAAATCACTGCAGGAAATTTATTTTACCTTTTGCAGAGTATGGTAATGAAGGTGTGTGTGTGTGTGTGTGTGTGTGTGTGTATGTATGTATATGTATGGGTGAGATGGTGATTTCATTACTGTAAGTATATAAGTGTGTGTGTGTTGGTGTTTGTGTGTGTGTGTGTGTGTACTATTGTGTATTGTTAGAAATTACCCTGTATTCAAGGTCAAACTGTTTTTGGATTTGGATTTTCAGTGGGTTTGATGCATGTGGACCAGAGAGCTCTGTCTAAAAGGAGCTCACAGATGGCTGAGCTGCTGACCTGTAGAGAGACGAGGCCTCATGGGCGGCCATTGGCACCAGCTTAGAGAAGATGTCCGGTCCAGTGACCGTGGGGTCGGTGGGATTCACAGGCAGGGCCTTGACCAATGGGGCACCTGTGAGGAGAGGAACGATGCAGCACGATTACAAAAGACGAAGGTCCTGTTTATGCGAGCATCTAGATATTTAGTTATTTCGAGATTTTGGACATTTGGAAAATGGAAATTTTTCAAAATAATGTATTTTTCTGTATTTAACTGGATACATGTAAAAGCAATTTAAAAAAAAATTATGGATAAAAATATCAGATAAACTGGTAAAATACTAGTGTAAACAGTAATATTACTGCTTGTTTTCTCATCTTTTAACCATCTTCCACTTTACATTAGATCTAAACATTTCCAGTTTGCAACCTTTTTACAATAACAGAATACATTTGAATCCACAGACTGACAATAGTTTCCATTGCATTTAACAGTGTATAATATATTTAAAGTAGAGTACCTTTTACCGATGGTAGTGTTTCCAAAGATGGCACAGACTCATGGTAAATGAAATCATTGTCCTTCTTTGAAGAGTTAAATCTACACCCACAGAAAAACACAAGATTGTAAATAAAGAGTGTGTGTCTGTGGTGTGTGTGTGTGTTCACAGCCATATGAGCAACACACACTTACTTTCCACCAATGACATCCATAGTGAACCTCAACGCCTCCTGCACACTGTCTGGCTGACCCTATTAAGGACACAATAATTTAGACAACCAGGTGTGTGTGTGTGTGTGTGTGTGTGTGTGTGTGTGTGCGTGGTGGAAGTTTAGAATGACTCTTAAAGCAAGGCCTTGCAGTGATTGGGGGAGGGGCAGAAAACATGATCAATGGAGTCCAAAATTATTTTCTGCCAGTGTCTAGTGGCAGCCCGGGGACAATGACATTTCACCATTTTCAGTTTTTTTTTTTCAGTTCAGCATAAGTGTTATAACAGTGTATAAAAATAATATAATTAATGTTTCATCAGCAGATACCTTAGCCAACTTCATAGCCTCGTTGAGTTTATCTATGGAGCTCTGCAAATAGGCAAGCTGGTGGGAGAAGAACACGTGCACAAAGTCAAAAAGAATGACACAGCTAGTTCATTAGATAGGTAAAGTAGCTAGCTCATATAAATGGTAAAGTAGAATTATGTATGGTGTATACCCGCTCTCCATACTTCTGCTGCTCCTCAGCCTGCTTTCCCATGTGCAGCTGTGGATGCAAGGAGAGGGAGAGAGAGAGAGAGAGAGAGAGAGAGAGTGAGAGAGAAAGAAAGAGAGAAAACAAAGGGCCAGTGAATACAAACTACAAGTCGGCTCTTTGGAGCACTTGTGTCCATGTGTTGTGTTCCTCTGACAATGAGACTCACGTGTGCAATAGCAGCAAAGTAATAGATCTTCATCTGCACCAGCTTCTTCCAGTCTTTCTGGATCTTTCCCAACATGGAGGCCGTCTCCGAGTTCTCCAGTGCTCGGCATGCCTCCTTGTAGTAGTCCACCACCTGAACACAACGCCGCCATTTGCCAAGATAAAACATGCATTAAAACAAAGTGCTTAGTAAATTCAGATGGGGATTTGTTTGTTTATACTTTGTTATTGATGGTGATTTGTGTTTGTTTATAGTGTGTTATTGTTTAAGGGATGTTTGTGTTTATCGTTTCTTGCAGATTTTGTAGGAGAACCCTGCTGCATTGGGGAAGAGGGAGGCCATAGACTACCTGGGCACTGATTCGAGCTACAAGGAAACTTTTCCGGTTATCCAGCATGGATTTCTCTAGAAGACATTCTTGGGCTTGACCCTGAAACAAAGACAGAAGCAAGTGTCAGACTGCAGCAAGTTACACATTAAACAGACTGTGCTGTGTGGTCCAGTGGAAGTAGGTGTGTTGCCTTAACGGCAGTACATGTTTGCTTGTGTAACGAAAGTAGGTGTGCTTCCTATATATATATATGCACAAATATGCATTCATACGTATAAGTATTTGTTCACTTGTGTAACACAGTGTGGCTTTGCAGTTTAATGCAGTGTGTCTATGCAGTGAGTCTACGCAGTCTCTCTGACCAGCATGAGATTGATGTTGAGGTTGAGGATCTGGTGGCTCATGTCTACGCTGAAGTTGTGGCTGAAGTGATCTCTGAGGTAGGAGAAGGCCCCCGCAGAACACTGGAAGTGAGTGCAGGACACCTTCATGCCCTGGGAGAGGCGACAGAGGACACAACAGGAGGGACAAGGAGCAGGAATATCATGTTATCCTACATCATTATTATGCCATATCATATATAAGCCCATATCATATCAGTCATACTATACAATATCATATCATCCTATATCATATGATATTATCCTATATCATATTACCCCATACCATACAGTATATCAGCCTATCATCTCATCATATCATCTTATACAATATCATATCATCCCATCCAACTATATCATAAAATATGATATCATTCCACTCCTACATTATATCATATAACCTAAAAGTGATGACAGAACAGAAGGAGCAATAAGGATAATAGGCAGCAGGGCACAGCACTTTCATGGCAGACAGGAAATGGATTAACTACCATATGGCAATAACACCCAGACAACAATGTATATGCAGCCAGCTGAATTTGATTTTGAGACCGTTTATGTCCAGCCTCCTGCTTCTACTCACCTCCTCAGACACCCTGTTGTCCATGGCTCCCAGCATTGAGTGCAGGGCTCCTAAACATACACACAACACCGTTAGCCTGAGGAGGTCTGCAATCGTTTAACTGAACACAGGCCGCAGTCATGCAGCAAGGCCATATGATGATGAATCTCACCCCACACTGAAGCTATTGTACTCTCAGAACACAGCCTGTCCAAACTAATAGGCCTGAGACAGCGCAACAGAGCGACTCACCCAAGTTATAGAGGATGCAAGCTTGCTCGTAGCTAATGTCATCATGGCTGACCGTCTTCCCAGAGAAAATCTCAGTCCTGTTGAAATGAAGCAGATGCATGGGATGTAAAGGATTAAATGGTGTTCAAGGGGAGGTCACTGAAAGGTCACACATAGAGGTGTTCGGGTGGAAGAATGAATTAACAACTAAATAAAAACTAATTAAGTCTGCTCCAAACTACTGTTTTACGTTAGTAACTCGATGTATGACAAATAAACTCTTTGAACTTTGAACTCATCCTAACTGCAAGAGAAATTCATTCACATTTACTTATTCTATTCATTCGCAGATGGCAGATGGACAAATATTTTTATTCAAGTACTCATTTCACTCCTGACTCAGGCTAAAACTATGTGCGGAAACTACATGAAATTATTCCACGGCAAAGTCCAGAAGCATGGTGCCAACCGCTGTGCCACTCACCAGGAGATGGGCACAGCTGCCTCCTGGCCTGGCCCCATTGGCACGCGGCTCTGCAGGTAGTGAAGCTGCCCAAAGTACTTCCGCAATGTGCTGCATCCCTCGAAGTCTCGGGTCACATTCACAGCACTCTGCCAAATGCATCCGTGTCAGGGTAAAAGCAGCAAAGGAAAGTATGCAACAATGGTCTTGGCTAATTATTGGTCTTGTATTCAAGGTATTGGTTTTGGGTTCAAGGATCACTTACAAAATTATCCCCCATTAGCCAGTAACAAACTGCATTAACCAACACCCCCACCCAATTTGAAATAGTTATAACAATCCTGTAGATAGGATTTTAATGATCAATTTAATGCTCAATTTAATGCTCAATTACTGGCCTTCACTTAATTAACTGGTCTTGGATAATTAATAGTCTAGACTTAATGGTCTTGTATTCAATATATTAGTTTTTATTAGAAGCCCCCCCCCCCCCCTTCTCTTTGCCACAAACTCATATTTGTTTACAGACCACACAGACTCCAGACTCTTTTTGGTCTGCTCATACCTGCCGCAACTGCTCCAGCTTTCTCAGCTGCTCATTGTAGTTGTCGGGATCTTCCCCATAGTTCTTCAGAATGAACTACAGAGAGCAAAAAGATCTCATGAGTAGCTTTCTCCATTTTGGTCATGAGGAATTTTATAGGTTACTTTGCAAAGAGCACTGTGATGTGTTGAATGTTCAGCAATATGATGGCCTGTACAATATACACTGAATATTATATTCATTTTTAAATCTAAGTCTTAGGAAATATGTAATATTTGTCATTATGTCAACATATTATGACTGCAAATTCTATGAATACTGTCCCCTTTGATCTGGTCATCGGCTGCCATGTTTTGATCGAGGAGCCATCTTATTCCCACTTACCTTACAGTGGTTTCTCAATAATGATGACTAAAATTGACTGACTGATTTAGTCTACATCTAAACTATCCAACCAAAGAAAGCTATGAGTAAGGATTAACCTACTTTATTCTAGGAACAACTGAATTACTTAAGGCGACAGGCCAGGAGCTAATTACAGTATGACATCTATGAGACTCCTGTCCTGATTCACGTGTGTAGGTTAGGTGTGTACATGCTATAAACTGAGTGAGTACAACAGAAGATTCCAGAGCACTGGAGCAAGACGGTCAAAGGCCCTTTCTTTATCCGTAGCGGAGGAGTTGTGAGTGAGAAATGGGTCATTTGACAGGATCACTTCCTCCAAACATAACTTAGAGAGAGAAGGGGGGGAGAGGGGGGGGTTATGTATGGTCAGGATCAATCTTTGCAGTGTACAATCAATTTCATTTTACTGCAACGTCTTACAAGACTTTTCTTCTCTCTCTCTCTCCCTCTCTAACACAGGGCAATTTTATGTTTTATTTTCAGACTTTTAAGTCCCACTGGCCAGTTCAGCTCATCTGATCATAAATAATCATATGATACATTTACTATGTTCCAGACCATTTTGAGACACCACAATCAACTAGTGAGTTAACTTGTCAACCATGCAACAAACACACTTGACATATCTTACCCTTACATCCGATGACACAGTCTTGTATGTGAACAAGTAACATTAGCAGACAATGTTCCCTATACTGTGAAATCGTTATTTACGTTAGCTGTTAGCAGCTGACTGGGCAAGTTAGCTGATTCACTGATTGCGAACCGCTGGGGAAACGCCAATGGGTTCTTGCGTCTGTGAAGGCATTAGCTAATTATTGCTAGTCGTTATAATTAGACATTGTTTTCAATAGTTCGTTTCACAAAAACATTGAATAGTACGTTTTAACGTATTGTTTAACTCATCCTCTTACCTGCTTCACAGACGTGCTAAACTGGAACTCTCCTGCTTCTTTTAAATCTAGCCATATCATCGGCATTCGAGGTACTGCCTCCATAGCAGTTAGCCGCCCAGCCGGGCTAAGGTGTCAGTATGTTTAAATCCAATGGATTTCGGTTTCAGGCGAAGCAAAGAGCAATCTAAAGAATAATTTTAGATTTTATGCCACACACGTCTGTGCCATGTCCCCATTTACACTCCAACAGGAAGCTGGAATGTTTAGGAGATTACGTCATCTCACCAAAGAATTGTGGGAAATGTGGTATCTGTTTCATGTTTTTTGGTTAAAATAAAAAGAAAGTTATCCCCTTTTGGATAAGTATTCTATATGACTCAGCAATTTAATTAAACTAGCCTAGGCGATTGTGTGCTATAATTAAAAAGAAAACTTTTTTTAAAACAAATTTGGAGGGTTTCATGGGGTTCCTCCTGCATCAAATGAGAACGGAGTAGCCTGCCTGTTCTTTGCTGTGTAGTGTGTACCCAGGTTTGCACGCATGGTTGCAGAGCTGGACATTAGAGAACCGCATACCTACCTGCTTGCAAATCACAAAACATCGCGCGCAAACGTTGGTCAGGATGGGACATGGTTCTTTCCTTGACCATGAGGCCTAATTAATTAATCTGTGGGAGCGGTTGACTTTAAGAACCTGTGTCCAATTAGTGTAATGTTAGACGCTCCTCCTTCGAAGTTTGAAAGAGTTTCCTCCCGCTGGTCTATCGTATCGTGGACCATGGCACAGCCGCGCCGAATTCAGTTAATAACCTTGCCTGAACACGAGCCTCTCCCTGCAGCTCCCACGCCTAAGGTGCCCGAAGAGCCCAAACCTGAGACAACGGCCGTTGAGACGGTGGCCACCGTCCGCTTGGAACTACAGCTGTTCCCATCCAGCGAGAATCGCTGCCCAGAGTTCTTCTATCCTGAGTTGGTCAAGGTGCCATAGTTATCCATACATTTAACAGAAAAATGTTGTTGCCAAGTGTTTTTCTGTTGATTTGTTTGTGCTAACATGTTGTTATATGGACCTAAGGAACATGAGACCCAGAAGCGCCCTAGAACCTTGGAGGAGGTGGACGCAGAAAACGAGAGAAATGAACTTGAAGCTCTGGCAAGGAAGTTTGAAGCCAAATATGTGAGCATGTCAGATGTTTATAACTTAGGGACGTACGTTACTTTATGTAGCCAATAAGAAAGACTGTTTGTTACCTGGTTTATGTATACGTATTTACATGTTTCAGGGGGGACCTGACAAACCGAGGAAGGATCGCATGTCAGACCTAGTGGACATTGGGGAGGGTTACGATGATGAAGACTCTTTCATTGATAACTCTGAGGCGGTGGGTATAATGTTTGTTTCTGGCCGCAAACTTTTTCAGATTAAATTGAAGTGTATTCATTCCCATTACTTTGTAAAGTGGTTAGTGTAAATGTAGTCTACACAGTAAAATAGATGACATGATGAACTGTAGATTTTGTCGTTTAGTAACTTATCCAGTAGTGAGTGTTCCAACATTGTACAGCAGCCATCACCCTAGGCCTCCATGTGAGTAGGCCAACAGAAAGCACACATTGTTTTTTCATTTTGTCACTGTGATGCTGTCCAAATTATGATATTCTGTAGTGCATTTTTCTAGGTTTTTTGTTGTCTAAAATATTGCAATTACTGCACTATTGCTGTAATGTGCAGTACTAAAAGGCTGCAGTTTTGGTACTGCAGTACAATGCCAGATTGATTGTTGTAGATGCAGCATATTCGCACTTGGTGAGGACAGGGTAGTGTCTTAACTGTACTGTACATGTGCCTGTATGCTGATGTCTGTGTGGTCATGTTACTGCAGTATGACGAGTTTGTGCCATCGTCTCTCACCACGGAGCATGGTGGCTTCTACATCAACTGTGGCACGCTCCAGTTCCGCCGAACATCTGGGTCAGATGGAGATGTGGAGGAACCTAAAATGGCAAAGGTAACATTATGCATTGAAAGGTTTTAAATGCATAGTGGTCATTAGTATTAGCATTGGGATTCCTTTGCTGACAAGAATGCTTGTCAAAGAACTCAATTGCTTGATTTTATTTTTTATTATTATTTTTTTACAAGGACTGATCTATACATGTTGATTTAAGATCTGAGATCATCATATTTAAGATGTAACTTTTTGTTTTTGAATCAGTTTTAAATCATTTTCATCTAAATTATGTGTCGGATGATAAAAAGGAGATTTCATTGTTGATTGTTTTTGAAATGAGTAGAAAGTAGTGCATCTAAATTTCCCTAGTCAGATTTGTAATATATCAATCTTGCATATTATACATACAGTTTGGTCTGGTTGTGTTGTCTCTCTTCATTAGAAGCGAAAGCTTAAAGATGGAGGACAAAAGTTGAAGAAGAAAAAGAAAAGACTGGAGGAGATGGCAACAGAAGCTGGGTAGATGGACACACACTTTATCTTGGAATGTCTCTGCTTTTTCATTAATTGTGTTATTTGTCTTAAAGGCCCACTATGCAACATTATTCATTTAATTAATCCGTTTCATACTGTTTAGGATGCTAAAATGAGTCATTACACGGTGAACGAACGGTATAGAATGCGCCACCGTGGCCAATAGCGGTAGATACAGCACTTGCAATGTTCAGCAGCGTGGTCCGCCTCCAATAGAATGCAGTGCAATACAATGCAATATAGCGGTCTTTAGAGGGAGCTCGTGAGAGAGAAAAACAGAACGTTACTTAGCCCCTCTTTAAGCTTTGGGAAGAGCCAATTGGTACCAAAATGGGCTAGCACATTAATTCCTATCAGCCAAAAGTAGTTCCACATCTTCACTTCCCTTTCACCTGTATATCTCTTTAGTCATTTCTAATATTTGTGTGGTCCTGCACCAGATGTTTCATCATCTCCTCCTCCTCCTCCTCCTCCTCCTCAGTGTCCCTGTGAAGGACTCCGTCCCTGCACAAGGTCTCCCCATCTCCGATCCAACCCTCTCAGAGGGACGTCCTCCCCCCCAGAAGAAGCCGAGGCGTCCTCGCCCAGGGCTGTTGAGTCTGGACAGTGTCCTTCGCAAACTGCAGCAGGAGAAACTCCAGGAGTTCCATCCTGACAAACCTCTTGTGGCTCCCCCTCCGACTCCACTGGAGGCTTCGCCCTCGCCATCCCCAACTGGAACCACCAATCCCAGCATTCCACCGCCAACGCAGACCAATCAGATCAATCTTCCATCCACCAGGGTAACCAGTCCTGGCTCACCACCAACAGATTGGACCAATCAAAACACGCCTCCAGGGGCCAGTCTTGACCCTGCTGTGTTTGGCTCCACCCAGAAGCTTCTGGCCACGCCCCCTCATGGTCTTCCATCACCTCTCAGGGCGAGCATCAGAGGTCTCACTCGGGTGGGCATACAGGCACCACACTTCAGCCACAGACATAGTTATAGGCCACTGGACTTCTTTTTTGAGCTTGAGCGTCTATCTAGAACGCTTCAACAGTTCTAACTGGAAAGGGGAATAAAAGGATCTCCTGCCCTGTGTGTGTGTGCACTGGAGACCACACCCCTCATCATGTGACCAAAGGGTCACATTAATCAACCATTAGCATAATTAGCATAGTCCATATGTGATATTGGGATTGAATGGGTCATTAAGATCATTTTCTAAGATTAGTGCTTGCTGTTGACAGGCTGCCAAGGTGTCTGAGGGCGAGAGTAAACTAAAGTTCTTCACAGAGAAAGTCAACAGCATCCTGCTAGAGTGAGTGGACATACAGACACACGCACACTTTCTCATACAATCTCTGAACCTTCTCTGTGTAACAACCATTTCTATCTCCTAGTCTGGATGTGAAATCCACAGCTTGTCCTGAACATAGTTTATGTTTAACTGTGTGTTCTCTCTCTCTGTGTGTGTGTGTGTGTGTGTGTGTGTGTGTGTGTGTGTGTGTGTGCGCACACATGCTGTAGTGTTGAAGTGCGGAGCAGAGAATTGGGTCCGAGTGTACGTTCACGTGTCTTCACCCATCTGTCCACTCACCTGCCTTTTAGCAAAGACACACTGCTGAAGAGGGCTCGCAAGCTCAACCTGAAACCACAGGTGCACGCACGCATGCGCACACACACACGCACGCACGCACACAAGTTTACTCATCCCGTCCTCTGTTGTCATTAGATTGGGAGTCTCCCAGAAGGCCTCCAAAAACTCCAGGAAGCTGTTGCCATGACTATGTCTGAGCAAATTGCCCGTTACCAGGAAGAGTGTCGCACTTTGGCTGATGCCCAGATGAGCACTATGAAGTATGAACACTTGAGCACCTATACTTGCATGCACAACCACACATGCACACATAGATGCTTATTATCTTGTGATGGAGTCATGGATGGCATTTATGGGTCAGTCCTGGAGCACTAATGGGTCTTTGGGCCAGTTATTTAGCACTCACTAATGTGTCTACGCTCTGTGATCCTGACTTGGGATTTATTATTTGTCAACTCAATGATGGGTTCTCTCAGAATTACTGACAATGCCTCTGATGTGGCCTTTTTGTACATCTAAGTCTGTCTGGCAATAACTCTCATGTCAGTGGCCTTTTTGTACATCTGCCCAAGATGGTGGACTCTGGGGTCCTTTTTGTACGTCTGTCTGATTGTCTGACTGTGGCTGATTGACAACTGACAAGTCTTTTGTGTGTGTGTGGTTGAAGAGCTGGCCCTGAGGGGAAGGGGGGAAGAACAGAGGGAGAAGAGGAGGTGAAGCAGGCTGGGAAGGGAGGAGGGATGTCTCCACAGAAGAGGTTCCACTGGAGCGAGGAGATGAGGTGAGAGCCAGGAGTATATCATTCAGAGTTCGTCATTTACATTCAGTACACTTCATGGTTCTTTTACATTAAATACAGTTCATGGTTCTTTTACATCAAAAACAGGTCTTGGTGGTTTTACTTTGGTTCTATTACTTTAAATACATATCTTGGTTCTATTGCATTCAATATAGTTCATGGTTATTTTACATTAAAAAGTTATTGATTCTTTTACATTAAATAAAGTTTATGGTTATTTTACCTGAAATGCAGTTTATGCTATGGATTCATTTGTATGTCTGCTGCAATTAACCATATTTTTGGCTATTGGACAATATTGTAAATTGATGTTTCTGATGTTCTGTTCCTTCAGAGGTCCATGACCATAATTCAGACCTGTGACAGGGGAAAGGTGACTGGTGTAACTCCTTGTTGGGGATTTTCTTTGTGTGTATTTACAGAACTCTGTTATGCGACATAGTCCGGATGAAGATCAGTAGTTATGAACAGGAGAAACAGCAGCAGTCCAGCCCGGAGGAATACCTGAGTCACTTTCTAGAGACTGAAGTGAGACCACTGTGGCCCAAAGGATGGATGGTGACCAGGTGTGTGAGTCAGCCCGTTTGTGCTGATGTTTGCTCACAGTCACAGCATAAAGTCTAACATCTGCAACCCATTTACAGTCTGATCGCCCTGTGCCTCTCTGAAGTTCTTCCTCTTTTTCATTTCTGATCCAACTTCTAGGATCCTCATTAAAGAGAGCCGCAAAGCCCACCTCCAGTTTACTAGTATCAAGTAAGTGTCACCTTGAAATATTTGTGTTGACAAAGGGAGGCTCACCTGCATACGTTGCCCTCTGTATCGCATTTATACATTTTTGATTCTGTGAATTTGGTCCCTGCAAAATGTCAACCCACACACTCATTGAGGTTAAGCACACACTAGCTCAGAGCAATTGCACACACAAACACACAGCCTTGCTCAAGGCCACTACTGGTCAGCTTGCCCATGCTTTTGTAACGGATGCCAGCTAGCCTACAAAATGCAAGCTGTTACACCTTCCCCCAGTGGCTCAGAGGAAGTTAAAATACTGTAGCATGACATGCCTAAGTTTCAAATGTGTCAGAGCCAAGTAGTTTTGCACCCATCTTAATGCTTCTCTTTCAGGACCATTCAACTTCTATCTCCTTGTCATTTGTATAAATTGACTGTAATGCCAGTTGGCAATGAGGCAAAATAAACCACTTGACCTGTTTCTTTGTTCTTTTGTTAAAAGCAGAGGAAATAAGATCGTCTCAAATACCAAACTGAAGGTAATGTACCGTACAACCCCCACACACTGCAAACTCTAGTCAAACTACCCTCTCGTACATGTATAAACTATCCTCACATACATACATGAGTAATTACAAAGCATTCGTTCGCCAAAGCATAAGCACCATAGGACCATTCTTGGCAGCTAAAAACATGTATGTATGTATGTATGTATGTATGTATGTATGCATGCATGTATGTATGTGTGTATGTATACATGCATGTATGTATGTGCATGTATGCATGCATGTATGTATGTATGTATGTATGTATGTATACACACACCCATACATAGACACATTCATTGGCTGCTTTGCTTCCTGTTCTCCAATATAGAAGTCCAAAGAGAGTTCTGGTAGGCCCTCGTTCCCTCTCATTATCCCCGTCTCCCCTGGGGGTGGGGTGTCTGCAGTCTCCTCCCCCTCGCTGGGCGTAGTGTGTCAGGAGCTGGCTGCCCTCAGCGGTGACATGAAGCGACACATTAAGGAGCTCCACCGTCCTCCAGCACAGGGGATCTCGCCAGCCCCCTCAACCCAGCCAACTACACCCTTGCTGGGCATGGCTTGCCCAAATCCCGGCCTTGTCCTCCAGCCGATGGAGTCCCAACAGCCCCTGGGCTTAAGCCAATCCCCTCCCCCGGGCCAGGCAGCGGAGCCTGAGGGGGCGGCGGCGGCACAGGTGTGCCCCCACACAGGTGCAGCCTCACTGGGGGCGCAGCAGGCGTCCTTGCCCTCGGATGGTCCTCAGAAGGGTGCCCGTCGGGGGGTGCTCTCCTGACTCGTAAAAGATTTTGGGCGAGTTTGGACGCACACTACAGGGGGAGACCAGCAGAACATCTAGCATGGTAAGATGGCAACAATGGATTTAGCTGTTTAGCTATGAATGGTGAAAATGCTAGCCTCTAAATGGTGCGCTATGTACGCAAGCTTTGTTTAGGGTCACACCAACTTAAAGTGGTTCTCAGTTCAACTGGTAAAATGAGTGTGGAAAAGTTTTTGAGTCTTATGTTTGTTGTAGTTGGTTTTGTTTATTCTAGACGGGTACAGGAAAGTACCAGAAGATTCTGTACTAAGATGACTCACACACAGAATACACAACATACACAACACAATGAATACAGTATTTCTCCTGCTCATATATAAATGTATACATATGTACACATTACTGGGAGGCAATCGTACCAGTTCCTTGGGCATATGTACACTGTGATATTTACACTGTGACCTTCTCACTACCACTGAGTAAGGGTATTGTATCTGTGACCATAATACCAAGCTTTTGGTGGTGGGCATTCACCACAAGTTTTAGTTTGGTGGCTCTTGTAGTGGGTAGTCTGATTTAAAACCAGTGACTGTGTGTACTGTATCTGGTGGGGACTGACCTATGATCTTCAAAGGATTCCTGGCTAATCAGACATGTTGCCCTTATAAGACTGACATTGGTATAAGCCATATCTTAAAGAATAAAAAAAAATCACTCAAAGCTGTCAGATTTATGTAGCCTATATCAACATCAGACTTGTATAGCCAACATGTCTTACTCTTGTCTGTATCCTGAAATAACCTTGTCTGTATACATGTTTTTTTTGTCCTGTTTTTGTTTTTCCTGCCATTTCTAGTTATGTGGTCTGCAGTGTTCTACAGACCATATGTGTTCATGTACGACGGTAAAAAAGAATGGTGATTTGTAGTAGTGTCATTTAGATGTTATTTTTTTAAATTTCAATCTGTTTTCTACCTAATAAATATTAATAGTAACAGAATTGTTAGAAATATGTTCAATAAAATGTTGAAAGCTTTTCTCAAATATGTCGTGTGTCACATTTCTAACCCTAGGTAATGGGATACATCAGTCATATAAAATGCCATTTGATAAGCTTCATAACATAAGATATTGAAAACAGAAGGGCTGTGTACCGGTAAACCAACATATATATTTATTAAGCATGATCAAACATCAGACTGATATTAAATTGTCAGTTTGTTCATGCATGTGAACAGGATAATAAAGCATGTTGCCTCTAACCATCAGGTCAGCTGTTGTAAGGCATAATTAACAATACTCTAAGAAATTACCTGGAGAACGCATGAAAGGCTGCAGCAAGCATAAAAAAATGACGATTCTGTCCCATATGTGCTCTTCATTTTGCTGGATGCCATTGTGTCCCATGGTCTTGGTTCTCTCTTCCTTGCTCTCATAAGAAACATTTTATTCCATTGTAACCCCAAAATACTAACTAGTCTGGGCACATTGATGTGTGTGTGGGTGCTGGGGTGGGAGTATAATAGGCTTAATGAGAAGTATTGGCAATAGTAGTATGATGCTAATAAGAGTGAATACTGATTATGCATGTTAAAATAATGTATACCTATACAATACGTTATAAAAATGTGTGGGGGAAATTTGGCACTGTAGTCTTGTTGAGTGCCATATCATGCATGGCATGTCGGTGAAATGCTGGTGCTTATGATGATGTGTTGTAATGGGAATTAATAATTTCTAAACAAAAATAAATTGTAAATATTTCTGACTGAAGCCACTCTAGAGTAGCCTGGCTTGCGCGACAAAGCTCATGAGGGCTTAGTCTGGCCATCCTGCATTACTAAACGTCTTCTGGGAGGCGGGCTTAACCTGCGTCCATCAGATGCCTCTGTATACTACTTGACGAATCTACAACCAATCAGACCACTCATTCCTATGACATATGCGTAAGCTCGTTTCTCATTGGTGCCCACAGATTTGGGAAAAATAATTCCTCTAAAACGGCAGCCTAGCCAGACTATTTTGCTCGTAATTTGGCGGGCCCAGGCTAACTCTAGAGAGAAATTAAGTGAAAGAACACTACTCTTCGTCAATGGGTTCTTTACTTTCTTTCTTTTCTTTTACTTTCTTGCTACAGCATTGCTGCTTGTGCCATTTAAATTCTCAACTCTTTCAGCCCTAGAATGTGTACAACAATATTATAATGTCTGTACGAATATAGCATGTCTGTGTGTGTGTGCGCGTGCCATTTAAATTCCCAACTCTTTCAGCCCTAGAATGTTACAACCCTAGAATAATATTATGTCTGTACGAATATAGCATGTGTGTGCCGCTTAAATTCCCCAACTGCTTTAGTCCTAGAAAATGTAGAATAATATTATAATGTCTGTACGAATATAGCATGATTGTGTGTTTGTGTGTGTGTAGCACTCAGTGAAAGAGCCACCCGAGAGTGTTGATGAGCTGTTCTCCTACAGAGGCTGTGTTGAGTAAGGAGCTAACAGTACTGTGTGTGTGTGTGTGTGTGTGTGGGCTCGCTTGTGCAAATCTCATGGAGTAGAAATGGACATGAGGAGCCTATCAGGGCCAGAGATGAACACTGAACAAGAGTGCAACACCACGTTTCAGAGCTAGCATCCCGAGAGTTCACTCAGTCTTTTATTGCTTTCCCAGCTCCTGCCGTGCCGCCGCCATCGCCTCCCCCAGCCCTGACTCCTTGGGCCTGGTTAGGGCGTGCCCATGAGAAGGTAAAAGGTGAGGGCCACGATGAGGAGGAGACACAAGGGAGAGTTGAAGGTCTGGTAGGCTGTGGAGGGCATGAAGATGTCCTCGTATTTATAAATGCTGATCATGTGATCGGAGACGGGTGGGGAGTCTATGTCATGCCTGGTAATCGAGCCTGAAGCAGGACGAAAAACAACAGCAGTCAAATACCAAAGTCAGCCCTGTTACACTGGTCAAACCTGTCAGCCCTGTTACAGTAATCAACCTTGTTACAGTAGTTAAACCAGTCAGCCCTCTTAAAGTAGTTAAACCAGTCAGCACTGTTACACTATTCAAACCAGTCAGCCCTGTTACAGTAGTTAAACTAGTCAGCCCTGTTACAGTAGTCAGCCCTGTTACAGTGGTTAAACCACTCAGCCCTGTTACAGTAGTCAGTCCTGTTACAGTGGTCATAATTGGTAACACCACTCACACCAGTCTAAGTAAACAACAGCACTTAACATAATGCATCCAGAGTAGCCCTAGGTTAAGTCGCGTCATTGAATTTCCTTTTTGACGCCGCTGCCGCATCTAGTGTGGTGAGTTCCACTGGTTATAAGTAATAAACTATAGCTAACAGTTATGGCATTACATTACAGACCTAACAAAACAGTCATGTATAGATGGCGTAGCCTCATCATACTAATCTTGGTAAGCAATAGCACTCCGACTAATCTGGGTGAAGAGAACAGCAGCTAAACGACTCTTCCTGTCACACTAGTCTGGCTAAAGCCAAAATAGTGTCTTTTTTAATGTTCAGGCCAAGCCTACTGAAGCCCATTTCCAAACAACTAAACATTATTGGAGTGCTTTAACTTTCCCTGGAAATGAGAAGTAAATAGCTCATCTGAACCACTCTGAACTTCAACAGTGGTTCGCTCTGGCCAACTGACACACATACAACCCAGTGTTTACCTTGTCCATCATCCACACACTTACCCTGTATGGCAGGCCCCCAGGCAAACAGATAATACCAGCTGAGGTGCAGGTCGACCAGCGTTTCCTCACGGGGGACATACAGAGGGCGTTTAAAGCGGCACGTCACACGCCCATTCTCGAATATTCCCTCTTCGTCACGCGCTGGGTTGCGCTTGATCTCTTTGGCCCACTGGCCCACATTGTAGAAGTGGTGGATGCGCACGCGCCCGTTGTCATCGTGCACACAACCCATCACATCATCACCTCCCTGACAAGGACGCAGAACAGAAGAATAAAGAGGGGAATTAGCAGTTAGGTTTCATGAAGCTGCTCAAGCTCCTAAAGAAAGTCCAGTTGACAATAACCGAACACTTTGACAATGTAGCTGCTTTGTTTATTCATGCTGATGAAAAATAATTGGTCAAATGGCAAACTACATAAACCTGCCCGTCACCAATTGACTGCAGAGACGTCAGGTTAAGGGGAGAAATTCCTAATAACTTCTTCAGTGCAGTTTCCTGCCTTTCATGTCTCATATATGGAATCTTGATTTACATTTTACATTTACATTTATGCATTTAGCAGACGCTTTTATCCAAAGCGACTTACAAAACGAGGATAACAATCAAGCTACATAGCAGAAACCTTAAGGAGCATAGTGCTAGGGGATAGTGCTTCAGTTCATTTTAGTGCTAGGATAGAAGATGTTCTCTGAATAGCTGGGTCTTTAAGAGCTTTTTGAAGGCCTCCAGAGATGGCCCTGTTCTGATTGTTTTTGGTAGGTCATTCCACCAGCGTGGGACGACACATGAGAAGAGTCTGGATTGCCTTGGGCGAGGTGCTGGGACTGCCAGTCGACAGTCATTGGAGGACCGGAGTTGTCGGGGGGTAGCCTGAGCTTTTATGAGAGCGCTTAGATAAAATTTATTTATGCCTCTTAGAACAAGCGACAGTGGAAAAGAAAAGGGGGTTGACAGACAGCAGAGCTGATTTTAAAGAGGGAAGGGGGTTGGCAGTTAAATGTGGGAGTACTGGCATCAGGGCTGAATTTAAACAGTCTACTATGTTATTTCATTCTTCTTTCTTCTTTCTTCTCAAGGCCCAAGTATTTGCCCTAGTATGTTTTTTTGAAACCGTTCCTCTCTATTTCTTACCATTTTCTTATCGGAGGAGAAGCCCACGGCGACCCATCCATCTGTGTCGGCGCTCAGCTCAAACTCCACATCTGTGCCAATGCGCCGGAAGCTCAAGAAATAGTCACATGTTTCGGCATCACAGCCCGGCTTCCCATACCTACAGCACATACAAACACAGCAGGAGATGTGTCTCCCTTAGCTAAGTAAATAGGTAACAGTGCCAGTCCCTCCTTAAATTACAATGAAATGTGTTGCCATTGCAAGATACTTTATATAGCAGGATAATACATCAGTCGTATAGAACTAGTACTAGCTTTTGATGAGCTTCATAACATGAGGCATTGAAAAAAAGGTTGTGATCGCTATTTCTGCCCCAGCAACCATCTGCATACTTTCTATGGATAGTAATTAAGGATGTGTTGTACATTGCCTCTCTAACACTCAACACAGGAGAACAAAGAGCAACACATCCATTGGCTCAGGCAGAGAAGTACGTGATCTACTGCTTCAGTAAAGCTTGGAGAGATACCAATGGAAAAAGGCAGCAGAATGCACTGTTAAAAGCGTCTGTTTTCATCCAGTGTGCCAGTGTTCAATTTCACATTACTTTAGTGGGCACTACTGGGCACACAGCAAATTAGCCCACGCTCTACATCCCTTTTTTAGTGTGCTAGCGCTTGCTTTAGTTCAGTCCACATCAAACATTCAAATGCAGTCGTTTCTAAAGCTTCTGCTTGATCAGCTTTGTTAGTGACACATGAGGCCACACATCAACACACAGCTGAATCACTGAGACAACTGTCTAATATTTAAGGAGCGAACAGGAAGCAGTCGCGCTCTCACCTCACACAGCCCTTGGTTACTCCACAGTCGCTTACTTTGATCCGTGCAAAGGGGTCAACAGGAGGAGCGGTGGGAAAAGGATAACCTGGAAAAACACACACACACGGGCACATACACACACACACACACACACACACATATGCACATACACACACACACACACACACGTATGCATAAACACATACACACATACGCATATAAACATACACACAAATACATATGCACATAAAGTTACAACCATGTGATGTGTTTTCAATTATGTATTGAAAAGTCCTGTTAGGTGGCATTGGTCAGTGAGCAATAAATGAATCCAGGAATTAAGGGGTCTATAGATCAACTAAAGAACATGAATAGGCTACAGTTGCAATATTGGACTTCTTATTATGCTATAGTTTGGTTGATCAGACCACTTGCACACACAAAAATCCATCAATTAGCATACTTGTTTAACTTGAATGGCATTCTGTCTAATTAAAACCTGACCCAGCGAAAATACAGATGGCGTAGGCTAGGCCTGCCAGGTTAGAGACGGAAAATCAAAACCGAGTGAAGACGACAAAGGCGGGTGGAAGAAATGGACCGCAGGAATGGCGCGCCAGCGGGGTGCTGACCATGGTGCTGATGGCACTGACGGCAGCGGGTGCGTTTGTCAACCCTACACGATGTGCTCGATTATCAAGTTTAGTTTATTACGAAGCTTAACCTCGTAAATGCTTAAATGACACTGTGACATATGTATAAATACTACACCCGACAGTTTACATAGGCTACATCTCCAAAATTCTCACCACTGAATCCCCTGCATCCCCCATCCTGAATCATTACATCGTTCATCTGATATCTAGCTTTGATTGGCTCACCCTTTGACGGTGATAACCCGTTAATCACGAACCCCCCTCTTACCGTCATCAGAAAGATATTTAGATTCCAAGAATTCGGAGGCAAACGTGCTATACGAGTCCTTGTGGTGCTCTTTATGGCCGGGCTCTCCGTGTTCCCCGTGCCCGCCCCGGAGAGCGCTGTCATCGGTTGGACTGGAGGAGACCGTTAACCACAGCTCCGGACCCAAGAGCAGCAGTAGCGGTAAAGGAAAAACGGGCATAGCTGGATGCACTCAAGAGAAAAAACTGGCAAGATAAGTCACACAAACAACCTCATTCCCGTGTTCAATCCGTTATTTGGTTGTTGAGCCACAGATATTTACGTTTCAGCTGTATGGCCTTCGCTCGACTCCTGGTAGCGTTGCATCATTAGCTTGAACAGGTTTGATCTGAATCTGAGAAGGCTAATCAACAAGGGTAGGCCTATTAGCTCTGATGCTTCTGACGGCCAGGGAGGATGAACCATCCAAAAAGGCTACTTTGTCTTCGCTACAGATATTAAACAACGGATCCACTGGAACAGCTGGGAGAGGAGCTGGCCACATACTGCGTGGGAAAGCTTTGGCAGCTTGGCTAAATGCACGAAGTAGTTTGTTTATTCACCACTGGTAGTGTATTCGTTTGACTGGTTAATTTAGTAGTCTGCTTTGCCTATTTTCATCTCGCTCATGGTTTCGTCCACCCCTTCCCCCCTCAAAATCAATCAATAGAAATTCTTTTGCGGTCCAATAGTAACGAGTGAATGTACTTCATTCATGTTGGGTAGGCAACGTTTGGTATTTTATAGACCTATATTTGCATAAACAGTAGTTTTGTCTATTGACAAATTTTAACCGACTTTTTATTTTTTATTTTTTTCATCAGGCGAGGCATTTTCCTCAGAACATGACTTTTTGTACATTTAGACCACTGGTGAACGAGGGCACTAAAACGAGAACAGTAGACGACGTTATCTGATAGACAAACTTAATATATGGTAATTTGATGCTAATAGCTCTAAACAGATTGATTAGTTAACACCAACTTGGGCAACAGCGCCAGTTTTACAAGACCACCCATTGTCTCCATAAAAAATAATATAAAATTTAAAATCATTACATTTGATAGGCTATTTAGTGTTCTCTTATTAGAAATAATTAGGCTGAAAATAGTACCACTTTTCCAGTCCCTTAAGCAGTTATAAGAGAAATTGCTCATTATTTTATAAAAGCAGTATATATTTTTCCACATCCATTCTATTGCTAATTGTATATTTTTTAAGTATTCTTTTCCAATGTAATGGCTAGCAAACAATATCGGTCTATTAAAAATATTGGGCAGTGGCTTTTTGTTGTAAATATTTCAGTCATTATGCAAAAGAGTTTTTGCTATTTGTCATTTTGCAATATGCATAAAGTATAATTTGATTAGATGTTTTGGGAAAGAAAAGCTGTACTGTAGTATATGTTTTCTCCCTTGATGCTAATGAATTACACAGACCTACGTCCAGCATCAGGGTGCAGTACAGAAACAAAGTGTCGATACTATTTTGTAAATATGAATCCTAGGGGTCTTCGAACAACCTACTATGCCGTAATAAGCAACACTATTGTTGAAATCGACTGATGCGCTTGTTACATGTGAGGAAATGACAGCAGCTATGGGGGTATTGTTCATCTTAGGGGGAAAAAATTATAAATTATGATAAATTGTTTTAATGATAAATTAAAATATTGAGATGATTGATCATTTTGGAATCTTCTGTTTAGTGGCACAAATATTTATTTTTATGGTGTGGAGTGTTAGCCTGGTTCTCTCTCTCTCTGTCTCTCTCTCTCACACACACACACACACACACACACACACACACACACACACACACACACACACACATATCTGCTATGCATCTTAGTCTCATTTGGAAGGAAAACCATCAATCAAAAACCTGCTTTTACTCCAACACAGTAGAGGCAGGCTTAAAATGTGTTCTGCATCAAACTGTGATTAGTATTAGCCTGGCTTGCGCGACAAAGCTCATGGGAGCTTAGTCTGGCCATCCTACAGTACTAAACGTCTTCTGGGAGGCGGGCTTAACCTGCGTCCATCAGATGCCTCTGTATACTACTTGACTAACCTACAACCAATCAGACCACTCATTCCAATGACGTATGCGTAAGCTCATTTCTCATTGGTGCCCACAGATTTGGGACAAATAATTCCTCTTAAACGGCAGCCTGGCCAGACTGACTTTCTCGCGAAATTGAATGTAGCGTCACAGGAAGTATGGGCAGGCCCAGGCTAATTAGTATGAATGAGAGCTGGCTAACAAACCATTTTAAAGGCACAATGCACAAGGCACAAAGGCACAATATATCTTACAGTTAACCAAAATGCACTTTTGGTGTGGCCTTTTGTTTTCACAGCAGCATAATATCAATCAACAAAACTCTGTAGTAGGCCTACATAGTGTCTCCTCTCTTGCAGTGCCAGTACTGTCCACAAGATGGCAATCTAATTATACCTAGTGGAAAAAGAAACAGCAGCATCACCTGCTCATTGTCGATTACGCTTTCAGTAGATGGCACTGTTGTATTTTAGTTCAGGTGTGTTTGCACAGGATGTGGATATGTGTAAGTCTGTGCAGAATGAGAGTGTATGTTAGTACACATTTATGTGCGCTCAGCATTTGGTACTTTGATACAAACATGACCTTTTACCCTTTAATTCACACAGAAACCCATCCCATAAAACACAGATACATATAAACACTCACACACACATACACACACACACACACACACACACACTCATACTTGCATGTGTGTGCGCGCACACACCCTACTTGACCCCATCTCCACCCCCATCGATTGGTTCTACTTGAAGCAGTCTTGTCCAATTAGACAGCATTTATCTGGGCTATTATATTCTACTCAGAACTGTCTAATAACCCTCACCAATCACC
>JAGFZM010000259.1:0-19835 GCA_017657215.1 Limnothrissa miodon | reverse complement strand
TGTGTGTGTGTGTGTTTCACTGTGGAGAGGTTGTGTGGTTGTGCTAAGAGGCAGATTCAGGAGGTATATCCAGGAGAGGGTTGACTGATGGGGGTTTCAAAGTGGGAAGTGACACGATTAGGGGGTTGTGTGTGTGTGTGTGTGTGTGTGTGTGTGTGTGTTTGAGAAAGAATGATTAGGGAATATGTAATGTGCCACTTTATGACTGACAGCTCACTAAGAACTGGATGCATGCCAGATTACCTAAAGTCATGTATACAATCCGCCCATCCCCCACACACAGACACAATAAAAACGATGTAGAATTAGGCTTTGGAAAGGCGCGTTTGGGAAATAAGGGGAGACAACACGGCAACTATGTCTTTAACAAACTTTCTAACGTTTCTGTATCAAGTATAATGTGCCTTCAAAGTGTCATGTAATTTATCTTTATTGGAGCCCATCGCAGCGCCCGTTATGCGGCCGCGCGCGCACGTTATTGATTGCTTTATTAAAAACTCCCCCTGAGATTGTTTTACGCTGCACGTGTAAATCACGGATAACCCTTACGAGATATATGCTAATACACCGCAGTATTTTATGGAAGCAGTAAAAAGCTGAAATCCATAATTTGTTAACGTGTTCCAACTTCCATGTGAGAGGACGCCCAAGTCTTTCTGTGAATACAAATGGGAACCTTTCACCTGTTCGCCTATAGCCATGTGACCAAAACCTTATTTTTAATTGTGCCTTTAAAGCGGCTGTAACTTAACCTTCTCGTTCTCCAAGGTTATACTTATCCAACCTGCTTTAGCCTATTGAGGCGGTTGATTTACATTTTGCGTTCTCCCGACCTGGTCTAATGTATGATTAAAGCGCAATCAGTGGGCGGATAAAAATACGCCTCCATATTTAATATCTGTGGGTGCTAATGAGCGGACAAGAGCTCACGACCTCAAACTGCCTACAAAACGAATGTTTGGTCGCATGGCGATACATCTGACCGTCTCCCGTTACCGCATTAAAGTCTAGTAGAAAAAAAACTCCCCCAGGATAATTAATTAAAGGTGTATGCCCGCAAAGCAAAGCCAGCTAGAACCTCGTTCGTTATCACCGGTTTCCAGGACACAGAAACTGCCGGTCTCAGGTGCCTTTCGGGCCTTACTGCACAGCCACCGAAGTAAAAATACACGAGGCAGTTGTGTTAGAAATGTTGAAGTGGGCGAGATTAACGTCTACTTTTGGACAACTCAAACGATGTGGTGCCTTGGCCGGGCCCCTTCACATTAAAGAGAAATCTGTGAATTCAAGTCAGAACCCTGACAGTGCCCGGCTAGTATTGATTCTTAGAGAGTTATTGACTTTACCATTGACTCTTCTCTGACTGTCTCATACAATAAAACAATCAGGTTACAACCTATTTTAAAGCACAATTTGATTTCTACATAGCTGTCCTTAAATGACAAGACTGCAGTGAGAATTTTTTAATCAATGATCTCGACAATGAAACGTGTCCAACTACACCAGAAAAAGGCTGAATAAAGGCTGAGGAGAATAATTATGTAATGTAACATTATTTTCTTCCTGTCTGTAAGCCTCATGATTACAAACCATACCGAAAAGTCTCTGGGAATAGATTGGCCTACAAGGATACAATTGAGCATAAAATAGGCAGTCATTTGTTATAATAATTGCCTCACTAGTTGGTACGGATTATGGTATAAATCATTAGATTAAATGAGTTTGGCCATGCTAGCTGTTGTTGAAATGTACTCCCAGAGGTAGTTTCTTACTCTGCAGGGGTTTCCATAGGCCTGTATGTTGGCTGTTTCTCTCTTACCTACTATACCAAAGCGATATTATAGATATTATAGTATAATTAAATACAAAAAAAAATATAACAACACATTTTGTTTTGCATTCATTTCCAGTGTTTATTTTCCCAAACTACCAATAATTATTTTCTTAGATTGGTTAATGAACATGAACAAATATTAACTGCTTAATGAGTTGAACAGACATTCAAAGTTCATCTCAACCCTTGTGCCAATAACACAAGCAGACTGTATTTGCTGCTCCCACCCATAGTAGCCCTGACATGATTGTAAAAGATCACATCAATCAGTACTGAATCACCATCACTCAGGTCGCAGTGATTCATTCATACTTACTGTACTCACCATCTTCTGACCTCACGGAGGAATGCCAGTAATTAAAAGGTCTTCTCAGGTGACCAACACAAGCAAAAGGTAAACAATATCATTCAGTTGACAACATAAACGTCCTAAGATCCAAAGTCATATGAGGCATCATTTCTTATTCAGTTAATTAAGGACTCCATTGAAGCCCATAGTTTTAAGAGAGTTGACTGTGGTGAGGGAGTAGCTCTTACTAAGCTTCCAAAAGTCTGGCTGCTAGACACCTCCATGTAAGGGCTGTATCATTATCGGGGCTTTAACAAACAGGAAAGAGTTGAATACAGACACACAAAACACCAAACTTTTGGAGCTTAAGTTTAATGAATGCGTACGCCATGATTCAGTAGTACATTCACATCTCTGATGTATGTGGCCTCATTTAGTCATAACCCCGGTTTGCCCGCGTCACAACAGGAAAACAAATCTATCAGCGGAGGAGGCAGAGAGAAGAGAAAGCACACAAGTAACAAACTCCAAACCGCGTCCTCGGTGCCCCCGACCGTCTTCAGGAATCTGCAGCGCGAGAACCGTCCAGGCCCGTCCCCGCCACAAACATCCGCTCCTTTCTTCCCATCGACCCAGACCCCCCCTCCCCCCGACTACCCAGCGGTCCACCAGAATTCCCCCCTATCGATCCACGGGCTGGGAGCCCTAATGGCTGAAGGGGGACCGGCTGCGGGGGAGGGGTGCAGGGTGCGGGGTGCAGAGTGCGGGGGAGGGGTACGGCTTGGCGCGAGGCGGGGAGACGGCAGAGGATCGATGTGCAGACGGCTTCTTTAGGCGCACTCAGACGGTTCGTTAGGTGTGTGGCGTGTGCTTGCAGGAGCAGGGCGGAATTGAAGGTTGATGGGGAGAGTGCGGTGGGGGCCATTGTCCCTTCGGCTGTGGCTGCTCCTCAGCCTAATGGGGGCGGATTCCACCAACCTGCCTGTTCTCCTGCTCTCGTCCCATAGGAATTCAGTGCGGAAACACACAGACACACGGATGAATGCACACAACAGTCTCTCTTCCTCACACATGCGCACACACAAACACACACTCCTTCCAGATAAGAAGAAAACATACCAGTGACTACAAAGGTACAAACACTAAAACAAAGTTTTAAAGCAAACAGGTACAAAAAGTAAATTGAAGTACATTTCATACTGTTGTCTTCCAAAGATCTTCTTGTGGTACTGCACTGTGTTATTTACATCCATGACAAATGTGGAATGTGGAATGCCTGCTGGTAAACATTTCAAAATCCACTTCCCAGCTCCTCCCCCTATACCTTGCATCAGATAAAGCAGTATGCATAAATGGGACTACATAGATAATTAGAAGTTATTAGCATTGTGTTGTGCAAAGCACGGAAAGATACGACCACTGAGAAGGGACTCTTTCTCTCTCTGGGTGCACACACATTAGCTTGGTCAAGACGCTGGAGACGCAGTTGCGGTGTGTGCCAACAGCCATGGCTTTTGTCTCTGTGCTTTGTTGGTCCGTTGCCATGGCGTCACTGGGTCAGGCTGAGGATGTGGCTATGGAGCTGCTGGGTAAAGGCCTGCTGGGAGAAGCACTTGACGACACGCTCTCTGCCTGCCTGGCCCAGCCTCTGCTTCAGCTGCGGCTCACGGGCGAACTGCTCCATGGCCGCCGAGAAGCTCTCAGGCGTGGGCGGGCAGAGGAAGCCGGTGTCGCCGTGAGCGACCGACTCGAGGGGGCCGCCCGAGTTGACAGCGATGACGGGGCAGCCGCAGTACATGGCCTCCACGGGCACGATGCCAAAGTGCTCGTTGGCGGGCGTGTAGAGGACACAGACGCTGCGGCGAAGCAGGCTCACCTTCTGAGTGTCGGAAAAGGAGCGCATGAAGGTGAGGTGGGCCTCCAGCCCCAGGGAGCGGCACAGCGCCCGCAGCTCCTTGTGGTGCTCCACGTTCTCCAACACACGGGAGTCGTAGCCGCCCGCCATCACCAGGTGCACCTTCTCCCACAGGGGGCCGTCGCCCAGACGATCTCGTAGAGACGCCAGCGAGTGCAGAGCCAGGGGGAGGTCCTTCTTGCGCTCGTAGCGGTTGATGGACAGGAACACCAGGCTCCGCCCTTCCGGGATCAGGCCGTCCAGGCTCTCGTTGATGGGTGTGTTGAAGGACGCCGGGTTGAGCGAGGGGTAGAGAACATCCGTACGCACGTCCCGCAGGTGAGGGAACGTCTGGCGGAAGACGCCGGCGGTGAATAGGCTGTTGACCAGCACGCGGTCGGCCATGCCGGTGGTCGTCTCCTCCAACCAGTCCAGCGGCGCCCGGTAGAGACGCTTCAGCCAGGACCGGCGCGTGGTGAGGAGCTGGTCCGGGAAGTGGCAGTAGAACAAGACCTTCTTCCTGTGGCGGGCCCAGCGGAGAACAGGAATGCATGCAGACACCTGAAGCACAGCCAGAGAGGCAAACATTAAAGCACAGGGACATGAGAAGAGACTTTATTTGCATCCATGGTGCCATGGTGCAATGACATAACAATGTGAAAGTTGATAATTTACTGTATTCAGCTGTAGAAGTTAGATTAAAAAAATTTATAAATATAAAAACAATGAAAAATTATGTAACTATGCTTGTTTTGTCCCCAACACTGAAAATTGCCCTGAGAGCATTAGAAGGAAAGCAATATTGCATCACTAGCCATTAGTGTCAGTGTCACAACATGCACTTTGTGTGCGGAAAAAAAAAACAGACTATGAAAATTCTTTGGGGTAGGTGTCTATAAAGAGAGGACTCTTTGTCAAAGGCCATTTCAACAGGGCATGCATGTTCCACATGAGCCTCTACAATAAACAGCTTTTTGTGTAATAAATGAAGACACAAACTGAAAGCACAAAGACGGTTTGACGTCATCCTGTAATTATACACACACACAAGACCTGGCATGTTTATGTTTTCACCTGATCACAGAAGACAACATCAAACTCCTCGCCACTGAAGAGCACCAGGTAGAGAGCCACATAGATCATTCGCAGGTAGGCGCAGAGGGCGTGGAAGTACCCGCACACACTCCTGGGCAACCAGTCTCCGACACACACCACAGGAAGTTCATCAGCCAGCGTCTCGGAGAAGCAGTGGGCGGGGTCGTAGTGTGCCGTCCAGATCTGCACGCGACACCCACGGGAGCGAAGGGCTACGGCCGCGTCCACCACCAGACGCTCCGCTCCTCCAATTCCCAGATCAGGGTGCAGGAACACCACCCGCACCATCCTGCACACAGGGACAGCACACTTTAGGGTCAAACAAAGCTTGCTCATGATATCCAGAGCCTACAAATTGCTCATGATGGCCAGAGATGCAGCCACTCTTTGATATTCATCACAAGGGCAAAAGGGATTTGACTGGGGTGCTGGTGATAGAAAAAAGCTACTCTGTCCAAATAGATTGCACACATCTATTGTGGTGGTTACTTTACCGTGATTATGAAAAGATAAACGATAGCGTTTTTTCCTGTAGGCTTAGTCGTAAAACTTAAAGTCAGGTTAAGCATACACAGCAGTAACACAGTAACACAGCCCATGCTGTATGTCTGGGGTCCAACAACCACCCCAAGAAAACAGAATTGAAAAATACCCCTTTAAATTATGACTTTCTAATGGGTTTTTGAGGGAAAAAATGTAAATTTGCACTTGCAAGATAACCCTTTCTGTTTGTTGAAAGAATTGGACAACTTTAGTTTACAAATAAGAAAATCAACAATCAGATGCATTTTTATGTCTTGTTTGGTTGACTTAACGAACGGTTTCTGATAGATCAAAATTAACATAAACCAGCAGGTTAAAATAGCGGTTAATGTATCAGTTGCTTGACAAGTAACGACCATGAACGATTTTGATCATTATTTTAGCTGCCAATTATGAGCTTTAATTCATAAATCAACCCAGAGCTGGTCTATTTCCTAAAAACTTTGTCTAGCAGTTAGCACTGTTTTCATTCAGACTGACGTCACGCTCTGCTGCTCTCTCCCTTCAGCCGGAGTGGCCGGTACACGCTCTGAACACGCTCTAAACACTTCGAAAGTGTGATGCTTATGGCAAGCCCTTTTAACATATAATCGCTAAATTCAACTATCCGGAACTAGCATTATAGATATCAACAACACAATTTTGACTAAACAACGAAATTATGTTCCGATTAGTCAAAATGACAGTTAGAGATATCTGTAATTCAGTTTTGACTAGAGGCAATGGCAGTTAGAGATATCTGTAATTTAATTTTGACTAGTCAAAACTGATTTGTAGATATCTACAATGACATCACTGAAAACGATATTCGCCTCGTCACACATCCTAAATGACGAGTGAAGATATCTGTAATCCAGTTTTAACTAGGCATAATATCAGTTCAAGATATCACAAATGTCATTTTGACTCTCCAGAATTGTCATGCATTATGTTGCTCATGATAGGCTTCCCATTGGATACAAACCCAAATCAACTGAAGGAAGAGAAAGTAGTTGTTTCCATTGGATATTCCCCCAGCAAACAAAGTAGCCTATTTGAAAAGGTTTATGCAGAAGAAATGGCGGTTACTGTTGTGGACAAAATCATAAGAAAATGCCATGGAATAGAAAGAGCATATAAATCAAGGCTTGTGTGGCGAACGAGAGCTTCGTTTACTTGAGAGTTGTACGAGAAATATATATCGTATCGAACATTCATACAAGCATCCCGCCAATTGCAAGCTCCTCCTTTGACTTCTTCTGACAGCATTGCAGATATCTGAAACATCATTTTGCCAAGTCAAAACTTCATTTCAAGATATCTGTAATTACATTTTGACAAGGCAAAATGAAAGTTAAAGATATTTCCAACTGACATATCTCTAATCAAAATTAATATGAAGATATCTGTATCTTGATAATAGATATCGACAATTTAAATCAACAAAGTAAATTACGACTATCCATAATTCCAGTTAGATTAGAGATATCTACAACATAATAGTGACTAGACAAAATTCCATTTCAAGATATCTATAATGTCGTTTTGATAGTAAAAACTTAATTTAAGATATCTAAAAAGGACAATATAGCTATATTTAACTGAGGAATTGAAGATAATCTTGAACTGGAATTTTGACTAGGCGGAACTGAATTGTAGATATCTCAAACTGCAATTATGGAAAGTCATAATTTAGTTGATGATATCGGTAATTCACACTGTGGATATCTGAAATTGAATTGTAGATATCTATAATGACTAACCCCATAGAAATGAATGGGAAAAGTGACGTAATTTGTCCTAGGAAGAATGACGTTGTGGATATCTGAAATTACACGTGTGGATAGGAAGAATAATGTTGCAGATATCTGAAATGTTAATTTTGACTAGGACGAACTGAATTGCAGATATCTCTAATACATATCCAGTTTAGCTTTTAAATGTTAAAACGGCTTGCCATAAATTAATGGTGTTTAACTTTTATTGCTGGAGCGTCGTCCGGGCCGCCTAGGCCTGCTATAGAGTAACATTAACCTCACCTTAACGTTATATGATGTAGGCCTAGTATATTTTGGGCATGTGGATGCATGTGGCTATTCGCATAAGTTACCTGTATGCTTAAATTTCCATATCCATGATAAAATCTTCCGATTAGTTATTGATTGGCGATGATAAGATTTTTTTTTAACCACTTACGACAGGGAACAGGCTAATTAATTGTAGGTACAGAACATGGCTTTAACTTTACACCAGTAGACTTGTAGACTCCGGTCAAATTTGCTCATAGCCAAAATGACATTGCCTTACGTGGAGATCCATCCGGGCTCATTCGACATAACCTAACGTGAATTCACCAATAAACTAATGGTATAATCTCAATAAGCAGATACGAGGCCTATGTTAACGTGATTACAGGTGAGTAGTTCCTCAGTTTACCAAACATTCAACACTAGTACAACACAAGTACATCAGCTTGCGAGTGACTCAGGTTCAGGCTCAGGTTAGCTTGTGTGACACATCTACAAATCATGGGATTCACTTACACACATTTCACGACCACTTAGATCTGACATGATAGGGTAGGAAACTCTGAAGTCCACATTAGGGAGACCTAACGTTATCTCACTCAGTTCGATGATGAGTTGTTCAAAAGAGTCCTGACCATTGGCATTTATTACTGGAAGTATAAATGGTAAAACGCACCTTGTCTTCCTTAAGTTGGTTCACCTGGGCGAATGTAAACTGAGCTGTGAATGGAATATCCCAGAAGAAGGTCCTGACACCATGGACTCCATGTTGGCTCAACGTCCAGACGGTTTAGTAACTGTATCGATGGTAGAAGCAGAGAGGGTTATTAGTAGAAGGTCTCTAACAAGTCCTAAGCTTGAGCCAAAATGTCTTCTCAGGTCCTTTAAAGACAGAGCATGATATTTGAAGAAAGCCAGTATATTAAATGCCAGGCATTTAAAAGTTAAGAATCTTAATCAAAATATTACAAGAAATATACTGTAATAAATGTAATTTAACTGGCATTTATTTTAAGGTGTGAGATGAATTTTATTCAAAGCACTCTGCAATATTTTAGACGCCAGTGACGTTTCAGTATTAAAACATATCAGGCACTTATCAGACCACCTTTGGGTCCTTCTGTATGTTGTCGTGGCTTTCACAAGGAGTCGTCATCAAAAAAGTCTTTTTACTAGGTGCATTGATTTGGTCCAGAAGAGACTCTGCTGTCTGCTTCCAAGAGACTTGCTTGTGTCGAGTAGCATATCTACGTTGTCCAGAATGGTAAGACTAAGTTTCTTCCTAAATGTGTTTGCAGTTATTGAGGGTGGTAAATGCAGTGCTGTGTCTTATTTTTTAGTGTTAACTTAATGAATCAGCCAGCTAGTAAGCTAACGTTAACATCAAGCTAGTTGGGCTGCGTCACTTGATTTCGGCTGTCAGCTAACAGTTAGGTAAACTCGTGTATATTCAGTCAATTCGTATGTTTTATCTTGCATGTTTATTGACAATGTGATATTTTCGTAGCACTCGTAATACGCTCTTTTAGCGGTGTTCTTTCAAACATCCTAGTTAGAAGTGAAGTCCATCTATTTGTAGACGTGGCCTTACAGTACCGGTATCAACGTTTTTGTCTTAGCGAGAAGAAAAGAAACATGAAGTGTTCATCGTCAGTTATATAAGGGGTCTGTTTACATCTTATGTTTTATGTGTTTGCGTGTCATAGAAAGTTAAATATAAGTTATTTAATTTGTCGTACAGCCTGGTCCTGCGGTTAGTGCCACCAATGTTGGAGCGTCCAGCCGCTCTCCCAGCAAAACTGTTGCACCGCGGGCAGCAGGGTCCACAGTCCGACAGAGGTAAGGCTTTTCATTTACATGTGGTCACTTGTACTTGCACACGGACACAGTTGTAATGTTTGTAAACACACTGGCGCATTCTGGTAACAATCATATACACTTTGTAGACATTGGTTAATTCTCTGAGGCACACTCCTGCTAACGCATAGACAGTCACAAAAGTAACGTACAACGTACTAACATACAACATACAAAATTACAGTCAAAAGTAACAACAAACTGTAATGTTAGACCTCATTCAGCATTGTATGTGGGCCAGTGTCTGATTTTCTGACCTGTTTTTGAGCAGAAAGGCCACCAGCAGTGGCACGAGAAGTGCGGGCAGAGCCACCGCATCAACAGGCACCGGGGGCATGTGGCGCTTTTACACTGAGGACTCGCCAGGGTTGAAAGTGTGAGTACACGAATCCCCTCGCACATAGACATCTCATCACTTTATATTCACACTCATATAAGACCTTTTAGGTAGGATTTCGCACACCTATTGGGTTGCAATCAGAAATATATACATGTACTGGATATATTTACCAACCAACCTGGCATTGGGGGCAATTTGGGGTTCGGTATCTTGCTCAAAGACATTTCAATGGGATCAGGGAGAGTGGGGCCCTACCCTCTGCCCGGACCCTCTGACACCACTCATTTCCACCCAAATCAAATTCAAATCAAGCAAACTGACATGAAAGCCCAGGGTCTTGGCTTTCATTTGAAACCAATTTTATGTTTCTAGGTAAAGGGGTTTTCAAGTTATAAACTTTTGAATGTCAGTAGGCCCTCTTGTTTACAAAAAGTCTCTATGGGAATTTACATAGGGGTCCCAATCAAAACGCATAAACATATTTTTCAAAAATGTATATTCAAAAATCATATTTTTGGTCTTTTTACTTCAAATTTTTTGTGTAACAGGTTGAGAGATGGAGTTAGGACTTAGATTTTTTTATTTGGGGGTATCATATGGATGGTACCCTCATATCTTAGTTAGTTCATAGACATTTGAAATGAGCGGAAAAAAAAAACTTAGTTCCAACCTCTATAACTCTGTGTCCATATGTCACAGAAACATACATATTCCTCTAGAAAAAACTTGAGGGTGTCACCTTTCCAATGGTATGAGGCACATCCCTGAGTCTAAAACTATGTAGGAACTGTCAAGCTTTCAATTTGGGTATGCCGTTGTTTTGAAAAAAAGGAAAAACCCACTATGTGTAAGTTTTATTTTTTTTCGTATGAGAATTTCTCCCATCTATCGGCGAAGTGGTATACTGCACACGTTTGAATAAAATGTATTAGCCCTTCCCTTCCCACGGTCCTCATTTCCAATGGTCCTCATTTTGAAAATGGCGGCGCAAAATGGATATTCTCATTTGGTACCCAGCCACATCTATATATAAATTGAAATTACCAAGTTTACGGGAACACTACAATTTATTCATGGAGTTAATTACCATCGTTTTACATTATATTTTTAAAATAAAAAATGTATTTTTAATAAAAGACGAAGCTAAATAGAAGATAAATCCTACACATAGTGGCTTTAAGTGTCTAATTTTGGAGTGCATGGGGAAAAAAGCTGAAATTTACCATTTTAATCAAATTAAAATTACCATTTTAATTAAAACACAACCACACATATCAAATGAACAGTTTCATTTTAACACATACAGAAATATGTTATAGCCACTGCTAACTCAAAAGTAGATATCGAAAAACAGTTGGGGGGGGGGGGGGGGGGGGGGGGAAAGTCCATTACAACTTTTTATTTTATGGGGGCTTTTTGCCTTTTATTCGGATAGTGACAGTGGAGAGACAGACAGGAAATGAATGGGGGAGAGAGATGGTGCAAAGGACCACAGGTCTGAATCGAATCCGGGTCGCCGGAGTCATGGCACGACGCCTTAGCCCACTGAGCCACAGCGCCTCCCATTACAACTTTTTTCATTATGCAGCTCAACTTCATTAACTTAATAGGCTACAACTTAACAGTATTTGCAGAAAAGTTGTTGGCCAGATGCATAATAATTGTTTGGATATAGCTCTGCCTGAAATCTGGCAGTCAATCGCAAAGATTCTAGAGCGCTCTGTATACTTTATAGAAGGTGTATATACATACCTTTTGAAGACTGTTGGACAAACAATATTTCTTTCAGTATGCAAAATTCCCAAATGGTATACTTTGTCTGTGACCCAATACAACTTTACTGGCAGATGTGAAATTGCAGCTTATTTAACCTAGCAATAGAAGCTGTGTATAAGTCAACTTGAAGACGAGATAATGTTACAGCTCACAAAAGTTTATGTAGGCCTCGTCATCCTTTTTGTGTCTGACTTGTTCAGTATTAGTGTTTGTACCCCTACATTCTGATCATTTTAATTTATTCAAATTAATATATAGATTTACAGCTACGTCCTGTTCATATGACTGGCTGGTGTCATACTGGACTCTAGAATACTATGTTGTTGTTAAAAAAATATATATATATATATTTTACATTAAATTTAATTATTGTCATTACTCATGTATAATTACAGGGTAACGAAATGTGCAAGCATCTAACGCTTCTATTAGCAATCTAAAGGTTTCAAAAAGTAGAAGATTACCGATGAGCACAAATGCCCAATCCTGTAACTTCTCTTCTGTCTTACTGTACACCAAAGTCTACTGTCTATAGCAATCTAACCTTTTTGATAATTCACTTCAGCCCTGTGCAATTTAGTTTTATGTGTAAATTGTTTATCTGCTGTGGACTTTCTGTTTAATGATCAACCCTTGTGAGACTTTAGATGGATCTTTCTTTAGTGAGGAAGATGTATAACTTTGTTTCTATTGTTTTCTTCAATGAACTGTTAACATCTCAAACATGCGTTTAATGCAGTTTATATGCCATTTCATTTTTTTGTATTTGCATAAAAAAGGATACTTATGGGCTGCATCTGATGTAATTTTTTATATATATAGTCAAATGACCTATTGATTCTCTCCACTTACAATTAGTTTTTTGAACGATAAAACATCAGATGGCAATATATGTTGAATTTTGATCTGTTTTCCAGAGCTCAGAATTGTCTCACAATTGTTTCTGAAGATTTGTCTTTGAAAATGTTTAATTGACAAGTGACAAACCTGTCAATGGACATAATATATATTTTTTATATATTTTTGTAAATACAAAAAAATTAAATGGCATGTTAATGGCAATCATGTACTTACTGCATTTTTTAAATCATGAAGTTAGAAAATCTTTTGTCAGTGTAACAGCACAGTGAAATTTTAACATGCCCTTCCCATTCAGGAACTGATTTGTGAATTGCCAGTTGTTGATTTGCAGAGTTGTTAATTGAATTTGTAATCATCTAATTAATTAATCAGATAATTGATGTGTCTGTACACTTTTTAATGAATACTAATTCTTTTGATTTGTTCTCAAAATGCCCAAGATTTTGAACATTGTCTCCTTATCGTTCTGTGTGGGCATTGTGGCATATTAACCAAAACGCTGCGTAAAACGTCTGTTTCTTGCAGTTCATGCTCTTACTGCTGGTGTGCATAGCCGATTTCCAGAATGTATGTATGTGTGTGTGTGAGTGAGTTCTGGGTGGGAATGGAGTAAACGGAGCAGGATGCAGGAATCATTTATTTAGGTGTTTATTAGAACTAACCTGTGTGGAACTCAAACCTTCAATCTCACTCTCATTTGGCTTGCTTAAACGACACACACACACACACACACACACGCAGACAGACAGATTCGTATGTTTAATTAATGCAGGAAGAGGTGGGGGGGGTGATGAGAACGTGGATAAACATGAAATTTTAATGACAGGATATCAACCCTTCTTAGGCCACCTCCCGATCCATAAAAGCTGTGTGTAGGTGTGTGCTTAAAATGAGTGTGTCACTGGTGACTGAATCTTCATTCATGTAGTGGTGTGCTTCAGAGTGGACACCTGTGTGTGTGTGTGTGTGTGTGTTTAAGGGGTCAAGATGTAGCAGTCTTTTAGTGCTGCTGAAGTCTTTAAAGTGTGAGAGGAGAGTGAGTGTCTGTGAGTGTGTATGTTTGTGTGTGTGTGTTCTTAATTAAAGTTCCGTTCTGAAAGGTCACATCAATTAAAGCCTGGGGGGTGGGCCTTTAGTCGGCATGGTTACGCTGCTGCCTAGCGACCCGGGGGACTCTACGAAGGGGTTCTAATAAAGCCCTTCGTTAGCTGTGTTCTCGTTCGTTAGCCTCTTCCCCTCCAACCGTGCAGCTAATCCAGTCACATGACCTGGAGGGGGGCCTGTGATTGGTCCTCTGGGTCAGGAGTGGAATCGACTTGAGCTGTCTGTCACAAAGAGACATTGAACATCTGTCAGAGAGGAATCTCTAATGACACAACAACTCTCAGCCAGGAAGTTGGGTGCTGGAGCACTGCCGCCTCTCCTCTTATTCATCTCCATACACACACTTACACACACACACCTACCTTAGTAGTGCCTGGGCTTGGGAGCAGTTTGAGCTGACCTGTTGGAATGTCTATGAGCTCTTTCATAGCCCTTTTGAAATTACGTTTGCAATTCGATTTATTTTCGGGTGGCAACGTGGCTTGGTTGGCTAAAGGCTGATTTATACTTATGTGTCGCAGCGATGCAGACACCTTCATCCGAGTCCCTGCAACGTGTGGTAATTCGCCACCACAACACCAAGGGGCATTGGGTAGTTTTTGTAACATTTTCCGAACATGGATTGTTGTTGCCATATGTTACCGCAGTTGCGGTAAAGTGATAATTAAAGCCACGCGGTTAAATAGTCATTGTTTTAAAAAGCTCAACACTTGTAAGTTTATGGTTGTATAGAACAAAATACGAAGGGAAGCTACGAACCTAATTGTAAGCACAGGGTGATGCCACTTGCAGCTCCAGCATAGCATAGATCATTGAACCGAATTAGACCAGTAGCATCGCGCCCGTTCGCATCACGCTTAAAGGTAACAAATATTTCCGGTAATTTTCCTATTTAAATGTCGTCTAATTTCCAGTTGGAAATTTGGAATAATACTTGCAGAAAATGAAACGTTTGACAATTTCCTCGGTTTAACTATCTTGGAACTATAATCCAGTTTGGCGTAATAATTACGTTTGTTGTGGTTGTTGGACTATTTTCAGGGGCTGCGTGATATGAGTGTGCTGCTGCGCCACGCTACATGCGTTGATCATTACGCAGAAATGAGATAATAGTTCCAAACCAATTCGTCCAAAGAAATCGCCACGTTTCATTTTCTGTTAGTATTTATTACATTTTCCAACTAGAAAAGAGGTGACATTTGAATGGGAAAATTACCAGAAATATTTGTTACTTTTAAGCTTGATGCTAGCGGGCGCGATGCTACTGGTCTAATTCGGTTCAATGATCTATGCTAGGCTGGAGCTGCAAGTGGAATCGCCAGGCTCGGAGAACGGCTTGATGAACAGAAAACAGGTAGTACTCAATAGCTTAACTCGAGGGGAGGTGCAAAATGAACTTATTTCCACAAATGGTGGCCTGACACTTTAAGACCCAGTAATTTCCCAATCCTACCCTCATCTCTCTCTCTCTCCCAGTTATTTCCGGTTATTCTCTTCACTGTAAAGGCAAAAAGCCCCCCAAAAAATCTAAGAAAAAAAATTGTTTCAGGAGATTGTCAGTGTGGGAGGTATAAAGAGTTTGATGTAACTTGGATCTTGAATTAGATAGTTAGTCGTCTGACTAACCCTTCTTTATTGTGAGCTGTGTCCCCTGGAAGTATTATTTTACTGCTACTAGAGTGGGCCATCGATGGGCCATCTTTTTATTGGGGTGCTCAACTACTGTCAAAAACAGTTCTGAGCATAGTCCACTGCAGAAGGCAAGGCAATTAAGACGGCACGTCAGTCTGGTTTCTAAGAGTTTGGAGTTCCTTGAACCACTAGGGGGGGCTGTGAGAGTGATGAATGGATGCGTGGACGGACAAATGCATAATGAACAGCCCCATGCCTTCAGGTAGGGTGGGACATGGGAGGCTACCTAAACCCAGCCAGAAGAGAATTGTATATTAAATGTACATTTGACAGCTTGTCATCCTGTCAGTCCAGACAATCGTAAATTAACACACTCTCTCAAATTCTGTCTCTCTCTCTCTCTCTCACAGAGGGCCAGTCCCAGTTTTGGTGATGAGTCTGCTGTTTATCGCCTCTGTGTTTATGCTTCACATCTGGGGCAAGTACACACGCTCGTGAACAGCGTCGTGATGCCTCCCTGACCCCTATGACCTGTGCTCGCTGTCTTCGTCTCTCTCGCCGTCGGACCTGGACCAAACCCACCACCCTGCCCTCGGGTTCAGACAGACCCAACGCCACACACCTAACCCCCCCACCCGCAGTCCTCCTGACCCTGGGCTGATTCCTAGCCTGAGTCTGAACATTCTCACGCCTGTCAAGGCTCATCAACAATCTCATGGTTTCCCCTCTTACATTGTTTTTTTTTTTTTTTTTCTTTCTTTTTTTCATTTTGCGGACGTAATTTGTATACAGTGTTAAATAATAATTTTCAATAAACTAAGGTCTTTATGGCTGTGTTTGTGTGTGCACATGGCGTAACATATAGAGTTTTACATAATTAGGTGCTCTCCACATTATCAGCTTAAGGTGCAAGAGGAGCTTTATGCAAACCAAGTTTCATTCACACCTACATTCCATAGGCTTAAAGAGAAGATGGGCTGTGGTTGGTTGTTTTAACTTGCTGCTGGCCACCTGGATGTGCTCTTCTCTCAGAGCTTTCTCTTACACAGGTAGACACACCTCACTAGTGCCTCCCCCACCTGGTGGAATTGTAGGAACTGGACAAAAACCTGTCTTTTAACCAAAACCAGCTATAACTTGTTGGTGTTTAATAAGCAAACCTGTCACTGTGCTTTCCCACCTAGTGAAAGTGCTGGGTGGAATTGTAGGAACTGGACAAGAACTTGTCTTTTAAAGCCAGCAGTAACTTGTTTAGTTTTAATAAGCCTGTCTCTTTGCTTTCGCCTTTGCAATACACATGCAACCTTTGACCTGTTTCATACCCATAAGCCTTTAAAATATCCTGTTTTACAGGAAAACTGCAGCACACGACTGTAAAACTGCTGCAGGATTTTTTTTCAAGTGAGATAGATAGACGGGTTATATGACTCTAACCAGTGGCTGATGCAGCCATTACTTCAAAATTCCTGTTTTCAAATCTGTAAACTCTAAGGCCTAAAAAAGAAGCACTCTGTTTAAAATCACGTAACTTGTTTTCAAAGGGCTTTAAAGGTGACAAAAAATGTTGCACATGCAGCACAAACAAATCTTTCCTCCAGACAACACAGTCAGTGGGTCAGTAACTGTCAATCGAAATGCAAAAGATGACAAAAATGCAAAACTCTACTTTCAAGGTAAACAGGAGTCCGTTTCTCAGTAACAGAACTCTCTAGGTTGCATTGTAATTCCATAGGTGGAAGGTGGAATTTTATGCATGAAGAATGATTGTAGATTGAAGAATTATAAAGAAAGTGATTTACAGAGACCATAGACGTATGTGTGCAGAAAATATCTTCACCTCTTGGCTGTAAATAGATCTGCCCAGTTCTTCAAGCTAGTTCGGGAACTTTGTGTAAAACCTGTGTCAAATCATTTTGAAAACTGTGACTATTGTAGGAAACGAATGAAACTAGCTTAACACAAATGGAAGAGCTAGATTTTTTGATTAAGTGGGGCCTTGGTGCTTTTTAGCAAACAAAAAAAGAACTGGCCAAAAAACAGTAGTAACCAGACTTGAGTTTAGACAGAAGACTACACGAGCTGAAAGTCTCTGATACATTACAACTGCTTTATATCTAATGTTATATCATTACAAACTCTTCCACCAAAATGCTTGGAGAGAAAAGCGAGGAAACCTGATTTTCCCAAAGCGCAAACGTCCAAATGCAACCCTATATTTTCCAGGTTGAGCGATGTGGGCTGACTGTTAATGAGGCATCCTGCAGGAAGTGGTCTGGCCTATAGGAGGCGCTGTAGACTGCTCGAGCTGTTGAGTAGGCCTCTCACACTGAGTGCATGAGAGTGGTTCATTATTCATGACACCAATGAGACTTGTGTTTCCCTGCTCCTTCCAAATCTCACACACACACACACAGACACAAACACATCAGCATCCAGGAGATGTTAGTATGCAAGAGATTTGTTCTTAGACGTTCATTGTTTTATTTCAAATCACATCCTCTGGTCTGGTCTTGTGAGGACAAACTAGTGCGTTTTGTTTTTTTAATTTGAAACAAAGCATTGAAACTACGGAGCTATGAGCAGCACTAAAGCCCTGTCCGCTTGAGAGAAACATAGATGCTATCACACACAGGCCATACAGTTTGTAGCGAAATGACCCAAAGGCGCAATGCTGACAGTCCACTTTCTGTTAACTCAAGTAATTGGACATGAGTTAGTTAAAGCATGCAGGCTTGTGTAGGTGATAGAAGTTTTGTGTTTGAAGAAATGCAGGCAAATAAGAAGAATATTCTGGGTCCAAGGCAGGGAGAAGAGAGAAAGACAGGTAAGTTTTTTTCTGTGGTTTTTAGAGCTCCTATTTGTCTTTCTTTTTGACACTCTTTTTCTATCATTTCCTGAGTTTCAACCACTGCCTGTGCAAAGGGACAGTCCCCAGCAGTGCACAGCTGCAGAACACACATACATACACGCTCACTTGGAGGCAGTGCAAAGCTACAGAACAAACACACACACACACACATGCTAACTTGGAGGCAGTGCACTGCTGCAGAACAAACACACCCACACACACACACTTGAAGGCAGTGTGCATACAGACATACACACACACACACTCACTTTGAGGTAGTGTGCATATTAACACACACACACACTTGGAGGCAGTTTTAATACAGACACACACACACGCTCACTCTGAGGTAGTGTGCATACAAAATCAAACACACACACACTTACTCACTTGAAGGTCGTATCCATACAAACATTGAACTGGAGATATTCCATCAGTTCAGTGATGGGCAGAAAGTCTAGTACAAATCTAGCAGAGGAGACACCTGTTACACACACGTGCACGCAAACATGACTTTGTGTTTGAGAAGGGAAACTTCTTTTAGGAGAGAGAGAAATGTGTTTATTTTTTCTCTAAAAATAAAAAAAGATGCAGATGAATAATAGCTTCCTCTTGTACCCAACATACATGAGCACATGCATGTGTGTTTTCGTGTGTGTGTGTTTGTCTTGTACACATATGTGTTTGGGGCTAGATTACAGGACTTGGACCTGTGTATTTCTTAAAGCCTGTTAATTTGTTAATGCCTGGCTTACAGGACTTGGGCCTGTGTATTTGTTAAGGCCTGGCTTACAGGGCTTGGGCCTGTATGCATATAATAATTTATTTATGTCTTATTTATTTGCAGGTTCACCATTTGATCAGCTCATCTTTTGAACAGAACATGCTGTTTACCATTGTAAGTTCATGTTCTGCACAAAAAGCATAAATATCTCATAAATGTGTATACAATTTGAATATTTTCACTATTTAGGTCTTTAAGTGAGACAGTCAAAAATGGAGAGAGACTGGTTCTATGATCGTAACCAGTGCCTTTCTTGAGAGTGATTGAAATCCTGCTGACTAAGGGAAAATACGCTATGGATACGTTAGCTTATATTGTAGGTGTTAAACTGTTAAAATATTGCATTCACTGCAGTAATTCTTAAAATAATTGATACCACAGTACAGCGGCAACAGGATGTTTATTATAACAGACAGTTTTTCCTGATTGCTTTGACACGGCCATTACTTCAAAATCCTTGTTTTAAACTCATGTTCACAAAATATGCACACGAAACATGCATACGTGGGCTTATATTTTAGGTGTTTAGGCTTATATTTTAGGCTTTAGGGAGAATGGCCACACAAGCTGCTATTGCACTGAGCACAGGTTTAGGTGAATGATGCGTACAGTTCAAGTCAAGTCAAATCATGGAAGAAAGCACAGGCTTTACCGGGGACATCCGCTCTGAATCCAGACGATAGATGCCTGTCTGTGCTTGTTAGTGGGATCTATAGGCCCTGCCTGCATATTTAGATGTAAACATTCCCTTTCACCTGTCACTTTCTTCAACTCAGCAGTTTATGGCTGTGAAGGTGTACAACCCTGTAAGCCTATATTATGTGTGCGTTAGTGTGTGTGTTTTGCCAAGGAGTTGTTTAGACATGCCTTTTTGATTGTGGATATAAAATTGTATAACATGTGACCTAAGAGATTAGGTCTATGTGTGTTTTTGGATGTTAGCATATCTGTGTGACAGTGTGTGTGTGTGTG
>JAGFZM010000258.1:237020-255225 GCA_017657215.1 Limnothrissa miodon | reverse complement strand
TGTGTGTGTGTGTGTGTGTGTGTGTATTGTAAGTACTGTTTAACTGTAAGATTTTAATGTTTCAGCTTATAAAATAAATATAAATAATCAGCATGCATCAACCGTGTGAGCAGTATGAAATGTATATGAAAGTATGGTAAATATTGTTAAAGCTTAGCTAACATGGCAGCCTAATATGGAAGCACTTGTTTGCAGTCCTGCAGCACGGGGAAATGGTATAGCTGGATGTAAAGCCATGACGGGGGAATGGAGAAGTGAGACAGGTTGTTCCCATCAGTCTATCTCAGCAGGGTCAGGCTCCCCCATCAGGTCAGAGACCAGCCAGGCGCACTGAGAAATAGCCTACAGCAGATTTGTCTTGCTCTGCCCTGTGACTGCAATAACAATCCTGTGTTACAGGGAGCTTTAACACAGTGATTACATCAAGGGGACTCAAGCAGCTAGCTCAAAGGAGCTAGTTCAAATTTAAAGGACATAACATGTAATATACAAATACATTTAATGTGTATAACATAAGCAAGGAACTATTATGAAAATATCATCGTTTTTTTTTTTTTTGTTTTTTTTTTTTAAGCAAATTATATTTCAACACTTAACTTACAAGTCCATCCCAAAGATAAATGGCAGGGTGTAAGCCAGAAATACTTTTGTTCTATTAGAACAAATATACTCTGATATTGCTAATAATGACTCTAATAAAAGCCATGGGATGTAATCCTTTTCCCTGTCATTAAGGTGGGAGCATCTAAAGACTCAAAATCTTTAACTTCCTATAGTTTCTTATTTTGTGTGAGCATTTCCTAAACCGTCTCTAAAAACATGTAGAATATTTACTTGTTTACACATCCTGAAGCTGAGACAGCAGCTCTTTCTTTATCAAACCACAGCCTCCTTTAGAAAGCGTGTGTTGGGTCAAACATTACGGGACAGAAATACCTCCATCTGAGAGGGAATGGAAGCGTAGAGCGGGCTGGAAGAAGGCGTTTGTTTAAAGTGCCATGCTTGAGTGGCACAATGGTCTGTGGTGACTTGGTTCAGACCTATGGCAGCGGTATGCTTTGTATGCTGTGAGCTGTATGCACACTTTCGCTCTGTTTCTCTTACCCCCTTCCTCTGTGTGTGTGTGTGTGTGTGTGTGTGTGTGTGGTTAGTACCTACTCTGTGTTTGTGTGTGTGTGCGTGTGTGTGTGTGTGTGTGTGTGTGTGTGTGGTTAGTATGCATAGTGGAGAGAGAGCCAGAGATCAAAAGAGGTCGGTCCAAGGATTTAAGACCTGGGAGCAATGGTAGTCCTAACAGAAAAAAGTGAATATTTCTTAAGGCAGGTATAGTAGTCCTGAAATATCCTCTATTGCAACACAGATTTATACACAAATAACTTCTTGTTGAAAAGGTATTTTGCTCATGAGTAGGCTGTACACAATTCCCTCCAGGTTTGGTTTAAAGCTTCAGTTAAAAAGAAAAACAAATACACAGTGAAAACAGTAAAAAGGCCCTCAATGCAGTATCCGTTGCCCTGTCTTCACTTATTTACATTTAGATTACATTACATTATTGGATTTAATAGGTGCATTCTTCCCAAATTGCTTACATTTTGTCAACAATCAATTACTGACCCTACAACAGCTTAGAGTTAAGTGCCTTGGTGCAATGTCTATGTTCTGATAAAGACATTAAAAAACAGCCATGCTGAAAACTGGTCTGGACCAAGTTTTACTTTCAAGATTTACAGTTTTACATTCAAGATCAGTATGTCTACAGTAAAACTTGGTCCAGACCAGTTTAATGGAAGTATGATTTACAGAAGATATACATAGATTACAAAAATATCATCAGTCATGCCATAACCTTAAGATAGAGGTTAAGGCATACGTTAGCATTGTGTTATGGGTTTAAAAGGCTTCTGGAAACCAGCCCCTGTTCTTCAGAAGTGACAGAGTCAGTTACAGAGGCATACAGAAGCATTCACCCTCGTTAGGAAGGTTTTACTGATACAAACACATCATGTCATGTTTCAGTCAAGTGATTTATTATGAGCAAAATATACACATGTAGCACATCCACCCAAATCAGTCAGAAATATCCCAAAAGCTTACTCCCTATCCCTCAGTGTATCACTATGGGGATACTACTGTCCCCTGCCACTGGGAGAGAGAGAAAGACAGCCAGAGAGACTGACACAGAGAGAAAGGGTTAGAGAGCATGTGTGTGTGTGAGAGAGAGAGAGAGAGAGAGAGAGAGAGAGAGAGAGACAGAAATGAAGAAAAACGTTCCTTTTTATGCAAGCAGGGTGACGGACCCCATGTAAATTACAAATGTGAGCTGTTCCTGGCCCCTGTGAAGTCAAGCCAGCCCCTGCCCTTGATTTGGGCCTAATTAAAGGAACACTGGGAATTTGTGAAATACCAGTTGAACTTCAACAAATAGCCCTTCAGTCTCTGACTAGTATCTCTGCACAGAGGAGGACTATATTCTACCCAAGCTCTGATGGAATCAGTCAGTCATTTGTTCTCGGCTTGATTTGATACTGACCTTTCAGAGTATATCACTCGGCACTTAAGTGCTGGCCTGAGCTGGTCTTACTCTAGCCTTCAGCAGAGGAGTAGATCTAAGAAAGACAAACTTGACACATCTTTGAAATTACCTTTGTAAGCAACACAAGGAGGTAATATTAGTAACTCACATATTTATTTCAGCTTTGTCTTCTTAGCGAAGAGAAACTATACTATAGCAATCAGACAGTACTATTATACTGAAAACACTACTGACAGCAGTATTTATTCCCAGGATGTGTCAGGGAGATTATAATAAAGAAATAATATAATCTCCTACATTTTGGAAGGGAATATTTGAAATGTTTAGTGTGCCAGCCTCAAAGTGAATTAGTGCAGTTTAGTGTGAGACTAACAAATCAATCAAAAGCCTAAAAAAAAAAAAAAAAAAATTTAATCTTAATCATGTCAGAACTGAATAAATCTTAACTTGACTCACAGAGGTTGTTAAGCATTATTATGTTTATAATATGTTTTGATATGACAACATATGCTATATTCATTCATTGATTATAATTCGTTTTCATTTGGTCAACTTGCAAAAAAGCTTGTTGACAGATTACAGATTTAGTTTTATATATGGAAACAGTTTTTTATATCAGTTGATATCATTTTTTTTTTTCAGATTCAGTGTTGATACCCTAAAACACTCTTTTGTCAGACTAGAACCATTTATTGTTTTTGTTTTTATTTGAGAGTAATTAAGATGGAGACCATATTGACCACACAGAAGTAAATATTTTTGTGTAAATGAAACTAAAGTTAATACTTAAAAATGTACCCACTATGTCACAGACATATTTAGTCTCTAAAAAGCGTTGCACCACGTTGTAGCGACACTCTTCAGAAGTCATTCCAGTGGACAGTGCTTTGAGCTGGAGTGCCTCCGTCTGGTAAACTCCTAGGCAGCCTCCCTGACAACACTGTTGACTCCACACTCTGGTAACTAGACACACGCAGACACACCACAGGGCGTCACAGACTTGTTTGTCTGCAGCCTGAAGCGAGTGTTGTTCAGCCATTACTTGTATTACTTTGTCATCTTTGGTGCGTGTCATCATCGCAATTGCCCACCCTGCATGGCCTTTGTTGACGACGCTGAAGTCATCATGCTACAGTTTTTCAATTTGCATGTTCACCATCCACAGCGAGGATCTGTGTGCCACGCCAAAGGTTTTGTTCCCTGCCTTTCTGTGAGCTGTTTAAGCGCTAGTACTCAGTGTTTGATTGATAACAGAGAGAGAACAACAGTACATCTGTGCCAATGACAAGCAGGATGCTGCGTAGGATGCATAGAATTGACCCTTACATCCATTGGAACGCAAAGAGCCTTGGCCAGGGTGGACTTTGTTTGTTCACAGGATTGGGTCTTGTCCAAAAGGCCTATGGGAGTCATCCCACTCCTCTTTCTTTCTCTCTCTCTCTCTCTCTGTCTCTCACCATCACTCTCTCTTTCTCTCTCAGAAAGGGCCCTCTCTCTGCTCCTCCATGCCGATTCTTATGTGGAGCTGAAATTGGTTTCACATGAGTTGGGCACTGACTGCGTCAGCAGATTCTCTGATCAAATTAAAGAGGGCCGAGGATGGTGGGTGTCGGGGTGGGGTAGGGTAGGTGGGGGTGGTGTGGCTGGACGGGCCAGTGGTTGTACTGATCTCTAATCCAATAAACAGTGCCAAGTCGAGAGACAGAAAAGTGCTCTATTTTGTCTGCATCTGAGCGCTGGTACGCAGGCAAACAAGCTTTGGAGAGACACAGGGCTGTTCTATGTTTTAACTCCAAAGCACAATGAAAAGTTCAACTGACTTGAAAGCTAAAAATAACTGCAGCCGTTTTCATATCATACTTAGCTCGGTCCCAGGACCTCGCGTACTGCAGATGAATTACTCACTAAAGAAACAGGTCTCTCTCACTTGTGGAGACCCCCAAAAACTAGATGTTTGCCATATGTGGGCTGACACTGTTTCTGGGCGCCACAACTCTCCTATACTTATATGATCTGTTGGGGATGATCATCGGGGTTCATTAAATTCAGAGCACACACTTCTAGAAAGCTCCGAGAAATGAGGGGGAGGAGGAGGAGATGTGAGGGGGGAGAGGGGGCATGTGCAACAAATTGAGGTCTTGTCATCTGTATTTTCCTTTCAACTCACCAGAAATCATCAAAGGGGAGGAATAGTATGTACAACATACAACATAACCCCTTCCCCACCAGCATCTCATAGCCACTGTTTGCTTCAGGTTTCAACTCGTTTGTGTCTTGAGCGCCCACTTTGAGAAACTTTTGTGCTCAGTTTCGCAGTAGGAAAGAGAAGGTTTGGTGGACACGCAGGAAATTCAGGGGTCAGGGTTAGGATGTTGTTTGTTTGTATGTTTTCTTGGCTCCAATAGTTATAACAATAGTTTCTCATTTGTTTGCTTTCATGTCATAATTCGACAGGATCTTAAGTGTCGTGCTGTTGTTGTGTTTTTTAAATAGCTATACATCTAAACAAATAAATTTGAATAATTTTCATACAATTTGGGGAGTTAATGAAAAATGACAGATGCGACCACAGTAAATGTACAGGAATTGTTTTAAGGGATCTAGTGTTCCCTACAGAGCAGATGGACTGTTTAAGTGTGTCCGTGTTCACTTATGCAAACATAAACACATCCCTTACTCCCTATTACAGGGTTAAAGGTGATAAGGTTATAACTAGGTCTGTATAACTCATTTGTATTTTTTTAATCATGATAAATTTACAAAGATCATCATTAATTGGGATTAATTGCATAATTTCAGGAAAAACACGCATGTTTTTTTACATTTTAAATCTTTTAAATTGTACTCAAATAATTTATACAAAAAAATGTTAGCTTGGAACATAGTAAACTGTATCTACAGTAGCCTATAGCAGTTTAATTTTTGGGAAAAAAATGCTTACATGCCTGTCAGTTATATTACATCTTATCTTCTGCACAAATATTTGAATTTCAGGTTTTGTTAGTAAGCATATTGCCTAACTTTCCAATCCAAAATAAGGATATTTAACACAAGATGAGAAATAGCAGACTATATTTTTGCTTAGCTGTATAGCTGCAAGCTACCGTTGCAGAGGAGCAAAGAGGAAGCACAGTAGTTTGACTGCTGACAATTCAGTCAAGTGAAGCAAACTATTTGTCAATCACTAGGCTGTCTACAGTCTTCATGTGAAGGCAAAGAAATGTTCACATCCACAGCCTTTAACCACAAGATGCACTTCACTTGAACAAAGTGAAAGTAAACTGACACTGCATTGCGTATGCCGGCAATGTAACTGTCCATATTATAGCAAGTTGTAGAGGAGCAGTTTCCAATATGATTTGTTCCGTACTGAGATAGGATTACCGGCGACATTTATTTTATTCGCGAGTGAGGTTGCATTAACGCACTAATAACATGTTAGCTTTGACAGCCCTAGTTCTAACATATGTTATATACCACCATGGGGTGATTTCTCCAGCTGAAGTGGCATGGGTAGACATTTACCAATAAAATCATGTACATATACTTGTGGTAAATGTAGTGTGTTCATTGTTCTGACTATGTGTTACAGTCATGTGGAACAGTGTAAAGTGTTACCTCCAACCAAATCCCATACCAACCAATTCATAAAGCCTAAATGAACCTTTATTCAGTCCCAGAGACAGGAACTGCTCTTAGATGTTTGCCAAAAGAACAGGTAATCGTAACAAACAAACACACAAAGCCAAAGCCACTCTCTGTATGTCCCTGTCTGTTCCTCTTGCTTCATGCGATGCAGCCCTTCCTCCTGTGTTTGGACTGTAACTGAATCCCGGCCGAGTGCTGACCTGGCCTGATCTTCCCACAGCAGTGGAGGGCTGAGGGGATCCGCTGGGTGCCAGAGAGGCAGGGCGGGGAGGGAGTCCCGGGGCCTGGGGCCCGAGGAGCCGGCCTCTAAATTAGAGTTCAGCATGGCCAAACAGAGTCTGTCCAGCAGCAGAACTCCACGGATCCACACAGACACAGACACAGACAGAGCTACAACCCTCCACATTCCCCAAAAATGAGCTTCTTTGGGATAAAAGGTTGGTGTGAGCTCACAGGGTGACCCATAACCCTGAGATGTTTTCATAGAGAGAACCTTGATCACGGGATTTTTTTTTCACCTCCCACACCACCCCACCCCAGCCCCCCTCACTGACCCTCCACACCCCTGGGTCTGTTCTCTGTGGCTCTGCAACAGGTTCAGAGAAGGAGCGGCTGTGTGTGAGGGTGGCCAACCTGACAAACAACATCCCTCCTCTCTGTGTTTGGCTTGTGGCCGAGGAAGAGCGTTCCAGACCCTCGCAGATAGGCATCCAATAGCCACGGGGCTGACCTTCGACCCCTGAGCTAGAGTCTCGATCAGACAGAAGGGTAAGAAAAACTCATCACAGGTCAAAGGTTGAGGTTGTGACCAGTCGACACATCTCAGAAAGTGAAACTCCGAGAAACCGACATAGTTACCATGGGATCATGCTTAATCCATTCCTATTTCATGTGATAATTAATAACATTAAAGTGTTCTCATTACATTTTTACAATGTGAAAAATAGTCTGTCTTGTATGTGATTTACCTTCACTTTGTCTTTTTGGTCAGATGTTTACAGTAACGTGTATGTACAGATATGAGGAGCATTATGACAGGACCTCAGTAAGGAGGTTGTTCATGGTGGTTCACTATGGGAGTTGTGGAAAGGACCTGTCAGCAGGAAGCTGTTAGTCGGGGTTATCTTCATGCCACAGAGAGGCTGCTGATGACATGATCTATGCAGCTCCTAGTAGCCCACCCGGAACGTCCACTACGGAGTCTTCTAGAAGATTGCTCCGGGGATTCCTTCAGTGGCTGCCTGCCACACAGGCACACACAGGTATCTGGGGCAACTCAACCTCTTACCTTGTTCAAAATATGAAGAACATTCTTCATTCAGAAAAGAACATTCTTTCAACTGAAGGCGTATTTCAGTACTGAAACTCAGTAATGTGGAATGTTTAGGGTACAGTACAGAGCTCTGTGAATTTCAAATCTTTTCTATTATTATCTCCTTCTAAGAAACTCCAAAATGTTCAGAATAAGTACTGTATTTTATTATCGAACATGAATACGTCTCTAAGCCCAACATAAAGAAATCAAAAGTCATGCAAATTCCTGTTTTATTAGAAACAGTCCCTGGTACTTCCTTCTCTGCCACCAGGGCTATCACCACCCTTCCCAATGCACCTCCAGGGCCTAGGCTAATCACATTAGAGATGGGGGCCTCTTGTCTGGGTGGAACAGGAAGAGGATGCCCGTCAGGGCCAGATCGGTCAACCAAACAGCACAGACCAAACAATCTCCATTACCACTTCCTCTGGTCCCTATGATGAAGTAGTCAGTTATGTTTAATTCATAATTATTTGAACTGAATGCACATCTTGATGCATGAAATTCGTCTTATCTTTCACTTGTCTCCGAAGAGGCTTTGTGCACTCTGGGAATGCTAATTGTAAGTGTTTTTACAAAAAAGGAAATTCCAATTGTCCTCAGTAGATCAAAACTTTGTCAAAAAATTGTGTCAAAACTTTTTAAAGCTTTAAAATGTAAACAACTCTGTTCTGTACAATAACATTTAATTTAAGTAATATTCAAAGCAAGGCGTGTTCAGTAAGCTGCCTTTTACACAGTCATGTGGAGACTATCTCTTGGCCATTAGGTTTTCTAGGGATCATTTCCAAGGCTGGAACTCTGTGCCAAGTGTCAGGCCAACCTGGGACGAGTATCAAAAGGTGTGTTATAACTAAGTATTCTGGCAATGTGACATCTTACACAGCAATTCTGAGTTTGCTTTCCTCTGGAGTTGAGATAGGCCATTTGTGTGAAGCCACAGACTTTCAGATGGTTGTTTGTTTTTTCCTGCGGAGATTTTAATTGGCACTGTTAAACTCCCTCGCATACTTATTTACGTCTGTAAAGTGGTGTTGCTCCCAGTTAATGACAACACAGTCAGCAATTAGACATAATAGCACTTTAAAACAAACACGAAAAGTCTTTGAACAAAGAAGATGGCTGCCTCCTCATATAGAGCCTTCTATTCACCGTAACAATCTCTCTCCTCACTCAGGGGCCTGTTTTATACATAATAAAACAAGTTCAAGTAAAGTGGTCACAGAGATTGAATTGGAAAATCTTGCGCAAGGTAACATAAAGAACTAATAGGACGATCGTAAAGTAATCATTACCTTTTTATCTATATGTTTTTACATTTCTGTCTATAGCTTTCAATACAGCGCCAAGGTCAAAGGTCAATGAATCTGCACTCCACACCTGCATGTTATGTGTGTGTGTGTTTGTTTGTTGTTGTTGTTTTGTCTGCCTGTTTAATGGCCCCTGTCTGTTTACCTATTTGTCTTGCATGCTTGTCCGGATGGGATCATATAGACTCAGGCTGCTCCTCCTCACAGCTCCAGGTACTGCAACATGACTGACCCCTGGGCCTGAGGTTGCCACGCCAGGGGAGAACAGAGGGTCCTTCTCAGGCATCTAATGCCTTGGAATGTCCTGGGGGAGACAAGAAAGAGCCTCTTTCATATGGGCCATAATAAGAATCATGCTGCTCGGGTTAATTTTGGGGAGGACACTTGCTGAACAAGTGCCTTGTCTTCATTCAGATGGCTGAGAAAAGTGTAGCACACGCGGGCTGGTGCGTTGTGTCCCGCTCCACCCCTGCCCTGTCCTGGACGCCGCCATGAGACGTGCTTGTGTCCACACTCATCCAGTGCTTAACCCCATCACTCAGCCACCCATAAACTCCGCCAATGTGCCAATACTGGAGGCCGATGTGTGTATGAAAGTCTTCCGGCAGAATTCCATAGGCATGCCATGATCGCTGTGTGCGTTTATAGGTAAATGAAGATGTGGTATTGCTTGGCCCAGTTTAAAACAGGGATTACGGCAGCACTTAGTTGCATTAGATTACTTCAGGAATGATGGAGGAGATCCAAGTTTTATATTTAGGCTAAGAGCTGAATTCATTTGTCTAAAGCTTTGTAATGATGCCCTGACTGGATACTCCTTCAGGAGAGTGCCATCAGTGTACCCCAAGGAAAGGACTACTGCAATAGCAAAGACCATTCAATCCTGACTAAGACAGAGCAACATAACAACAAAGATAACTTAAGTAACCAGGATAGAGGACAGAGCAATATAATGCATTACTGCAGGAGTAAACGTAAATCGTTTCAGTCTATATTGTTAAGTCTCTTTATTGTTTATTATTTATAGAAGCGAGAGTGTCACATTATGTCACACTTTTCAGTGATCTTAGGGATCAGAGTACGAGAGCACGACATTGGCCTGAATAAAGGAGGATTTCCCCCCCTGCCCTTTCGAAAAACAAGCGATATGCACTTGTATGTACCCTGGTTGCTAATGGTGTCCCAATGTTTTCCAAAGCAAACATAATGAATGCAGTTAAAGGGCAATCTGGCTTTTAAAACTTGTTTATTTGTTTGTTTGCTTTCTTTGTTTTTATCATTTGTACTCCAGAATAGTTGTTATCATAGCAACTGACCTATTGCTGTCTCTTTTCATGTTGGGGAACATGAATGTAGAAGTACTGCACAACAGAAAAGAGTTATTAAGAAAACAACCTGCATGTCATTTTATTATCAGCTAATCAGTCTGTGAACCTCTTGCTAAAAACAACCCTCCACACTGTTGAGGCAAGCGATACAGAAACAGTCGTGTCCTGTCCATTGTTGTGAATGACATCTCATTCATACCTCAGTCACAGTCACTGCGTTCACAGCATTTTGCCCCCTTTTCGTCTTGAATGCACTTTAGACAGAATAGACAGTGTACACTGCATGCAGAATCCACACTAGGCCACGCTCACCCTCACCACAAGGCATAATGGAGAATTCCTTATTTTAATGTGCACCACACGCGCAGTATAAAACGCTCAACACAGACTTTACCGTAAATGACAGCTTGGACAGCATTACTGGAGAACATTTCTGCTGTGAAGCCACAGACTGACAGACACATGCACACAAACACACACACACACACACACAGACACATGCACACAAACACACACACACACACACACACACACACACACTTCCTGGAGAACATTTCTGGTGTGAATCCACAGACACACACACACACACACACACACAGTTGCTGCAGACACACACACCTCAAATGCACAATAGTGGCTGCAGACTGTGAACATGCTGATTGCTGTGTGAATGAGGTTTGACCCATCCCCTCACACATTCTGCCATACTGCCAAAGCCAAAGCAAAATATATATATATATATACATATATTATACATTCCTAATATGAAGGCCCTGTGTGTGGGTGTGTGTGTGTGTGTGTGGCTGGTAAGAGGAATTGCATTTTTGAAGCTCCAATAACTTTCCCAAGTCTTTTCCCCTGTCTGTGGCCTCCTCCCTTGCCTTAGACATGTCAGTAGTTATGATGCCGACATCAGAGTGCATAGAGCACGATGGGGAAAACCTGGAATGGTTGCCAGGATGAATGCTTGTGGAAATACCAAGCCACTAACAACCTCCAAGGAATATCATTCGGCTGCTGTCACTTCGATGCCGTTGGACAGACACTGATGGCACGGGCCCGTGAGCGGATGCCGTGGAAGCGTGAAGTGTACGTGTTTGAACCTCAGAGGCAGGTCACAATGTACAGAGGCTTTTAGGTGCAGGCTGGCTACTGGCCAGATGCCCAACAGGCCTCATGATCTGGGCCTTGAGGTAGCAGCCAAGGCCGCGGGGTCACAAACAAAGGACTCACTCAGCCGCGCTCCCTGCTTTAGGCCTCAAACTCACGCGCACTGCCCTTCGATCGCTTATTGAATTACCCCTAATCCTTCAATTGATGTCACATGGAGGCACAGCAAAAAAAAGAGACCCTTGGTCACTGCTCTTGAAATAACTGTTTAAGTGCTACTTCAGTGCTGTTTTGGTTCGGAGAGTTTTTCATCCTCTATATGAAACGCAGGGTCGGCAAGTATATGTCTCACAGTTTTGCCATCGGTAACACATGCATTCTTATCAACCTCATACACCAAATGCACATACATGCACATCTTTGCCAAAGTCATGTATAGAAAACTAACGTGTTCCCCACACCAGCATCCGTTTACAACAGTCTTTTGTGTTTGCTTTCTCCGTCTAAATGAAGCTCAAGAAAATTATGCAGCTTTTTTGTTATTTTTGTTAGCAGACCTGGTCTCGGTTTCTAGAGCATTTGATCTTTTGTCTGCATCACATTGGGCACATTTAGGGCCCCAAGCTCCAAGCAAACCAACTACAAATGTGATGAGACAAGATAAAAAAAAATCTTAAAGACAAGACAGTTAAGTGGATCTTCTGCCTCTCAAAACTACTGTCATAAGTTTACTCAGGGGCATATTCCTTCGACATTTATAACTTAAAATAACATTATAATTAACATAATAATAACACAATTCAGAGCAGCATTATGTTCACATCATCATTTCACTGTTGATGTAGGAGTCAGAATCAGGTTTTATTGGCTGAGCATACTTGCATACCAAAGGCAAATTCCTTATATATACAATAAAACCTTATTCTGATTGATAGATCAGTGGTGAAATGATGTGCACAATATGCTGCATTGAATTGTTGTTATTGTGTTAACTTTAACATTTCTCTTAAACAGTGTTTATGTCTGAAAGTCTCAAATTAGGATTGATTGTTGAGGAGGGACCTTGATTATTTTCAGGTTTAAATCATTAATTTGTTCTTCTTGTCAACTCAAAACAGCTTTTTCAGAGTTCATTGAGGCAAATTAGTCCAAATTCCCTCGTATTCGAGGTCTGCTAATAAAAAGTCTCCTATGACTGTAACTCATTAGATATCTAATATATTTACTGCTCGGCTATTTCCTCACCTGCCTTAGTTACAGGCAAGGCTCATTACATCACTGGATAACACCAATGAAACTACCAATAGCACAACTGAAATCTTACCTTAAGGGAATATTCAGTTCCTTTTGACTTTGTCAAAATTTTGGTGTCAACCAATTTACTGCATTTTAGATAGCCTGTGAAAGGGAAAGTGTAAAAAAAAAACTGAATATTCCTTTAAAATGATCTGTGGACACAGATTTGGTAATTGCTTTCCTAACCACCCCTAGCAAGGGTGTTCTTTAAAATGCTCCTCGGCCATTGGGAGTCTTAAACTCAGATCTGTGAGTGGCAATAAATGAAAGGGGAAATAATTGTTTGAACTTTTTTGCTCCTGATCATGTAGGTGCTCTTAGTCCTTGTTTGTTTATTACATGTTTATAACAGAACACAATTAGCCAATGAGGTTAAAGTTCATGTTGGGCTCTGCAAAATGCTTTGAGACACACCCATATGTCCTGGTATTAGATAAATATGATTGAAGAGATACATTAGTGTTGTGTATGTCTCGTCCCCAGTGTTGATTTACACCTTACGCTAATTACAACCTTGGCCTGAAAGAGAACAGAGGGTCAAAATAAACGACATAGTTCTTCGCCTAAAAGTAAAGTATGAAACATCCTGGGTCACGTTTCAGATGAGACCGTGAGTCCATAAGAGAGGTGATTTGTGAACACATCTCCCACTGAGACACGCTCTCCGGTTCCTCAGAGTAGTTTAACCCAACTGCCAATCACTGTCACACACATACCACTCTATAGGCTGAACACATATGGCATATATGGTGAGTAACATCTGTAAAAGTTTGGACAGTCTCACATGCACACAATAAAGGACACACAAAGCATTTGTGACAAAATGGCAGTTCACACAATGACTTCAATATGGAGCAAAAAACAATTTTATAATACACCTTATAAGTGATTTTGTTGAACCTTCTGCTGCAATGCTTGTCAAGGTCTTACTGTATCGGGCTCCATGCTTGCAACCTGAACTCATATGAAACAAAAAGCCTTGCCCAGAAACAACATATAAGCGTATAGTTTTGTTTAAGTTTGGCATTCTCCTTGCTCTATCTTGATCCATCTCTTCCTGTTGTGACCTTTATGTGTGTGAGAGTGTGTGTGTATGTGTGTGTGCATGTACACGAGTGTGTGAATGTGTGTGTGCACGTGTGTGTGTGTGTGTGTGTTCATATGTGTGTATGCACGAGTGTGTATCAGTCTGTGTTTGCACGCGAGTGTGTGTGTGCACCACATGCTCCGTGGAGCAGCTCCTAATGAGGCCGCTGCCTGTTGCTGTAGCTGAGGGGGTAGAGCTCAGTCTGCAGGGAGGAAATGGGGCCTGGCATGTTGACTCAGGAGAAAATCCCTGCGGACCTCTCAATGGGCCGCTATTAAAGTTTAATCGGCCCACTCATCCCCGAGCACACAGGGGAGCGCTGGGTGGCGGCTGGGACCGGGGAGCGTCTTCACAGTCAACCCACCGGAGAGAGGCCACTGACCCAGGATGAAATGCATTATGGGAGATTTCTGCATGGAATCTTCATCTCCCTCTCTCTGTCTCTCTCTCTTTTTTTTTCTCTCTCTCTTTCGTCCTTTCTCCTTTTCTTACTGCTAGAATTATCCGTGCGACTGAGAAGCCAAGGACGCCCCTCTTCGCTTTCCAGGCAACGTGGGTTTTGCGGAGAGAGAGGGGGGAAGATGTTTAGCGTCAGACTCAAGCCTGGTCCTGTAACTCCCTGTTTGGTGCGTCTGAACATTGTTGTGAGAGCCTTTGCATAATGGACACTGATGGCTCTAAATTCCCTTCTCTGCTTTTGTGTCTGAAGATTGCACAGAGCCATTTTCCAGGGCCGTGGCATATGCCAAAGAGGAGGAAAGAGAGGGAGTTGAAAAAGAACTGGGCTTTCATGTCAAGACACTTTGATTGTGTTACAGATTGGTTCCAGGTGAGCCGGCCTCCTTAGGACGTGGTGAGAGGAAGGTTGTGTAAGATCGGAGACAGGATGGTATTCCTTAATTCCAATGCTGTGTGCCTGTTAATCAGTGGGTGTGGGTTTGTGCTCTTACTTGCGTGTTTTTTGAAAGTAAGCAATTTAATGTGTGAGCTTAAATTGCAAGCGGTTGTAAGTGTCAAGAAACTATGGTGCAGTTTAAACTCTGTATACTGGTCTATGTCTGTACGTGTGTGTGTGTGTGTGTGGTGGGGTATGAATGGGGTGAGGGGGTTGAGTGTGTATGGGGTACCAGCCAAAATTGTTAGCACAGTAACATGGACAGTTTGGGGATCAAACCGGCTCTTTCATGGCCTTCTAAAGCCCAGCCTGCTTTTGCCTTTGCCTGGCCTTGCGAGGTCCGGTGCTTTGTTTTAGGCTGATTAGAAGCAGGTCTAGCGTGGGAAGGGCAATTAGAAAGGGAAATTGCAGTGTGCCCAAATGTAGCAATGCCAAGCCCTTGCCATTTACCATCACTTACCTGCACTTGAAAATGGTCCCAGGCACAGCAGCATCTGTATGTGTTTTGAAGTAAGAATAGCCTTTTTCCACAATCCTAATTGGACCCTCCTAGGCCTTCTTTTTTTATGAGAACAATAAAGGAGAACTAACAAGTGATTATTCCCATTTATATTACTGATCTGGAGTGGCAGCCTTCCACTGGACCAAAGTGTCCATCATAAATCTCCCTTAGAAAGGGAGCACAAGGCGTTGGATTCTCTCTGTCACTTGCAAAGCTGTTGCTTTCTCCCTTTCTCTGCTGTGGCCTGGAGCCTCAGTGAAATCCAATTAGAAGCTACAGCAATGTTTGCTGTAGGGTCAGAGCTTTTACTAGGAAGCAGGGATATGTAGTGTTTGGGGATAAGGCTGCCTAGAAATGCAATAGAACTGTCTCCTCTGTCCTTTATGGGCAACACCTCTCTCCCCCTCTTTCTTTCTCTCTCTCTCTCATCTGTCTTTCTCTCTCGGATGGCCCTCCTCTTTTACAATGACCACTGCACAGCAAGGCCACACAAACTACAGAGAGTGTGAGACCTGCTGTTGTTTCAGAGAGCCGTCTGGAGGGATCTGGGGGGACTAATCTGGTAATGAAAAGAAAATAAAGGGCTTATTCCCTTTACAGGCCGGCCAGGGCACGTCCCATAGCCAGAGTTCACACCTCTGGTCCTGCTGGAGTCATATCTCTGGCTCTGGCGCTGCATCGCTTATGAAGTCATTTCCTGTAAGGGTTTACTCTGCTCACACTTGGAGTCACAGATGTGGTCATCAGGATCCTGTCCCAGCTTGGATTCTACACACAGACCTTTGCTTCATGATGTGATGGACGCCTGAACGCCAAGACACATCATTTCAGTATTTGAAGGAGTTGTGTAGGCCTACATTTTATTTTCAGCAGGTATTGATTCATTGCATACACCTAACAGTCCAGCAGTTACTCTGGTTGATTAGCCTTCTTTTAAATGACATGAGATCAGACACTCTTCCTGTGTAAATGATCCATTTCAAGAGAACAAGGATTTGACATGTTTGGAGTTTCTGACTGCAAGACAACTGACGTGAGGCATCTGGAGGAGATGTTGGGTGAATGTAACTATGTAAGCAGGGCTTATGGGAAATAATAGCCTCTCTTAGCTGACATCAGCAGCCAATGAACTGGACATGAGCACAAACATACTGCAAGTTATCATGGTGACAGCATGATGGAGAGAGTGTGAAGGAAGAGAGAGATAAGGAAGGAGTTTGTCCGATGTAAAACCTGGAGTGCATGTATTACATTACATTGATTCATTTAGCAGATGCTTTTATCTATAGCCACTTACAAAGGAGGATAACAATCAAGCTACACTAGAAGAAACCTTAAAGGAGTTATAGAATGCAAAACCACATTTACCGGTTGAATTTAGGTAGTTTAAGGTATTCAATGGACCATACCAAAACTTCAACACCGTCTCCCACCTCCATCTACATGTAAATTTTGAACTAGAAATTGCCAGGCTGAAACGGGCCAATCTGAAAAGGAGTGCGAGGATACGTCACCTTACTAAGATACACCTCCTTCATTTGCATGGTCCAACCAAAGATTGTGTGGAACATCTCGGGTCCAATCCTCTGTTGCTTCATGAATTTGCCGGGGGGGTAACCCTTTAAAATTATTTCTGATGGTCATAAAACATGTTTCAAAAATACTTTTTAAAGAGCTTTCTGAAGACATGCAGCTCTTGAAGACCCAGCTATTCAGAGAGCACCTTTTGGATAACCTTAAAGGTCTTCTTCCAAAATAAACCGTTTAAGACTTGATGTTTGTACATTACCATAGGTCAGCCCAAGTTGTACTTCTATGCTCAACTTCAAAATGCTCTTCTACCCCTGTAGTCTGTATTCGCCTGTGATAGAAAACTGCCGGGAAAAACGAGCGAATCGGAAAAGCTGTACAAATGTACGTCAATTTGAACATTAGCTATGCAGTTAACCCGCCCTCAAGAAACGTTAGGCTGCCTGCAGACAGACCCACTAGATGGAGCGTAACAGTGTTGTTAATCAATCAGAGGCGATACGTTTGCATATCATTAATATTCATAAGAATTTTAGATAAGAGACCACGACAAAATTAATGAAAATACGATGGAATGAGATCTTTAACTGCACTGCACTTGACTCCACTGATGCACTACTATCCCCTAGCGCTATGCTCTTTAATGATTCCTCTTTTGTAAGTCGTTTTGGATAAAAGCTTCTGCTAAATGCCTAAATGTGATTTGCACTCCAGGTCACTCTAGGTTTTATGTCTGGCAAACTCCTTCCTTATCTCTCTCTTTTTCTTCACACTCTCTCCATCATGGTGCTGATGATGCTCCCTGCCGTAGTGTCGTGATGTTCCCTGTCAGTGAAGAATGGGGAGGCCCAAATGATGGATTGCACGAAATTCCCAGGTTAATGAGAAACCTTTATTTGGGCATTGTTGGACAGAGCCGGGTTTAGCTCTGTCTGTTCCTGACTCTGTAAATCCTGGGTCCCTTTCATTTCAACTTTGACCCGCGACCAATTTCCGCCTCAATATGGCCGCAGACTGCACGGTGCTTCAAGGAATGTTTAGCGTGTCGCCATAGAGAGAATAAAATGTAGTCCTTTGTCCAAGTATGCAGAATAATAACTTAGCGGTTCCCAGAATACATCACAGGAGCTCCCTTGATTACTGTATTATCCATATTTTGTGTGGTCTCCCTGGTTCAAAGGAGAGCAGATGTATGTAATTACTCTGTGAGAAGATGCTTCACTAACAAACAACATAGGGGTAGTGTGTGTGTGTGTGTGTGTATCTTCTCTTAAACCGGCACTAAGCAACATTCTGTTTTTCTCTCTCACAAGCTCCCTCTAAAGACCGCTGTATTGCATTGTATTGCACTGCATTCTATTGGAGGCGGACCGCGCTGCTGAACATTGCAAGTGCTGTATCTACCGCTATTGGCCACGGTGGCGCATTCTACACCGTTCGTTCGCCGTGTAATGACTAATTTTAGCATCCTAAACAGTATGAAACGGATTAATTAAATGAAAAATGTTGCATAGTGGGCCTTTAAGTGTGTGTGTGCAGTAAGAGAGGTTGTGGTGTATGTGTGTGTACAGGGAGAGTGTGGTGTGTGTGTGTGTACAGTAAGAGAGAGTGTGGTGTGTGTGTGTGTACAGTAAGGGAGAGTGTGGTGTGT
>JAGFZM010000258.1:159567-237010 GCA_017657215.1 Limnothrissa miodon | reverse complement strand
GAGAGTGTGGTGTGTGTGTGTGTACAGTAAGGGAGAGTGTGGTGTGTGTCTGTGTGTACAGTAAGAGAAAGTATGGTGTCTGTGCTGTGTATGTAGGGGGAGGGGGTAAAAACTGACTGCACATGTGAAACACCACCATAAAAAAATATATTTTTTCTCTTTAACATAGTTTAAAGTTCAGCTTCCCCACACTAGAGCATGGAAACCCGACCGAAGCCCGATGGGACCCGTCGGAACCCGGGTTCGGTCGGACGCAGACACATCAGTGCGATAAGACATATGAAATGTAAAATGAAACACAACTTATTACACTAGATGTTCGTTTTAGTCATAGGTTTGTGACAGATTATCCTAATTTAAAAAATAAATAACAGCATAACATATTTCTTCCTGTGCGCGAGTTTTTTCTATTACTGCGACAACGAAACACGTGCAGCCCTAAGTGCAGTTGTGAGACGTGGAAGAACAGTCGATCAGAGGAGGACTGCCTTGAAGCCATTCACTGTCGACTCAATCCTTTTTCTCCACAAGAACATGGATTGGCCTAAAGGAATTATTCCCATCCTGTGAATAATTCCTTTGTAGTAAAAGTGATTTTGTAAAATTATTTCAATAAACTAGTTAATGTTGTTGCAGCACTGGGAGCGCTCCTGAAGTGTCCATTTCATTTACAGATATAGGCCCATACAACCTCTTGTTATTTACTTCTATTTCAATTTTGTTATGTTAATTTAATTTGTAAATTGGTTAGCTGACATAACTGTGCCCGGCCATGACTATGCCTGTCAATTGATTAATAAAATCAGACTTTCCACACAAGCAATATCAACGTTCAATTACAATCAATTACACAGCTGAATCTTAGTGGAGCTCAAAACCTTTCAGATGGGCTGCATGACCCAAGGCCACGCCAAAGATACGACACATCAGGTCACACAACTGGTGCCAACAACTGGAGAGATCAACACAGACCAAAAAAAGCCTTCAGAAACAGAAAACATAAAGAGTTTGTGTTTGGAGGGCTGACACTAAATTTGACCAGCTTTTTTTCTGACTTTTGTCTTTGTGCTGATGCATCTTTGATAACTTCTTAAACTCTTACAGGGCACAATTAGAGCGTAAAAGCTATGCCCCAAATAAATGAAACTGCGCAATCAAAACAAATGATGAACAGCAGTTTTTGGAGAAAGAATGCTGCAAAATTGGCAGGGTATGCTGTTTACAAATAAGGTGCTTTTTGTCTCAAAGCAAAAGCACAGCGGCGTGGTGGTAGGGGGAAAGGGGGGACTGAGTCACCAGGGCCCCAGATGGAGGGAGGGCCCTTAAAGAGTTCAACATTTTCCTTTCGATATTAATATAACTTACTGTAAAGATTGTGCATAGGGCCCAGAATTTGGTGCTACGCCCATAGGAAAGCATATTTCTTTTTTTATTGGAAAAAAAAAACCCTGAGATATTTCTTTGGACAGTCTGGGATGAATCTGTCCTGGACACACTCCACTGTGCCGTTGGCGGTCCCAGCGGTGAGTCCTCGGAAGAGAAATGGACACACAGACTAGAAAGGTGCCTCGAAGGGCTTTTCCAGTAGCAGAGAAAGCTCTAGCGTGTCTCTGAACACTTTCTCCTCACAGTGAGGTGGGCCCGAGGGGGTGGGGGTGGGGTGGGGTGGGGGGTAAGGTTGGTGAAGCTCCTTGCACATTGTCCTTGGGTCGGCTAGATCCAACAACCCTTCACATATGGTGATCATTTGAGAGAGAAAATGACTTACTATCCAAGAAACATGTGTAAAAGCCATCGACGGGATTGTGAGAGATTTATCCCCAGCAGCAGAGCTGCGTCAGCATTTAGTCTCCTCTGTTACACCACCTCCCACCCATGTTTGTGAGAGAAGTGGGGGTGCGGGTGGGTGGGGGGTTGATGGTGTCATTTGATCATTCATCCTCTCAAGTGGATGGAAATATAAAGACCAGTCTACTCTTGTCTCACACAGAGAAACAAATACACTCACACACACACAATATCATGATGCTAAAATGTCTACTCGCAGACACACACAACATAGACATACAACCACCCGTGTAGTACACAGACCCATCAACAATGATGTCAAAACTGTTCTTCCTGCCTCACATCACCGCCTTAGACCTTAATCCCCCCAGAACCCCCCCCCCCCCCCCATCACAGACACCCACCCACCCTCAGAACCCCCTTCCGCTTTCCTCCCTTCCCAACTCCCCACATTTGGCTCCTTGGATGCCTGGTGTGGTGTAGCAGTGTGGGCCCCTGCTTTCTTCTTCTTATCAGCGGAGTGATGATGCTTTGAGAGCGAGAGTGAAAATCACAGCCTAACCGCATACTAATGGCCTGGCCCGCCTCTGCCTTCTCGGCTTGCATGCGTATGGCTGCGCGCCTGTGTGATGGATGTCTGTGGTAACCATGGTTATCCCGGCCAGTCCCCCAGCTGGGCACCATGTCAGACCAGACGAGCCTGGACTCTCACATGTGGCAGGCAGCCACCAGGCTCGCGTAGTGATTATCTTCATAACTTCTGTATTATGAGAAACAGTCAGCAGGAGATTTAGAAGATTCATTATTGCCGCGATGCAAATCCAGCGTGTTTACACACCCAGTCCTGGAGAGAGAGAGAGAGAGAGAGAGAGAGAGCGTGTGTTCAAGCTGTCCACATACACACATGTAGGCATCTTGACTGGAGATTTATTTGTCTGGTCTTGAAGAAACGTTTCTTCTTTGCGAACACTGTGTCCTACCCAGAGAGACACAGAAGGGTGCTGTCTTGCGACTGATGAGATGATGTTATATTGTGTTTCATTCCTGCAGCCCCACGTGCTCTTGTCTTGGCGCTATTAAGATGGATTGAGATCGGAGGAGGCAAGACAGCACAGCAAAGACCTCCATCACACAGGAGAGATTGGAAATAATCAATTAGAGGTAGACAGACACAAAATAACATGCAACGATGAGCTGGGTTGAACTTCGGCAAAAACTAACAAAGACTAGAGCTGTGAATGTGAGCCAAAGGACACAAAGGAGAGAAGAGCGAAAGACAGACACTCAACCTGGGAGGGGAGGGGAAACTGGGGAGGGCTGAGGATAAGATAAGATAAGAGGGTTCGTTCAAATGAAGAGAGTAGAAAACCCTAACCAAGACACTGGGGCCCCACCATCACTTCTGAGTTCACCGCAGCACACAGGCACTGGGTTCATACACATACTAGAATGAGACACCAATGATGAACTATCATCACAGAGGGAAAGAGCAGAGCGAGAGGCTCAAACATTCAACAGCTTCCGTGTTCTATTTTCACAAAAGAGGGGGAGAAATGGATCTATCCCCCCCTCTATGCAGACCAGAGTTCAGCTCTCATACGCCGATTCGTAAGATCACTTAAAAGTTTAGATTGTGACGTAATGCGACCCTCCCCTGAGCGCCGAGCACAACTCTTCACGCTTGCTCCTGTGCTCTTGTACTGTGTTGCTCTGTCTTGGTCCGCATTCAATGCTATCATTGCTCACCAGCCAACACAGCTAATGGAGAGAGATGTTGCTTGCGCCCGCCAGCTAGACTCCTCGCCGTCAGACTGTTGCCTCCCAAGGCAATGTGAAATAGACAGAGGAATGTCGGAGCGCGAGGACCACCACATTCTCCCTGGTTGTAATTACATGAGACTCATAAAGTATGCCTAAACTGAAGATTTGTTGTGAGGTTGTGAGGCTGTGAGTTAGTACAAAAAGATCCTTTTTATTCTGCATTATAATGAGGATTGCCTAGCTGAGTGACTGAGGCTAATCCAACAGCAGTCCAAACAGTGCACACTATCTGTCTACAGTATGTACATTTCTTGTGTGTTAAGGTGATTTGGTCATGCATAGGTGCAGGAAGGAAGTTTGAAATAATGTAGCCGACATAACCAATGTATAATCATTAAAACATGAGTTTTAATCAGGCTTAAACAGTTGATGTGTGTTGAGCTTTCTTATTTATTTGCATTAGATAGGAATCATCTATACTATACTATACTATAAATTATTGTATGGTATAGTATAAACATGAAGGAAAATCAGTAGTATTAAAGAAGAAAAATCATGCAACTTCAAAGTTTTCTTACTTGGAGGTATAGTGCCCTCTGCTGTTGAAAAGTATACTCACATCCTCCTTTTCCATTTTTTTGAAAAAGGTTGATTTTTACTTCTGCCTCTCAGTGTGTGTGTGTGTGTGTGTGTGTGTGTGTTTGTGCGTGTGTTTGTGCGTGTGTTTGTTTTTGTGTGCTCGCTTGGCGACACAAGCAGACATGCTGCAGGCCTCTCTTGTGCACACAAACACACAGCTACACTCCCTTCCTTGTGTGCAGATGTGGCATGAATGTGGGTGGAGGAGAGAGAGAGAGAGAGAAAGCAAAATAGAAAGAGGGGGAGAGAGAGAGAGGGAGAGATGACACAAAACGCAAAGTAAAGGAGCCCAGTGTCTGAGCCAGTGATGGCTTCTGGTAAAGCTCAACTCTGGCCTGGGCTGTTAAGGCAGATCCATGGGATTGAAAGCAGCTCCCGCAACCCCCCCCCAAACAGCCACCCAGCACCCTCATCTATGCCCTCAAACAGCCACCACCACCCCCACCCCCCCTCTGTGTCTGTGCTGCTCTCAAATGGATCCTGGAGCACGATGACAGAGAGCGTTACCTTGAACTTCATGAACCAGAGACTTGAATGAAAGGGTCATTAAGTGACGAACCCACCAGGCCACCCCATAGACTTCAATAGAAGGGATATCAGTTCATTTGTATGCCATTTAATGTCACATTTTGAAAGTGTCACAGATGTAAATGTTTTGTATCATTCCCAGCAACTCATACCCACCATGCCTGTGAAGCAGCGAGTGCTTGTGTGTGTGTGCGTGGGGGGGGGCATGAGAGGGGGGCATGTGTGTGTGTGTGTGTGTATGTGTGTACCATCAGATACCTGGACTAAGACACCTGTCAACGTATGTACAACAGACCCGGACCAGTGTCTTTAAATTCAATCATTGAGATCTGTGCCTGTGTTTGTACTGTAGTTGTTTTTGTGAGATTTAACAACAGCAGTTCCTGCCTACCGCCCTGGTTATGAAATAAAATCCATATTTACACTATTAGAGATGACATACAAGAGCTGTAGTAAATGACCAGGTACTGTATTTCACTCAACACATATTAAGATGAACTGTTAAAGAGTGCAGTTCAGAGGATGTTTCACAGAGCAGAACAAATAGAATGAAACCAGGGAACCAAGTAAGATGGACGACAATGCCACGGATCTGATAGGTCATGATGATTTTCTGTCAAAGACATTACTTTGATTACTAGCAGGCTGTGATCTCAGCTTTTCTGGGACAGATTTCTGTCTGCAGGACTCAGACCAATGCTGAAAGACACAGAGCATTCCTCCAGCTATGTAACATGCCAGGGAATACTACCTCCATAAGAATCCTCTAAACAGTGCGTAATAAATAGGGTTGTTGCTCTGACTCAGTTATAAGAAATTATGTTGTCATTTTGCTTAAACTTCATCTGTTGAATCACTGCCTCCAAATAGCATAGAGATGACAACATTATATCCCTATTGTGTTTGTCACCATCTTCCTATTATTCTACAGTATATCTATCAATCCCTGAAGTGAATAACAGGATAACATACATTCCATCCATCCATCCTGTCAATCACAAAGTCAGGGCTCTTGACTTTCCCTACAGCGACCTGAGACCTGACCTAACAGGAATGATCATCAATGAGCATGACATAACAGTGGAAAGATTATGCTGTTGTTCTGGGATCAGTTGCCAATGCAAACTGAAAGGCTGATCAGTGCAGTGACAAGGATCGGCACAAACAATGACAGGAAGTTCATCTAACTACACACTCTCAGTTCTCTATTTCTGAAGTGACTGGCCTTAAATATTCCTCTCACAGGAAGTATTTTGGCCAACTGTGACTAAGGTCTTAGACAAACACTGAACTTAAGTTGTGAACTCAGAGCAATATTATAGCTTCCCCCTTTATGCTTTGGACAAATCTAAATATTTATATAGAAGGTTCATTGTCACATCCATATAGTTACTGAAAAAAAGATTGTGTCTGTCAGTTTATCTTGTGCATGTGTGCATATGTGTGTGTGTGTGTGTGTGTGTGGTAGGAAAGAGGCAGAATAAAGAGCATAAAGTGCAGTATAGGGAAGGACTGGTCGGAGGCTGAGATGGGAACTGCTCCTTTAAAATAAAAGGTGATGAGTCTATGCAAGGATATAATGCCCCATAGACGGGAAGCATTAAAAAAAAGTTCTGCTTACAGTTTGTATCTGTAAAGACATTTGCGTGCTGGGTAAACACACCCACACACAGTTTTTCTAAGTTGCTTTTCTCAGATCAGAATGAAAATTATTAGTTCAACCTCCAAAACATTTAGTCATTTATATACATAGCAATTCCTCTGAGGATCTCCTTCCTCTGAACAAACTGAAAATGCTTTTGGACATGTATCAGTTGCTTTAATACAATTCTCTGCTGTTTTAAAACATTATCATTTGCTTAATGTCATGTCAGTCAAAATGAACTATACTTATGGATCCTGAATAGTCGTTCCCAATAAAACTAATAGTCTTCCTTGCTTGAGTCATTAGATACAAAATTAGTTTTCATATTAGTTCATTAATTTTATTTTTTTATTTTTTTATTAACAATTTTTTTCAGTTGCTTTGGTGCTTTTCTCGGACCAGAATGAAAATTCTCATATTAGTTTAATCTCCATCCTAAATTGAACAATGTCTCAGGTAAACTCAGGTGAGCTTTCACTTACAAGGAGGTATGTGATGTATTATGAATGACAAGCCACTTGTTCACAGTCACTCATGGAAGAATCCCATGAACCCTCAATTGGCAAGTACGATATATATGAACTGAGCAGGACATTACTACAATTCTGTAACACAGATATAGAAGGGTCAGCATCATGGAAGAGGATGCATGGGGGTTAGGATGCAGGGGGGAGGGGATGGCAAAGGGGATGAAACAGGGAAAGAGGGAGAAGAGGCCAAACACATAGGCAGATTCCTAATGAAATGTTTTACCCCTTGTAGTCACTCACTCCCAGCAATGTCTAACTTTACTGCACATTTCAAATGGCTTTTCCAAGTAGTGTATAGTTCTGCCTTGAGTATTTTCAGGTGCATTGGAAAACACTGAGAGAAAAAAACTGTCATAATGAAAACAAGACAAAGCCATTTGACTATCTTGTTCACAAAGATGGTGTCAAGACTTCTCATGTTGATGACAATTTCAGTTTCACTGACATGAATACTTGCCTTTGAGGATTTGATTATCAATTTGAAGCAAGTGACATGCTTTTGTGGGTTATCCACTAGGTTTGGCAGTTTGCACTGATTGTTATGAGAAATGCACTGTTGTGCAAATGTTAATAGTGATGTGAGAAAAGAAAAGCACCAAAGTGACTGAGAAAAACTGTAATCATAAATGCCTGAAGTCTGTTTCAGAATGAAGTTTAAAAGTATGAATTACAATGTGTAGAAATGTCCTATTAGTTACAGGGGAAATGTGTTTGTAAAATCTCCCTTGTGGACAATAAACACCATCTAACTGGCTTTCAATATTTGCAAAATACAGCGATGCCGAATGCGATCCACTAGTGACCTCTTCTGGTGAATGGAAGAATAGCAAGAATACCTCAACACAATGCTGCTGTTACATATTGATGATTTCTGGTAAATGCTACCAGAAATGGCATGTCAATCAGTTAGCATGTAAACTGATAAGGGAATATGATTGTTACAATACTGTGTCACCCAACCTATATTATAAATGTTTGATGAAAATTTAATTGTATGATTTAGAAGCAGAGACGGCTGATCTTTGTTAGAAGGCGTTTCTGCATTTTACATAATATTCTGCAAACAAATAAAAATGATAAAAAGCAAAACTGTAAATGTATTTATTATATAATTTTAACAAAGCTGTTTAAAATTGTATAGACAAGTCAGAAGGATGCTCAGCACAAGCTTGTTTCTCTACAATATTTACATCTAAATAACTTGAACTACAGCATTATTGTCAGTATCAAAACACTGCCATTTTTTGCATTCATTAAGACATGCCTTTACCAGGGCCATGTGTCAGGTGCTTTGAGTGCTGGTGAATCAGCCTGATTGGAACTGAGGCTACCCAGGCTGGTTTCTGCTGGAGCACGAATCCAATCACCAGAAGTAGTGAAGGAGCTGAATGATGAGGTGAGGAAACAGTCCTCTACATATTGCTATTGAGCTTTGTCCACTCAAAAATGTCCTGTTCGCAAACAATGTCTGTGTTGATGAGCAAGTAGCGGTCACCTACACAGAAATGCTTCTGGCAGGCAGCACACTTGAAACACTCCAGGTGGTAGACCTTGTCCCGGACTCGCATGGTCATCTCAAACGCACGGATACGCTTATCGCAAGACGCACACAGCCCATCCTGACCAAACAGCCTGTAGGTATACCAGAGAATGGGTGTAAGGATGAGCCTTCTATATAGGATTTATTACATACTGCAATGTATTAAAAATACTGCAGAATGTTTGTGTTTGATGTTGAATACTTTGATGGGTTACAGTGACAAGAGCCAGACAGTGAAATAGGCTACTGAGTGACTGATCACACAATGACTCTTTATAGCCACATATTTAGTCTTCATGTTTAGTCTTTATATATAGTACTTAGATTATACTACTAAAACACACTCATCAATCTCGTCAAACAGCACACTTATATTGTGTAGTACCTATATTGTGTAGATTGATTCTACCTTCCTGACAAAATACAGTTTAAGTTGGCCAAACAATATTACTACACTTTAAACAATATTGATATAATTACACCAGATCCAGAGTGGTCTACCTTGTTTCCCCATATCATCAACATGGGAAAACAAACAACACTGTCTAATTTACAGCTGTCTAAGTTCACATACTGTATGACTTACTAAATGTGTGTTACTGTTCAGATCATATAAGCAATCTGTAACAATATCATCCATCATTTTCGAAAATAGTTTCAAATTAGGAGTACCGAGAGGCAATGGGCAATGTTAACTACTCACTGACAGGAAGTTAAAGGTTAGGCAAGAATGTTTAAAGTGCGTTGGCAGAGCTAATGTTTCAGGTCTCCCAAAAAGCTTGCTTCAATGACATGCACCACATGCATACTAAAGACAAGGCATTTCAAATGCTTCACCCAGCTGTGAGGCGAAAAGAAGACTACCTCAGATAGTCTCGTCGGCACAGCTTGCGTCCCAGTTTGTAGTAGAGCCTGCGGCCAACTTCGCCAAGGCGGCATCCGCACAGGTCACAGCTCAGGCAGTCCTCGTGCCAGTACTGTTCTATCGCCTTCAGGAAGAAGCGGTCGCCAATGCGCTGTTGGCAGCCGCCACAGGTCAGCAGCGACGGGGGCATCTGGAGGACCTCATCCACAGGTTCCCTGAGAAGTTATAGAAATGAGTTAGCACCAGCAAGGAAGAGTAAATCACAAAACAATCACTATGTGTCCCAGCTACACAACAGTATGTGAAATGAATGGCATTAGTGTAGGTCAACTCTTACATCAAATTGGAGTACCCACGTTAACAACTTCCAACAGCAGACTTCATGATGATGTAACAACTCTCTTTCTCTTTAGAGAACTTCTGCTTTTGTCTTTCTAACTTGAATATTTCAGCTGTTGTGGTATATTATGTGGAAAGGTTTTTTTTGAAAAGCCCCATACATTTTATTTTAAACACTAGGTACAAATATATATACTCATAAATAAACTCCCATAAACTGCCACGAAATGTATGTGATTAGAAAATGTTATACATTTATTTCTCAGAAGTTTTTTTTAAGTTGTTCTTCTTGTTGTAGTTACGATTTGTTCCATGATATTAGCTACAACCTAGATGTTGAAAACGCAAATGATAGAAAAACGCTATGATTCACATGAAACAATACCCTTGGCGGCGGGTGGCTAAAATAGATTTCCTGACTTTGTGCGGCAAACTCACAGGTTAAATAATAAAAAAAAAAAACTATGCAGCATATGTAATATGTAATGGCACTGCATATAATAATGTGTGGCATGAGTGTGGTGTAGCCTATTAGTAAATGTTTATTCTACTTACTCGTTTGTATCCAGTGTCTTTCTTTCGATTGTAGATGCCATTCCAAAACGCTTTTGACAGAACATCAAGCTGCTGTCTAAATAAATTTGCACACTGAGACAACACCCCCTTTCTCCCTCCACGTCTAATTTCAAGATTTAAAACCGCGGCGTGGCATGACGCATCCTTCGGTGACAGACAGAATATCGACACAGCACCTGTACAGCTTCTCAGCAGTCAGTGGATATCATGACTTCGTCGTTGTGTGAATATTTACGCTCATACATTACAGACCACTGCTGTTGTATGAAAAATAATTCCCCCCGTTACAATCCATTAACACTTAGCGTAATGCCTGCTCCGAAATAATTGATAGCCTACCACATGCGAATTTCTTTTTGTTTTGACGACGAGACGGTCGGCCGCTACTAGCGGAGGAGGACCAACGGACCCTGCGTCTTTACGCCCTTGTTATGCTCCGCGTAACGTCCCACTGAGAGAAAAAAAATCTCTCCCCGTTATTCAACATCAGGTATTTTTAAATGGCCCTGCCCCCCTGGGTTCTTGTTTCGTTTCCCTCTTCCTGCTCACGACTATTTGACAATGGGAGGAAATTGCTCTTAAAGAGGCAGATAGCCAAGCTACAGACTCTCGTGGATCAGTGCAAGAAACCATAGGGAGTCGTGACATGGTAATAGCCTAACAGATCACAAGTTCCACTTCACAGACCTTAGCCTATGTTCCGCTTCAGCTTGCGTGATCAAATCATGCGTCTACTCAAGGCTCATTAAAGGATATGTCGTGAGTGTGCCCATAGTCAAGTAATAGGCAACTGATAGGCTTCTGTTTTTACAAAAGACCAACATTAACCTTTCAGCTGCAGAAGCTCGTCAATACTTTTCTCCTAAATGAGCTGTTGTTTTGCTTTCCATGTCTGTTCAGCTGCAGCTTCCTCCCCTGTTTCCTGTTTTTGGATATGTTATTTATATCTGCATTTTCCTGGTAACATTTTCGTTTCTCAAATGTGTTCATCAGCAAAGAAAATGAAGTCCAAATGCTATTCTACAATTCTTATGTGACTTGAAACAGTAAATTGGCCTGCAGGGCAATGGAACTGTATGGGTAGGCAATAGTGCAAATTTAACTGGGTGGGTTTATATAAGTGTTTTGAATGGTGTGATTTGATCACACATTAACTTATTATTTTGATAGAGGCTCATCCGACCAACTAGCCTGACAAGCTAGTCCATGTAGTCTGACTGATCTAGTTAGGCTAAATCTAAAAGGCAAAATTAGAAAATGTTCTTCCAACTGCCTCTCTGATACCTCATAGGTACAGTACATCTAATTTTTTAGGCTTCTCTACAGGGATAGAGCAATGATGAAAAAAAACTTGCGAGAACTGAGGCCTTATTTTCATACTGGCATAGCAAATTCTGCATTTGCTAACACTATGGTAAGTCCAAATTCCTAGCCTATCATTCAACGTCAGACAAGCCAAAATTTTCTATTTTGTGTAAAGAGACACAATTATTTATTTATTTTACTCCTTTCTCTTCAGGCTAATCTATCCCTATGCACTCATCTTCAGTTTGTGGTGTTGTGGAGGGGAGGGGGGGGGGGGCAACCTCTTATCTCCTGCCAGACCCTAAGGGCTGCCTGATGGTGGGACAAACTGAACTTGCTGTTGAACTGGGCTTGCTGATAAAGGCACAGCCTTCCAAGTGCTCAAGTGATCCTGCGCACTGGGCTCAGAGTCAGCTTCTCTCTGCTTAAGGGATTGTTGTGGTAGTTAAGCAACAAAAGCAGCCAGATGAGACAGGCAGCCAGAGTCCAGTGTATGGCATCAAACAGATACTGGAGTTTTGCATCATGTGTGTATAAAATCTGCAAACACTGACATTTCAGAGTACTGAGAAATAGTCAGGAAGTAGATGGGAAAAGGTCATCCTCATTAACCTGCAGAGTAACCATAAAAATGTCCATACTAATGGGTGGAACAGGAGAGGCATATGATCCTAGTGTGAAAAAACAGCATTGTATACGCCTATTTCAATTGGTCACATTTAGTAGTATTTGGATCAGTTTAAATACTTTTACATTAGGAGGTAATAGGAGCCTTAAAAGCTGTTTCCTGAGCTGGAGAAGCTGCATACAGGATGCAAGAATAGATGTGTTTTAGCTGGGGGTGGTCTGAGAGTTCCTGGTGTCCTGGCCCCACTATCCTGCTTGATCCTGATAGGCAGGGGACACAGATGGCCCATCTGATAGGAGCATTGGAGCTTCGATGAGGGCTGCAGAAAAACCCACGTCTGTCTGTCTGTCTCGAGGTGCAGTTGTGCGGCAGGAAAACCCCTTGGCCCTCCGATTTCCTCTTCGTGCCAGACACAGGAGATGATGAAGTCAAAATGATGGATATTTTCTTATGCTGTTTTCCCACATGGCTTCCTATAACGAAAGGCACACACTCGAAGGTTGACAGCAGTATAACAGACATTTCTCTGACTCTAAAGAAGGCTGGGTTGAAACAATAAGGACACTTGTCTCTTTCATCCAGGTCATGGTAGTTGTAGTGATCAGTTATAGGTAGCTGGGCTCCTTTTTGGAGCTTGAAGACATTTCACTTTCTATCCAGAAAGCTTCATTAGTTCTAATTGAGATGGGAATAAGGACACTTCCAGCTATATAGATTATAATAAGATTTCATTGATTGTCCATCACACTGTACCTTAATCAGGATATTGTTTTCGCAGATACTACATACTAACAGGTAATGGAGAGAAAGGGTCAGTCACACGGTCATGGAAGTAGTCGGTCCTGCAATGGGTCTCCTTGGAAGTTGGTCGCAGTGAACTCAGGGTGGGAAGAGGTCAGGTGGCAAAGGTCAGCTCAGATTGTAGCAAAGGTATGGTGGACAGGAGAAGCAAATTAGGCCTGTCTAGGTGATTTACACTTCAGGAATCACACATTGGAATGACACATTTACATGTAGCAGACACCTTTATCCAAAGCAACTTACATTTTGGCAACTTATAAAGCAACTTATGGTTAAGTTCCTTGCAGGTTATGCGTTTCGTAGGGATTTCAAACCCACAATAGGCTATACTTCAAGGCTAGCAGAGTCCCCTAATTGCTGTGTCACCAGTGCCTGCCAATTGAGAAGTTTGTGGCAGCATTAGGCTATAGCAGTATAACTAAGGTATGGCGTACGTTAGCCCAACACTACTGCTGGGATGGTCAGTGGCTGTGGATAGCAGACAGCAGGCAGTCCTTCCAATTAAAAAGCATGAGGATAGATGTTTTGCTTTGCACCATCCCTAACTATGGGAACATTAAATAAGGTTTCAAGTTTCAACTTAAAAGGTATTGAGAGTGTATGTTGATTATGGGGTGGGGGTGGGATAACAAAAAGCTCTTCCTCCTATTGTTTGTGAAATTTTCAGGATTACAAGAACTGCAGCATCCTGGGATCTTAGGGGGCTAGGAAGGTAGTTAGGAACAAGAAAGTCTTGTTGGACAAGGACACTGAGGGTTTTAGGCAATCTTTTATGCTTACCATAGGTTCAAAGCTATGTATTAGAATGCTGTGGTCAACAGTGTCAAAGGCAGCAATGAGATCCAATAGGTTTTGGGCCAGTGGGAGGTTATTTTACACTCACGTATTGTGGAAAAATAGAAACACAGTTGGCAAAACATTCAGAAGCTAATATTTTGGCGATAATTCAAAACATTCAGAAGCCTACTATTTTGGCAATAATTCAAAACATTCAGAAGCCTAATATTTTGGTAAGAATTCCTGAAGGTGAACTGGTAGGGCCTGGTCAGAGCTAGTGTATCTGTTGTTTAGCCTGGAAGAGATGTGGTAATCCATAAAAGCTGATTAGACAGAACAGACTCATTTCCTGTATGTGGCAAGCCAAGCTTTATTGTTGACTCTTCGATAGCACATTCTTCGGAACATAGCAATTGTGAGGCAACTGTTTCCAGTCAATTCTAAAATAGATGATTACTGGCTTCATTTTGAAGTAGGCCTACTGTCCCAGTTGACCTAGTTGTTCAGACAAAGACAAACCGAAAACTAAAACACTAATCGATTTTGTTGAGTCTCCATGGTGTGCCCTCCTGTAAGCAAAATGGGGCTGACGATAGGAGTGTCATTCTCAGAGTGATACTGTACACAGCAGCCTGAGGGATCATCTCCTCCCTATGGGATCTTCCACTAATCACTATTATCCCCTTGAAAACACACTTTCAATGGGACAGCGCAATCAAAGAGCAGCGCAGCCATGTTAACTGTTTCCTGTATTTGCCACACTCCACCATATGGGAGTAGATCACACATTCCTTGGCTCACTCTTCTTTTTGTAAGAGAATTACACAGACAGTAAAAGCAAAAATCCAGATTTTCAAAACCTTTTAGCCAGTAACAGCAGCCCAGCAGTCTTCCTAATAATATATAAATGTTATTATTTTAATTATTACTGAGGAATGGAACACACTAAAAAAAGCTATTATGAACTACTTTCCTAATCTAACTAATACTAAATGTGACTTTTCATATCTAGATGAGATTATTAAATAATGATTTCTGAGAAATAAACCTATAAAAATTGGCTGCGCAAAAAAGCATCATTACATAAATCTGTTATTTTTTAACATCAGATATTATTTCTGTTGAGACGAGACATTTCATAAAAATTTCAAGCAAAAGAAAATCTCTGGTAAAAAGCTATTCCAAATGAGTTTCCTGGTTGTTTCAACAATAACCACTGTATCTTGCTTTAAGAAGGCACAAGAAAACCTGGGACACTCACTGCACACCTCCTAAAGTATGAGCTGGAGCAGGATCCTCAAAAGATGAATGTGGGCTGGGATATTTTCTTATGTGCACACACACACACTTTTAATCTGTATGAAATAATTTTAAATCATCTTTTTAATTATCATATGTGATTATGGTTGAGCCAAACCCTCTTGAACTAGGCCATTCACATTCTGTCACCTTCAAAATGTGCACATCACATAAACCCTAAAAACACACCAGCAGCAAAGGCCAGATCTCTACCACCCCCTAGTGATCAATGCAAAGCAATCAGAAAACCATATAATGCGAATCATGTGCACAGGGTCCTTGTGATAAACTGAAAAAGTGATCTTAAAGTAACATTTATACAAACTATACATAGCCTATATTAAATTTGATTCAGTCTATTCATAGTACTCCAACAAGGGCGGGTGCTGGTGGGGTTCATAATGTCCACAATGGTAGGCTATATTTTATTAGTTTGATGGTATTTTATTAACTGGATTTATACTTTACTCGAATAGGCTACACATGCAAATGCACTTTTTGCCCCTCAACAAATAGGCTACAAATACACGTACAAATACAAAAAATATATATTAGGGGTGTGCAAAGCAGGCGATATTTGTAACCTATTTGTAGCCTATACGTTCCACGTGCTTTCCGAATGCGGCTCGGCTCCACCCCTAGTGTGTTCATACCTGCTTGTTGAAGTATTGAGGTGGCTTCTGTGTCAGGGAGGGGAAAAAATGGTGATAAATTAGCCTACGTTTTTGAAGTAGCCAAATTAATTTTCATTAGAAAACTTTATCGTCATGCATACACAAATGTAGTGTAGCCTAGTCTTAGGCTATCTGCCTCATTGTCAATACCTCAGAGGCATGCTTCTTTGGGGTCATTTGGCAAAATGTCTCAGTGGGCCTATCACACCTCGACATTCTGAGGTTCCATGACGTCATGGGGCGGTAAACCGAGCATTCTATCATTGAAATGCATTGAATTTTCTCTCGATTCTGACTTGAAAAAAAATGGGTAAAAAGTATATTTAAAATCACACTTTCCAAAATATATCATATGACAGGACCATGAATTTGTAGTAGCTGAGAGGATACATGTTGTTAAGATAATAGTTTTTCACGATCTGCACAACCATGCAAAACCCGCCTCCCACTTCACATGTCTTCAAATGTAACAATTTTTAAAGTTCATAGTTGCAACCGTAGTTTCAGAGAAAAGCTACATAAATGGTCAGACAGGATGGCATACTGTTATGTGCCAATTGTACATCCTGTAAAAGACGGGACCTAGAAAGTTATTTTCATTGATTTCGAAAGGATCCGTTAAGTTGTCGGCTGTGGAAGCATGATGTGGGACCATATTTCCAGGTAGTTGACGATGATGTTGTGTAGGCTAAAATGGTAATGTGCTAACAGTTAAAGCAACTCTAAAGAGTTTCAAAATCGCACCATCTAAAACCGAAATTACTGCCGTCGTAAATAATTTAGCATGCCACTGACTATTGCCTACGTACAGTCACCGCAATTTGTTTATCAGCATCGGCTTTAGAAATCATGTCTACAGACAAGGTATGTACGTTGTTGACTTTTGAAACTGAAAAAATACATATATATTTACACATATACATACAGTATGACATCGCTTGCTGTGCATTTTAGATTTTGTCAAAGGGTCTAGCGTAATAGCAAGATATGTTTACACTAGGATGCTCAAGAAAACACGTTGAACATTTTAGCATTTAGTTGCCTGCATTGTCTCGAGTGATAATCCCCCCCTAAACCACAAGGGGGGAAAAAATTATGAAGATTTGCTAAACAGACTGCAAAACTGTAGTTTTGAAAGCCAAAATAGATAGCTTCTAACCCATCAGACTCCTCTGTGACGCTGGACACCGGCAGCTGTGGTGGCTGTGAACGTGTTGGCTTACTTGGTGTTGACGCTACTTGCCGTGTTTGGTAACGTTAGCTGGACGAAAGATTGCATGTGTAACGTTACACTTACAACCGTAACATGGATGTGTACTCAATTTTCATTTAATTTCTAAATCCACTATTTTCACAATCAAATATCCGCCTCACGGATAAATCTGTTCACAACTTACGGATGATGGCATGCTTTCAACTATAAAATCCGACTATAAAATTCATCCACTGTTTGTAGCTATCACAGGCTAATCGATAGATAAAACAATCAATGATGAATACTGTCGGATATACCATTATTACTTACAAGTCCAGTAGCAACAAAGCTAGGTCACCATGCGTTTTGCAATGTGTAGCCTCCTTCAGCTTTCGCCAACAAATGAAAGCCGGACCAATATTCACTCTGGTTCGAGCTCTTTCTCGATCATGATCCCGTTTTTTTTGGCTTCTTCAGATCTCCTTCTTTTCTTTGGTAGCTCCGCCATGATTGCAATTCAAACACAACCGCGTTTTCTCCTGTTATATATTTGTCAAGTAGGCTCAACTCTGGCTATACTCCAACCTATGGCTGGCCGCAAAGCCAATCTGTAGTTTTTACTTGGACTACAGGACCTCGACACGACAGGGAGAACTTGTTTAGTGCCATTACAGCCGATAGAGGGCCCCAGAGCAGATGCAGAAGGTAACGTTCATACTGTCATGAGTTGATGGACCACCAAAGCAATTTTGAAAAAATATTTTAAGGTCTTAAAAACTCTTTAGTGTGGTTTCAACTGCTTATTGGCTAGGAAAACCTGCTTAGCTAACAACATATTCTGTACAAGATTCAGTGTTGTGGCCTGGCTTTCATCGTAGATTATACGAAAGTTTGTTCTTTTGCGGAAGACGTCCATTCCTTAACATGGGTATTTAAAGACTCTGAAAACACCCTGTAGAGTAATTTAGCATCCCCATTATGTAGCCTAAACACGATCTGACAATTCTTTTTCTACCGTGTATAAACAAAATAATGTGTACATGTAGTACCCTACATGTCTTCACAAGGGATGGGGGTAGAAACTGTAATTGTTAGTAGCTCTAATAGTTTCATTAGCATAGGGTTAGTGGTGTTAGGCTGGTTTTACATGGTTGTGCAGATCATGAAACCCTATTGTCCTAACGAGTCAAGCCAGAAACGGGGGAAAATTCAATGCATTTCAATGATAGAATGTTCGGTTTACCCCCCCATGATGTCATGGAGGCTGAGGAGGGAACACTTTAGGCAAAGTAGCACTCTAGAATCTTTGCAAGTGCTCTAGAATATTTGATGAGGTTTGTGACAGGGACCTTATGACGTAGCCTGATAGAATATAGCCTATTGTTACATCATGCTTTAGGTGTATAAAATGGATGGGCACAAGCGGGAACAATCACAATTCATTTAGTAGCCTACTGAGAGTGAGCGTTTCCTACATGGTATTATTCTCGTAATTTAAAATGGGATGCTGCCTGAGCAAACAGGTAATTTTCTATGCAGGTTGCTATGTAATTGTGTAGCTGTAGGCTATATCATTTGTAGATTAGAAATAAAATTTTGTTAGATCGGACTGAAAATTAGACTAAATTATTAAACTAGATGTTGAAGTCCACAACCAAAATAATACATTCTAGCTTGCTACAAATGCCATCCAGTGCCTATATTTGTAGGACGATGATGATGATAACGACATCAGACCGGAGCCCCGACGAAAAAAGGCTAGGTCTCGAAGAACCCACACGTCTCCCATTGGCATTCCTTCCAAATCACTGGCCCGCAGTTTTTCATGCCCTTTCCTCTATTCATCATCCCACTTACCCCCCCTTAGTCATCTGTTTCCCTCTCATTCCTTTCCCTCCCTCCCCTCCCCCCCTTGCACTTCCATCCTGACCCATGTTGTACCCACTGAAAACTCAAGGGCTGACTCTTCACAGCCACCAGTTCTTGGTAAGTTTAGCCAGCTATTGCACTATGACTGTTTCTGAAACCTTTGCAAAGTCCCCCCCGATTATTATACCTGTAAAGACTTATCTGGAATAAATAATATGATGTTGGAACCGATGCACACTATGTTCAACCTTCAAAATTCAGCCATTACAGTACATCTACCATCATGTCATATTCTCTCCTATTATCTCCTGCTTCTGTTCTCTTTCCTCAGACACACTTCTTCCATTCGGTCTTTCCTCAGACCTCAGGTTGCTAGGGTAAGACTTCCTTAACTTAATAAATTTGCAGCACTTTGAATCAAATATACTAGGAAACCTTGTAACAACAGATATGTGTAATTATACACTGTGGGAGGTGTACCTTATCAGTAGGTCTATTTTCAGACATGTTGGTTAAAAAGTACTGTTTTAATTTTGTGTAGGCCTAATTCAATTTATGTTTCTCTGACAGGTTTCCAAACTGTGGGAACCAATGTTATCTTAATGCAACACTGCAGGGTCTTCTAGGGCTTGGTTCTTTCAGTAGTGACATTGTGGAACAAATGCACTGCTGGAAGAAACACCTGTCTGCCCCTCTTCTGAGGTAAGAAACAACCAGGACCCCAGTACTAGTACTAAAGTGGCACTAAAGTTTACCTAGTTGTCAATATTCAAAATTAATTTAATTTTAATTTGTGTTTGCATCTGCAGGAACATGGCAAAGCTCCAGTTGTCAAGACAGGAGGGATGCCCCAGAAGCAGTGGCAAGGGAAAGATCTTAAAAAAGATTCAGTGGTGCGTTTCAACAGTCTGCCCAGAGTTCAGTGGAAATGACCAGCAGGTAAGGTTTTACTGAGGCCTATTCTGATCTTGCAGGTGCAGAGGTGCTGTTTGGCAACTGATGGGTTGCAGGTTTGAACCTCGCTTGAGCTGGGTGCCCTTAAGCCTAATTGTCCTTGTGTGCACACTGGCACCTTGCAAGGAAGGCTCTGCCACCAAAGTGTTAGTGTGGGGTTTAGATTGTAAACTGTAGTAGTAGAAAAGCACTACATGAATGCAGGTTAAAAATCTTTGGTTTTACTTTGGTTAAAAAAATGTAAATGTTTAAAATTCTGCTGAATACCAGTTACTTTATTTACTATGATATTTTAGGTTGCTGCCAGGATGTTAGTAATTGCTATATTTGTTTATGGTGTTTTGTTTATATTCCACAACAGGACGCCCATGAATTCTTACTCTTCTGCCTTCTGAAGATGAAAGAGGAGGGCTTGGCTCTTAGCCGGGTAGGGCTGTCAGTCAGGTGCCCTGTGGCCAACCTAGAGTTCCAGCTCCTCTGTGTGCGTACCTGCAAGAGGTAAGACTTTCCACACAGTAATTAGCTGTCCACATCTGGTGTCTGAAATATTAAGACCTACGCTTATCAGACTTACCACATCAAAAGTCCTCTGCTGCAAGCCTGTGTCACTTTGGATACAAGCATCTCCTATTTTCCTGTAACTGGACTCACTTTTTGTTTCCATAAAGCTGTGGAGTCCGTATAGAGAAGGCAGAGGATTACAATCACCTCTCCATCCCAACTCTCCACCAAGGCACACTGAAGGAAAGCCTGGCCCAGTTTTTCAAGGTTGAGCCCATATAAATATAGAAAAGCCTGTAAACACAGCTCTAAAATCAGCCCATGTTTGAAGCAGGCACAATCAGAGTGTTAATTTTTCCTTTCTCCTTTCTTCCTCTCTCAGACAACAGAGCTGGAGAGGGTCTGTTGCCTCTGTTCTGGGACACAAGCTTGTGAGAGACTCCAGTTCCTCACTCTGCCACGGTAAAACCAAACAGACAGTCCAACTTGTGCAATGATTATTCTCACACAAGACCATAAAAAGCCAGAGACACATCAACTCATCACCAATGAGTAATTAGCTGTGTTTACATGTATGTTGTTCTCATTCTTTGGCTACTTTGCTTGTAGGGTTCTGGTTCTGCACCTGAAGAGGTTTGATGATAGCACTATGGAGAAGAACAGGTGCAGTATCCAGCTGCCCTCAGAGCTGAGTTTCTCTACCAGCCGGGAGGAAGGAGGGTTCGTGGGGCAGCTTATTTCAAGGTGGGCATGTGCCATGTTTAACAAAAAGTTATAATCATATCCAAACACATCCTCAATCTTCATCTAACAATTTAAACAATACGATACAGGCAAAAATTTTAAAAGTCCATACAACATTCCTTATGTATGAACCTCTATTCACATAATTACCTCTGTAATAAATAGCAAATGAAATTGAGTGTCCATTCATAACAGTCCATTCATAACAGTCCATTCATAACGGCTTATCATTCTTGAATTTTTTCTCTGTATCGTTAGTCCTGGTCTTCTCAGTAACTTGCCTGAGCTAGAAATCCCCCTAGAACAGTCAGCTGACGTCTATCAGTTAGCCCATGACCTGCAGTTAGTTCAGGATGTGCCCCATCCACCTGCCAGCCAATGGGATGAGAGTTTGGCAGTTTACTCCTTTCCACCATCTCCAGTTGGCAGTGTCAGCAGCGGCTCATCCATAGGTATCTGTAAGCTACAGCATCATACCCACAGCACAGTTTACACACACACAAGAACAATTACAAACATTTTGGTCTGAATCCCAGTGCTCCCCCTTTAAACCCTGAACCCTAGAAGACATAACTAGCGTGAATGCACTTAATGAATGACAGATCCATGCCAGGTTTAAGGCTTATGGTTAGGGGAGACATTGCGAATCAGACACTTTGTGTGTGTGTGTGTGCGTAAGTGTGTGTGTTACTCATCCATGTTTATTCCTCACCCATCAGTATGGAGTGACTGTAGAGAGAGTCCTGGAGAGTCTGCAAGTGTGGCATCTTATCTGGTGAGAAATGGCTCTTAGTGAAAGACAATTTTTTCATGGCTGCGCAAGTACAACAAAAAAATGTATATGTTTTACCTCTTTTACACAGGACAACACAGAGTGCAACACAACAACGTATCATCTAGCCAGTGTTGTGTCACACTTGGGGGACACTATGGAGAGTGGTAGGCAGCCATGGATTATACCAGTGTCCATTGGTGTCCCAAATTCCTGAAGTCCATTCCAAAAGTCAGTGTGTCTTTTCAGGTCACTACATTTGTGATGTGGCTCAGGAGGATGGAAGTGATTGGCTGTGCTGCAATGACAGTAAAGTGTCACTTAAGAGCAAAGGTGACATTTTGAAGGGAAGGGCCAGTACAGCCTACCTGTTGTTCTATGTGAAGAGGTATTAGAATATCTTACATCTTGAGCATTTGGATGAGAAATTAAACATGTATACCATTTTGAAGTTATGTCATACATGGCATCTTGAGTGCATCTCGGCTTTGCTTTTATAGAGAGAACCAACACTGCTAGAGAGCACAGAGACCTTTTGTGTTCTTCCTAGCACTTTCTCTTCACCAGACCTTATCTTCACCACTAAGGTCACAATGTCATGAAAATGGATGGCAGCTATAGCTACCCTTTTTCTAGGGACAACACCCTGTTCCACTATGGTAAGAAAACATTTTTTTAAAATAAATCATGGATATACATTTTCCCCAAAACATTATGGAAATTTGCAAGATTAACTAGAACCGCAAATTGGACTTGAAAAATGTTCAGCTAAAATTTCAGCTAAATATTTCACTCATAAATAGGTGGAGCTACAACAGAATGCTGAGAGAGATTCTCAATGGTCATTTTATGTGTGGTATGGGTGGAGGCAACTTGTGGAGCTGAAATTTGAAGTATCTGGGATCTTCGGTAAGTTAATAAAAGTAATATCATCACCAAGATACATATAGTATGTGGATGAGCCATTTTAAATAGATTTATGGTAATCTGTGTAAAGTAATAGGAACTGAACTGCATGTAGACTCACAGGCAGATTGTTGTTCAAGATTCTCAAATGTTATTGCTGTTGTGGTCACAGGGCCTTATTTAGAAAAAATAAAGAGAAATATTTTGCTGTTGTTTCACAGAACAAAGAAAAGGACCAGGACTGGCAGGCCTTAACACCATGAAAATTTCTTGGCATTAATGTTTCTGTTTTTGCTTAAGAGTTTGCCAATCCATACATTGACTGAAAACGACGCTGTGTGAATTTTGGTCCAATGAATGAATGTGTTATATATATATATATATATATACTAATATAGAACTACTTTTGCAATGAATGAATGTGTTATATATATATATATATATACTAATATATAACTACTTTTGCTTCAGGCAGGATAAGTCCTTTGTTCTCTAAGTGGGCATAATGGACATAAAAGTTTTGGTACAAGATATTTGACTTCTTTATGCCCAGTATTACACCTACGTCATTACAGGTAGGGTCTACAATTTTTGGAGCATGCACTTTTAACATATTGCTTGAAATACTCTTCACACCCCCATTGAAACCAATTAATTAAATGTTTTGACACAAAAATTAAAAGTTTTTGTGGCCTCTAGAACGAACAATCCAGGAAAAACACTATCCAATCATAATGAACGGACCGTTCAGTATGATTGAATTCTGGCACGTCTATCAAACTGCAATGTGCTGCTCCCTCCCCCTCTGCGTGTACCCTTCTTCGTGAACAAACCGTTGTACACTGAGGGGAGGTATTAGGTTTGGGGGGGTGGGATGCTTTTTTCAAATCTGTCTCAGAGGCTCAGGTGATTTTCAGAATTGTAGACCCTACCTTTAATAGACCCACATAAAATGGAATGAAGTGGGAGGAAAATGCAATGTGATTTTACAGTGCAAAATTAATGTCATAGCCAAATTTAAATTACACAAAATTATCTTTAAAAAGTGAGGCAACAATATTATGCAAGATTGTATAATATTTACATGCTTGTTGAAAATGTAACAGTTTTGTATGATTTATCTAGAGTAGACACATTGGAAAATTGTAGTTAGTTAAATAATTTTTAAAACACCTGGAACATAACTATAAAGGTGTAACTAAAGTAAGGAACATACGTATTTGACAACTCTGTGATTTTGCTAGTTCTTCCACAAAGAAATCATGGAGGGGTCTGAACAATGTAGGTGTAAAAAAAAAAAAGAATGTAAAAATAAATAATGAAATCACATTGTATGATTTCTAAAGAATTTATTTGTTTTGCATTGTATTTGTTTTGCACTATATATATTTTTTTTTAGCAGAAACCCTGAAAGTAGGCTAAGGCTGATGATGTTATGTTAGGGCCGTGGTCTTTAAAATGGTTGAAAAAGTTATTAGCCCCAGGGCCCATGGTGCCTTAATGCGGGCCTGTATATACAGTGTGTATATATATATGTCGACTATAAAGATGTCCCATGAAGAATATGCGCTCGTGGGTTTTTGTCAGTGGTTGGAGAAAGTTTTTCAGAAGTGTTTTTTTGCGGTGGATTGCAACTTGTGCATTACTAAGACTAACAATGGAGATGAACAAGAACAAAAAGAGGACGTTTTCGCCTGTTTGGGAGTACTTCAATCAGATTTCTCCCAATAAGGTGGGTTATGCAATAGTTTTAAAGGACGGTGTTACTAAACATGTAAAGATATTATCAGCAGCTTAATGTCGTCATGTGTTAAATTTACTTATACAATATATCTATAGGTGAAATGTCAAATTTGTGCAAAAGTGATATCTCATAACAACAACACCTCATCCATGTTGAGGCATTACCGTAATGTGCATAATGCCAGAACTGATTCTGATGGAAGTAGCCTAGGCCTATACAGTATATGTATTATTTACTTACTGCTATTAAAGCTTAGTAAGTTGGTTTGTTCCCTTGGCTTTAGCTTCCAGGGAGCTGGATCAGGCATTGGTTGACATGATTTTGTCACTTAACCTCTCCAGTTACAAAAACACCTCTTCACTGCTCCCCATTTATCAGTTACAAAAGCACTTTATCACATTTGTACATTCATCACAATAATTTCACTCACAAATATAATTTAAAAATATAATTCTATTAATAATTATATAATTATAATTGATTATTTAGTTTTTTTTTATTATTATTTATTTAGTATTTAGTGCCTGAAACTTCCTTAAATGCCCACTATGCAACATTTTTCATTTAATTAATCCGTTTCATACTGTTTAGGATACTAAAATGAGTTATTACACGGCAAACGAACAGTGTAGAATGCGCCACTGTGGCCAATAGTGGTAGATACAGCACTTGCAATGTTCAGCTGCGCGGTCCGCCTCCAATAGAATGCAGTGCAATACAATGCAATACAGCGGTCTTTCGAGGGAGCTCGTGAGAGAGAAAAACAGAACGTTGCTTAGCCCGTCTTTAAATAAGCATGGTGCAATTTTTTCCTGTTATATTTATTCACAACTAGATGGCCTTAGTGAGCATTTGAATCTTACAGTTTTTCTCGATTGGTTTGGCTCATTTCTTGAAACCGAGATGACATTCTCAAAATAACATGGACAAATCGCTGGCCAAGCCAGAGAATTTTCAATATGGGGAGAACGATCAGCTAAATTAAATGTACTAAATTTAATTAGCTAAACTAAATTTAATTAGCTAAATTAAATGAGCTAGATGCTAATTGCCGTCCTGAAAAGCAGGAGGGACATGAGTGACTTTTTTAAACCAGACCCTGTTTACGCAATCTGTTGAAATTCTGAAATTCTGTTGAAATTCTGCTTGCAACCACCTTGTGAAGTTTGCGGACGACACAACGTTGGTGGGGCTCATCACCAAGGGCGATGAGACCCACCAGGAAAGAGGTTGAGCTCCTGACCACGAGATGCAGAGACAACAACCTCCTGCTAAATGTTAGCAAGACCAAGGAGGTTATTGTCAACTTCCAGAGAGGCCACACCTGTTACCACCCACTGACCATCGACAGCGCTGCGGTAGAGAGGGTGAGCAGCAAGTTCCTGGGGGTGCACATCAGTGAGGACCTCTCCTGGACTACCAACAACACATCACTGGCCAAGAAAGCACAACAGCGCCTCTACTTCCAGCGCAAACTCAAGCGGGCAAGTTCCCCACCACACATCCTGACCACATTCTACAGAGGAACCATTGAAATCATCCTTTACAGCTGCATCACTGTGTGGGACGGTAGCTGCACTGACTACAACAGGAAAGCTCTACAACGCATTGTGAGAACAACTGAGAGGATAGTTGGTGGACCACTCCCCTACCTGCGAGACATCTACACCACCTGCCTCATCCGCAAAGCCACCACAATTGTCAACGATGCAACCCACCCCGCACACTGTGTGTTCAGCCTCCTGCCCTCTGGAAAGAGATACAGAAGTCTCCGCTCCCGCACCACCAGGCTCACCAACAGCTTCATCCACCAGGCTGTGAGACTGCTGAACTCTCTCCCCTCCCGGCTCCCAGCCAGCAGAACCACCAGACTGGCAGGAGTATAGGAAGACAGATTGGACTCTACCCACCTGAAATTGGACAGATTGGACTCTACCTCAAATAGACTAGTATACTACTTCCCAGTGTACACTGTTGGGACACTTACTATATGTTATGTCTTGTCTTGTTATATGCTGTATGTTACCTAAGTATAATGCCCTAAACCTACTTGCACTTTTTTTTTTTTTACCTAACATTACCGTTTATTATGAAATAAAAAGTCACTCATGTCCTTTCTGCTTTTCATAGAATGGGCTGCTTTCCGTGTAACATGCTAGCATTTGGTCAGAGGACTCTGTAGGCCATCTTCGTTTAAGGTTTGATCTTAAAGAAGCTTGACTTAACAGTTAGTCCATATAAGACGTGGACATGTAAGTAACCCTAGGCCCTAACCCTAAAGATTATGTTAGTTTGAATAGTCTACCTGCCTTTTAAACTTTGCCTAATAAAAGTTCCACCATCACCCCTTACAATAGCAAATGTAAGCTGCTTAACTGAAGCACTTAAGATCTCTTCCTTCCTAACCAATCAAACAGTACAATTATCTAGTTTAGATTATTTCAGATATCTCTACTGGAGAAATCGTAGAGACTAACGTCACGCGTTGAAAAGACGTCTGTCCTACTGTGTCATACTTCAGCTCTGGCACAGCTAGGGCAGCTTTCCAAAGGGCCCTTCGCGTTATAAAGCGTTAACTCCCCCTCTAGACGATCTCAGTTGTCGGTGAGGCCGGCGGGGCGGATCCCACAGAAAATTGAAAGAGAAAATAAAGCAACACAACTAAAGCCAAGGCTCTTTTGATTTCAGTCGATTATTCAACTCCCTTGTGGACAGATTGACCAATAAGGTAGTTATGAGTACAAAACTTAGTTGCCCGTCCATCAGTAGTGGTCTTTGTTTTAGTAGCCTTTCCAAAACGCTGCTGGCTTGCATGTAAGGATAGCTAACATTAGCTGTATAGCTAGCTAACCAGATTGGATTCGTTGAGCGCATTGCGTTTTATGTTAAATCACGAGCCATTTCGAGGTAATACAAACTTATCGTGTTATGGAGACGTATGTTTTGGTCGTACAGATAAGTGATTTGCTACTGAACTGTATGTGTAATCAATACGTAGAAGTTGACTATAGCCGGTAAAGTAAAACTACCAGTTAATATTAGCTACCTCATGCTAGTTAGCAAAGCATGCTGTGGCTAGATACTAGGGTATTTGTTAAAGAATGAGCTAGAACACAGGGCAATGAGAATTGAACGCGCCGACCGTTAACAGTTCTCAGACATATTTGCCTTTACATTTTAGAAAAATCTCGAAAACGTGTGTGTATAGATATTTTTTAACAGTTGTATTTCTAGGAAAGGTTTAAAGTAAAAGACCAAAATCGATGATCCCTCGGTGACGATGGCTGCAGTGTTCTGTGCCTCGCGTCAACGCTAACATTCACGTTGCCCATCGTTGTTTGTTGAGATGGTCAGAACTGATAATCATCGCAATTAAATGAATGAAATTTGGTATATGTATATCTACCGGTGAAACAAAGTGTATGTTGCGCAAGACGCTTGGTCCTGAATCCCTAACGGGTTTGTTCAGCTCAAACTGGCCTTTGAGAAGACTGCATCCTCGGAGTTGCGCATTTGGGTACAGTCGTTTTGTGTAGTCACATACGATGATGCAGATGGTAAGGCCTTCCGCTCATTAACGTTATATACCCAAGTCATCAACCAATCTTTAGATCGAAGCTCTGATCATGTTTCTTTCGGTAGATTGTTATACATGTATAATGTGAGCACTTTTGGTTTTGATGGCAAACAATTTAGAATTGTCATGGACCCTCTATGTATAATCGACGCCAACACTGCTTGTCTGTTGAACTTGATGTCAGTGGTACCACTCAGGATTTCTAAATGTGTTCACAGATGCCCTCAGCGACAAATGGCAACAGGACTGTCAAGTCCGCCAGCCCGGACGTGGGATCCGCTCCCGGATCAGCGGGCCAGATTACCATCAATAACCAGACATCTGGAGGCCACACAGAAGCCATGAAGCAGGTGTTGGGTATTATCGAAAAGAAAGTCCGCAATATGGAGAAGAAGAAGGTATTTGGTTCATGCATGAATTTGGTCGTCACAATCTGTTGTCTTGAAATAATTGGGGAAGGTGCTGAGGAGATGTCAAATGTTTCCTGTGCCATGGGTTTGGTCATAATGTCTGTCTTAGCAATGTTGCACAATGGATTAAGTGACGCAGTTTCATTGTGTAGATTATTTTTCTAAAATTACTTGTACTGGGTTGTGTTGGAAAGCGACCAAGTGTTTTAGAACCCAAAAATTCCGTGCGGTATTTTATGATGTAGCCTACGTATTCTCATTTGCCTTCCTGTTGGATCATCGTTGGCTTTGTCCTGAAGTTCGAGGCTAACCATACTGACCACTTTAAATCCCTCGCGATTGTTCGCCATCTAGTCATTTGTTTTGCTCGCTCATTTGTAACGAGTCTTCGACCTGTCACTAGATTAGTGTTTCGCTTGCCAACTTGGTCGTCCTATTATTTTGAAGTGTTGGAACATAAGCCCTGAGAGCTAATAGTCTAGCTACAGTGCTAACAAGTTAGCCATAACTACACGTAGTAACAATAACGTGGTCCTTCATCAAGTATCAATCTACGAAATCTTACGGTAGTATCAGCATGCCGTATAACGTATTTGTTAAAGCGCCGAACCAGGTGATTGCTTTGTAAGTTAACTTAAGCGATAAGACAAGACGGCACATGGGCCAAAACTAATATGGCGGCCCTGCCTAAACAGGCGAATCATGCAGAACGATTTAGGTTAGAAATACAAAATCGTAGAGATTCGGATGGATTAGGATGGTTTTGAGTATTCAAGAAAGACAGTGAGGACACAAATATTTATAATTTTTTCTCCGTGAGTTTGCGTCCAGTGCTGTACTGGCATGCCAAGCAATATTGGGTCTCTAAATAACAGGGCTGTATTCCGGCAGGTGCTTGGCCCGCTGTATAACGAAATTAGACTGCTTAAGCGCCTTTGCACACACAATTCTGTGTTTGGCAAAGATCTCAAGTCAGGAGTTTCAGTGTGGTTACACTGTCACCTCAAGAGTTGGTATATAACACGTTCCGTTTAAAATGATAAACTCGTTTCATTGCCTAATTACCTGTAATCAGCACTTCACATTTTAAACAAAAATGTCGTGGTCTGTGAAGCTGTGCTGTATTGTCAAGGTTCCGTTATAATGACGTTGCCATAATCATCTTTCAATTGAATATAGACCTCATTTTTAGCTGTGTAATTTTCTGTCTATTGGACTTAAATTGCTAATAGGTTAATTGTTACGCTTTCCTATTAGTGTCTTGAGGACCTAAAGCTGTTCTAACACCTGCTTCATATAGCAACATATCAGGAATACTAGTTTTGGGGCATTGTTAATTATTTCTATTTACACCAAATGGTAGTTCTCAAAATGATTATAATGGTCCTTTGTGACCAAGAATGCAAGTGTGCTGTGTACCTTGGGTAGGTCTTTTCCTCTTAGATTTTTTGCCTGTTTTGCTGATGAGATTATCTCAAACCTACTCTGCTCAGCTGTAATCTTTTCGATGCAAAACTGTTTTTGTATGAACATGGACATTTGGTCATCCCTGCCGTGTGAAATAAATGTTTCCATGAACCTATTGCAGCTTTTAAGTGTGTTCTGTGTAACAATGGTGCTGTTGGGTGATCGTCTCTGTTGTGTCCAGTTGTATCAGACAAACATTTTTATTTTTTATTTTTTTTTATTTCCGTGCTAATCTGAGTATGGTGCCTTTCTCTTTGTAGGGCAAGCTTGATGACTACCAGGCCAGGCATAACAAAGGAGAGCGTCTCAACCAGGACCAGCTGGTGGGTGAAAAAACCTTTTGTTCCATGGCTGGCTGTCCTTCGCTCAGCTACAGTGTTCTGAAATGCTTCTACAATGTGCATGCCCTGTGTCAAAGCTTAACATGAAGCTGAAGGTTTTTGAAATCTTTGTCTCTGATTACTTTGTTAATGTGTCATGAATTATATTGTATGTGTGCTCCTTTAGTTTGTTCTAGTTGGTAGAAACTGGATTTTTGAAAATGGGGCAAGGATTGTCATTTGGCCTCCCAGCATGTTGTAGCTGCCAGTCCCCTGCCTGCCACTGTAAGACTGCTGCTGCCTTCTACCCCATTTTCTTTCTTATTCTTTTAGGAAGCCCTTTCAAAGTACCAAGAAGTGACTAATAACTTGGAGTTTGCCCGGGAGCTTCTGAAAAACTTTTTGGCATTGGGGCAAGATGTGAGTACGCAAACAAGTGATGGAGGATTGGGATTTCTGTCTGGCTTTCATTCAAAATCTTTCAAAGCCTATATGTTAAATGTTGGTGCCTAATCATTAAGCAGTCTGGAAGAAAGTATGCATTCAAACATATATATTTAGTCTGAGCATTAGTGAATGTCTTTGGTAATGCGAATGAGCCTTTTATTTATTTTATGGTGAGTAGCATTGTAGCAAGTCATTCAGAATTAATAAATTCTGCTTACAGCTCAATTACATAGCTTGTTAAATTGGGCTAATAAATAGTAATTTAATTATTTTTTTCGTGGTTATTTATTCCAAAACTGTAATTGTTATTGACCTCCAAATATGGGATCTTTGACCCAGACTGTGTCAGTGAGATGTTCATGTTGGACTGCAACTTATCCCAAACAGGTCCAGAAGGCGGTGAAGAAAGCAGCCCGACGGGAGCAGCTGCAGAGGGAGGAGGCTGAGCAGAAACGTCTGAAGAAAGTTCTAGAACTGCAGTTTCTTCTGGATCGGCTGGGGGAGGAAAATGTGCGGCAGGAGTTGCTGCAGGGGGCAGGGGGTCCATCACTGCTCAACGAGGGCGACCTCGCTGCTTTGGATGAGTTTTACAAGTTGGTGGGGCCTGAGCGTGACCAAACCATCAGGTAAGATGAAGCCTTGTTTACAGCCTCACATTCAAGCCAGCCACCATAATTCAAACTTACTTGTTGAAGATGGACTTTGAATCTTGTTTATTGTGGACAAATAAAGGTCACAGCCAGCTGTAGACTGATATGAAGTCTACAGGGGCCGGTTGCACCAACAGGGCGTAAGCTTGGTCTTAAGCTATTTTGGTCGTAACTCAACATTCTAATACCAACGTGATTGTTACGCCAGTTGCACCAAGTGGGCTTAAGCCATCTACTCGCCAAGACCGGTCGTAAGTTTTACGCCATGTCTGGGGTTGGCGTAAATATTAAAATATGGCTTAGTTGCTGTAGTTATGACGAAAAGTGCAACTTAATTTTAATAAAAACGGCACGTATGATACATAGGATGTACAACGAGAGAGCTTTTAGACGTGAAAGAATAATTAGGGACAGCAGTAATCCCCTAGATTTGTTTAATGACAATGAATTCAATGAAAGTTTCCAATTCGGCAGAAAAAACCTGCAAGTGCTTATAAGATTGCGATTTTAGGCAAACGATGCCTTTCAAAACACTGTAGGGGACATGATTGGTATTTACAAATTCTTGTCGTGTCATTCACAGAAAATCTTTGTCTCTGAGTCGCCATATCTTCCGCGCTATGCTCACCAACGCGAAGTCTGCAGCAATTTCGCCTTTCCTCGTTTATTGTATCTTAGCAACGCTCATTCTTAGTTCTAATTCCGAATCCTCACATGGACGCGCATCGCTAAGACCAGGCGTAAATTGTGTTGGTGCAACCGACTTAAGACCAATCTTTAGAATAGATTTTAACAAAGACCAATTTGACTTTAAGACCAGGCTTAGCTAAGACCAGTTGGTGCAACCGGCCCCAGGTCATTAAAAACATTGAATGTGAACCTTGCTCTTGTATTGTTAGTCCTTCCCAGTCTACTGTTTCCTTGTGATCCATTAAGGGAGGGTTTCTACATTTTATGATGTCCTGGCTTGTTGCAATGCTTTTTGTCAATGTTCTTGGTATTCAGATCTCAAGTTTAAATCGGGTTCATGGTGTATGAATCGAATTTGCTTGGACTGCTGCCCAGCTTCCCGTCCAAGCTGTCGGATTTGGTTACATCCTTTATTGCTTCAGTTTTGAAAGCATAATGCTTACTGCGGAAAAATTTGCTCCTGCGTCTAGTCTAAAGTGATCTTATCGGAGTGACAGTGTGGCCTCTTATCTGAAGTTACGGTCCCCTTGATCTGGATGATTGGAATTCTGTTTAAGGAAGAAGCTTGTTTTACAACTCAAGTTCACTGTGTTGTGTGTAGTTTTGTCACTGTCAAAAGCAATTTTCACTTCTGTAGTTTTTGTGCTATTTTCCTTTGCAAGACAATTTTATTTGGTCCCAGAAGAGGATATAGTTACCATTCTAATAATGGGAGATTAGTAGCTTGTATTCTGGTTTGGACTTCAATTGGTGGACATCTGGACAATGCAATTGGCAATCAAGCAACAATTTAACACATTCTGAAGGTCTGCAGTAGGAAGAGATGTCATTTGTGAAATGTAGATTTTGAGTGTTATTTTAAACAAAGAGCTGTTGTACTGTTAGTGTAGTAGGTAGGTGTGTGTGTGTGTGTGTGTGTCTGACAATATGACACTATTGTGGCTTTGTGTTTTTCAGGTTGACTGACCAGTATCAGGAGGCATCACAGCACTTATGGGAACTGTTGGAGGGGAAAGACAAACCTGTGGCAGGAACCACATGTAGGTCAAACTACATAATTGCTTGATCTGTGCTGAAATGCCAGTCAGCTACCCTTGATTGCTCTGTCTGCAAGAGAATTCTTGACCTTGTCACATTCTTAACACTCCTCACTTAAAGATGCTCTATGAGATGTTGCAGGATTTTAGCGCAATTTCAATTGTTGGCATCTCCTAGGGCTGGGCGACCGGTTTTGACGTTATAACAAAGATACAAAGATATAAATTTTGACATTGTAAATCGGTTCGGGCTTGTTTTTCAATCCAGAGACAAGTCTTTGCCTCTCTTCCGCTCTTTTCCTGCTCTGTGCAGGAAAAAGTCAGCGGTGGTGGAGCCACATTGCCACATCGCGGTCAATGGCATCAATTGCTCTAGTGGAACAACGTGGATTTGTACTGTTGAAAACTCAACCCACGATACATTTCACCCAGTCATCATTACTTTACAAGGCAAGGACTGCCGCGACTATGATAGATAGGATACGGAGGTAGAGCGCGACTGGCATTTGTACTGAGTACGCAATGACAACAGACCAGTGGAGTAATGTTAGCAAGAACATGTGAGTTGCAGTCACAGTGCGACTGCATTCAAACCTGAGACTAACACATTAGTTTTCTTTGCACAGAAAATATACAAATGTAAAGATGGCACACTTTTTTTGTAGAGATTAGTATAGTGCGTGTCGTAACCCTTCACTTCCAAAGCTTTAGGGGGTGCAGTGCTATAGGAGCCTTTCTGGCAGGGAGCACTGTGCTGCATTGTGCTGGTGATGAGGGCAGAGGCCCATCCCTCCCCTGACTCAGCACAGGGGCACAGTGCCAACGGCTGGTGCCCAGTGGCCTGGCCGGACCAGCCACGCCTGCAGAAACGGGTTGAAGTCTTATAGACTGTCCAGGTCACACTAACACAGTTTGCACTCGTTAACTCTCCTCAAATACTCCACACCATATCAGTGGGCATCCAGGGATAATTCCACAGCAGCAGGTGGTGTGGAGGAGTTAAAAATACATCTGGTGGACAGCATGACTGTGCTTAGGAACATGCTGACGTAGTAGTGGCAGTGACAAAGAAGGTGGTGGCAGTTTTGATAGATGGAGCATTTTGGTCGTGGCAGAGATGGACATGGTAGTCGTGGGAGAAGTGATGGTAGTAGTTGTGCCATATGAGGGTATATTACATTAATATTGCATTAATACAATAAATTGGGTTCTGTATGTTTGTGGTCTGCTAAATGTAATTTCAGAGTCAAGAAGCCATAGCCCTGTTCTTTTGGCCATAATACAAGTTTTTGATGTGCTCACATGGCATTCAGGATGGAGCAATTTTCTAAACTGATTCTTTGGGTGATATTGCCTCTAGAAATATGACATATGATTTGAAAGGACAGCACTCCAAGTCTAGTGAAACTTTTATTTACTGGAATCAGAAACGTCTTAATGTCTCCATTGAACGTATTGAAAGGGCCCATGCTGCAGATAAACAATGTATGCAGCGTTAGTTCATTTTTGTACAGACAGAGGGGGAGAGAGAGAGGGACACATGCATACACACACCCCATGCATATGCACATGCATATCACAAAGTGTCAGTCGTGTAATGCATCGCCCGCCCCCCCCAACCCAGAGATTGTATGTGTAGACCCTCCTTATACATTTTAGTCAGTAGTATGGCAACACTGTGGCTACCCATTGGAGAACGAGGATTGCACTCGTGTAGTTGACAAGACCCTCTCAAATTGCCGTAAGTGTTTTAAGAAGCTTGTGCTACCAAAACTACTTCTAACGTCCTCCAAACACGTGCAGTGTATGAGAGCCATACTAGCGACGGTTTGTCAGAAATATAGGCCAGTATATAGTTAATAATTTGCATAGTCAATGCCTATTGTTCTTTGGTGTTCAATTTAATGTTGTTTGTTCTGTTTGCGAACCGAATCGTGGGTCAAAAATCGTGATGTGAACCGAATCGTGGATTTGGTGTATCGTTACAGCCCTAACGTATTCGCAAAGAGTGGGGCAAAAGACCTGTCAATCAGCCTTTCAAGCTTTGATTGACACTTACTCAGGCCTACAGCAAGCCTCGATGTTGACACCAGGATATCCTTGTAGCCAATGAGCAGACGTTTTGAACGACATTTGACTCTCCCCTGCAGTCCGAGCCTCTTGAGGAAACCCTGTGTAACGTCACTGGTAATACTAAAGGCTGAGAGATACTTCTGCGTCGTTCTGAGATATTCTGAGATATACTCAGAATTCTGAGATGTACTTCTGTGTCATTCTGCGAGTTGATGGGCCAAAGTATGTGGCAACAGTGACTTCTTGAATAGAGGATGTGCGATGCAGGCAAATACACCCAAAATGGGGCCAACAAACAATATAAAGGGTTAAAGTATTCCGGCACCATGCCGGATCTCCGGTGTGCGGCAGTGGGGGGTGGGGGGAGTATTTTAGAGCCTGTGCATGCGGTTAAATATTTTAGAACCAATTTTTCACCTAGCAATCATATGAAAGGAACGCAACTTTAACTAATGTTACAAGGCTATCAAAAGCAGAGAAGGGCGGGTTCTTGCAACACGGTATGATTGACACCCATACAACAATGTCACGTTAGCGTTGTCGCAAGAAAAAAAAATGGAGCGCAAGTTTATGAAGCCTGGGGATAATGTCCTAGCAATAGATAAAGGACTCATTCAAAGCTGGAGACATTTTTCATCATGATGAATGATGGGGAGATGTATCTGCATAATGTGGTCAACTTTACATCTGGATTGATGGGCTACTTTTGCAAAACTCAAAGCTTAAACTTGACAAACATGTTTACCTCAGAGCTAGCCTTAATCTTATTAAAACCACTACGTTGTAATAACAAGTTCATATGTAATGTTTGTTGCTATCTAGATTGGGTTGTGGTTGTAGCCTATAAAATAATGCTCCACTTGATGATTAGCAATGTAGGTCTTGGTTAACGCTAACATGAGTTAGTGAAGGCAGAGGTGGTTGCTGATGCTAAACATACGTTTAAGGATTACTGATGTAAGCCCTTTACTAACCCGACTGTACGGGTTGGTGTCCAAAGTAATTAAGAACAGAAAGTTTTAAAGTAGGAAGAGAACACAACTTGCTGCATCACCAGGAGAAGCTAAGTCGTGCGTGTTTCCAAACTCCCCATGACCAATCAGGGCAGAAGCAGGGACTAAAAACTGGCCCTGGTGCTAGTGGAAACCGGCGAACGCGGGCCGAGACGAGCGGCGTGGAGCCGAGTAGGTACTAGTGGAAAAGCTGCATTAGACTCCAGTCATATAGCCGCTGCCTGTGCACTCAAACTTACCATGACGTTGCGGGGAGCAACTGTTACGGCTGAAGCACAGCTGTCTATGACTGACTGTGTGCAATTTAAAAATACGTTTGTGCACATTTATAACATGAAATGATTTGTCATTCAGAATTTCGCATCCACTGGTCACCCTGTGTAAAAAGCTGGCAGAAGACAAAAAAGAGGACTTTGCTTACAACCCAGAAAAAAAAAGTGATCATGGTCTTGATTTCACTTCTAATGTTCAGTTTAGCAGTTCAGTTCTTTAGCACTTTGAGCACTTATTATTTAAACACTTTAAGCACTTAATATTTTTTAGCCGTTTTTTAAGCTCTTGTTACTCTTGTTTGTTATTGTCAATACTTGAAGTCCTTCAAATCAAAAAATCTTTTTTCAAATAAAAAAAAAAATGTTTTTTTCACTTTAACCCCTGAACTCACAAACCCAGAATCGCACAGACATGGCACGCATATCAAATGAAAGTGCGGAACCAGGACTTTCAAATGACACCAAACAATCTACTACTAGATCGAAGCAACCATATTATAAAAGAATAGGTAATGTTCGGAAATTATAAACCGACATTACGCAGTCGCTTCATAACTTATGGATGGCCAAACATACCGATCTTTACAGGATATAGTCCTAAAATGTCTTAGTTGCAAAAAATGTGATCCAGGTATATTTCTGCATGGTACCATTTTTATAATAGTAATATTTTGTCCTGCTGCATCCAGCACTTTTGTCGTTTTCTGTTCCAATGCATTCATCAAAAGGAGAATGCAAAACATGTGTCCAATGGTTCTAATGCATGTTACTGTGTAGTGGTCAGGTCACTTGTTCATGGATGCAGAGAAGGAGACCATATGTTTTGAGTAAAGAGAGGAGAAAAACAAACCCTTTTATCAGTAGTACTAATATAATATCGTAGCCTACATGTAGTTCACCGTAATTAAAGTGTGCGGTACAATAGCAGACTACCTACCGGGTAAAAAAGAAACAAAGGCCTGGCTGTTATTAATGCCTTCCCTAAAATTAAGGCATGGGCTTTGGGTGAGCCAAGTAAATAAAGGCCCCGGCCATAATTTCAGGAAATACGGTAGTCCTATAATAGTCATTAATAATCCCGAAATGGTCCCATCATTTTTGCCCACATTGTTTTTTTTTGTTCAGTCCTGATAATTGCTTGACACTACTCTTCAAGGAAATTAAACTCTGTGTGAGCTTTGTGGGTTAAGTGTGTACCTCTTCTTTACTCTACTAGACAAAGCTCTTAAGGACATCCTGGAGCGGGTGATGCAGAGTGGCTATTTTGACACGGTGCAGAGCCATCAGAATGGAGTGTGCGCAGAGGTGGAGGAAGAGGAGGAGCAGGTGACGACGGCTGTGGAGTCATCGGAAGCTGAAGAGCCTGCTGTGGATACAGGTGTGGTTAAAGATAATCCTTGGATTCGTGACCATTAGCACGGTAGTCGGATCGAGAGGATGGATGGAGAGGAGAATTCCAAAGTCCCATCAGCAAATTTGTAAACTCGTGGGGGCACAGGAAAATAATCACTTGCACACTGTTAGCGTTGGTTGCCGTTTTGCCAATGGTTCTACGTTGTACCAAATTCTCTCACTCATACCTGAAGATGGGACTGCAATGGCAAACAGGCCAGGAGTTGGTTTACTTGAGCATAATGGTCTAATTGTTGTTGTGCAATGACACTGACAGCTAAAGCGAACTGATGGGGGCAAAGGAAAATAAAATTAGTTAGCATTGGCTGCTATTTGATTTATGTTTCAAAGCTAAAAATGGCACTCGGTAATGGCAAACTAAAGGGCTACTGGTTGAACCATTCAAGCCTAATCTAATTGTTGTTCATGGGTGTCTGCCGTCTCTTTGTAATCCAAACTGACATGCAATGCAAAAACGCACAATTAGAATCTTGAGGCATCAGAGGGATCAGACTCGGCATAACAATGCACAAGCTTCTCTGTTGGTCAGTCTCTCGGAAGCCTTTGACCTTCTCAAATGTCATTGCATTATTTGCAGAAGGTGAGCTGGTGGAGGAATATGCAGAGCCTATAGCCGTGGAAGCCACAGAGGTGAGTGTTGCTGTGGGATGTGTTTATTTCTTCCTCCTTTTCCTCTGAGCCATTCACACACTAGCCTTACATGGCCAATTTCTAAAGTTGCTTTTCTTGATAAAAGCCTCATACCCACCAAAACGCGCTTAGTTAGAGCAACAACAAGCAAAACCATTTTTTGCTTGTTTAGAGAAGGATGTATGCTTGTAGAACTAGCAGTTACTAAAATGTTACTAAAATGAAGTTGGCATAAGAAGTAATACTGAAGAAATCATACTGTTCTTTGTTTCAGTTTGTTAACAGACAGTTCATTCCAGAGAGCACGTACAGCAACAGCACTCAAGAGCAAAGCGAGGAGTGGAACTCTGAGTCTGAGGTACCTCTTCTCAGCTTGTAAAGTCTCCTCACTGCCACCGCGTCTGTTTAATCAATATATGATGGTAACATGTAGCATCTAGGAATCAGAGTTGGAGGAGTTCTGCTTCTGTTCCGAGTCTTTGGGACCGGTCTGATCAAGAATGACTCTTGTTTCTGTAGGCGGTGAGCTCACTGCAACAGCAGCCAGCGGTCCAGACGGCCCCATCTCCCGTGGTGTCTGAACCGCACCCACTGACCACGGTGACCCCCACACCCCCAGCAGACCCCGTGTTGAGGAAGCAGGTGGTCCAGGACCTCATGGCGCAGATGCAGGGGCCCTACAACTTCATGCAGGTAAGCCTGTAACCCTAAGGACCTACGGGAGGTGCTCGCTCTCCATCTCTCTCTCTCTGCGTCTGCTGTCATCTCGTTTATTTAACCTCCCCTGTGTTCCTCTGATCTTCCAGGATTCCATGCTGGAGTTTGAAGGCCCGCCCATCGATCCTGCAATTGTGTCTGCGCAGCCTATGAAGCCTCCGCAGAGCATGGACATGGCCCAGATGGTTTGTCCTCCAGGTCGGTTGTGTAGTTTGTGTGTTTTTTTTTTAATGGTTCTAGGCTACGTCACCTGCAACTGTGATTTTAGTTTGCTTTTTTTTAAGTTGCTGTGGTGATGGGCTTCTCCATCTTTCTCTTTTAGTTCATCCAGACTCTCGCCTTGCACAGCCCAGCACTGTTTCTGTACAGCCTGAACCAACACAAGTGAGTGGGGAAGAATGCGAAAGCAAAGAAGTTCTGCTGCGTACTGGTCACCAGAATGTCACTGTGAAAGCAATAGACTCCAATGACTTTGTTCTCCATTCACAGGGTTTATTGAAAAGTTTATCCGGAGAGAATTTAGCCCTGTTGTATTTAACTTGCAGAGTGCTGTTGGTAGGTAGGAAAATGACTGAAGGAGTTTGCTGAAGTGTAGACCCAAATAGTGAATACACCGCCAGTGTGAACTGATAAAGGGCCTGTGTCTTCCAGCGTTGGTTTCCACTTCAGAACTTTGGTCTATGTTGTAGCAAATGCTGTCATTTTCATACCTACAAACAGCACTCTGCAACTTTGAGGAACAGGGTTGTGCTGAAAGGCTCCTGATGGTCTTTAGTTTTTGATCAGGTGGTCTTGTTCCCCAGGTACCCATGGTCGCTCCCTCACCAGAGGCCTTCTCCACACCATCCCCCATGTACCAGCCTCCCCACCCCGCTGACCCACGACCACAGCCTGAAGCTATCGACGCCATGCAGGTGAACTGTCCACATCCTACAGCTCTTAAGGGAGCACACCATTGTTTTTTGATATTGAACCATGTTCTTCCATCACCTTACACAAGTTGATGCTTCATCTCGGTGTATGCATTGTATCAGGGAACAACGGTGGCGTCTTCCCTTAAATGAACTATGTTGCCGTTCCATGTGTATTGCAAAGGCTGTGTGTGGGTATGGGCACCCCCGTATTAATCCCAGGGCCCAAGCCATTTTAAAATGCCCAGTGCCTAAGCTCGCTGGGTATTTTATCTTCAGCGGGTGCATCGGTTGGCGAAGAATCACCACCGCCAGCAAGTGAATCAATGGCTTAAAAGCTTTTTAGCATTTAGCTTGGCAAAGTAGAATAAGAAAATTGAGTTATAATTTGGAACGTCGTCAAATTTAAACGTGGTGCAGTGTTTCCCCTAGGATGTCTATGAAAGTGCAGGGGCCAGGACCACGGTTCAGGGACCCCAACTCCCAATGGAAAAATTAATATACCTAGTCTTAAAATACCTGAAGCAAGCATAACCTGCAGAGCTAGGCAGTTTACAAGACGGTGAGGCAGACTAAATCAACCGACCAACCAACCCCTGACCCTAACCCCCTGAACACATAAGTCTCACATCATACTATATGTGCAAGAACACATTTTATTCACAATAATGGCTTAGTGACATTGCAAGCTTGCAATATGGCATATAAAATGTGCAGAACCAGGGCTTTCAAATGATGCCAAACACTCCACTACTAGATCAAAGCAACCATATTATAAATGAATAAATATTGGAAATATTACGTTTTTTTCCAAACCGACATTACGCTTTATAATTTCAGTCGCTTCAGATAACTTATGAACGGCAACTCATCAATCTTTACAGGATATAGTCCTAAAATGTCTTGGTTGCAAAAAATGTGATCCAGGTGTATTTCTGCATGGTACCATTTATGATGGTGATTTTTTTGTCCTGCTGCATCCAACACTTTTGTTTTTTGTGCCAATACATTCATCAAAAGGAGAACGCAAAACGTGTCCAGTGGTTCTAAAGCATGCCACTGTGTAGTAGCCAGGTCGGGTCACTTGAGTTCATGGACGCAGAGGAGGAGACCATACAGTATGTTTTCAGTAGGGAGAGAAGAAAAACAAAGCCTTTATATCTGTAATAATATGGGATGGTAGCCTACATGTAGTTCACTGTAATTAAAGAGTGCGGTACAATAGCAGGCTCTACTTACCAGGTCAATAAGAAATAAAGGCAAGCATGCTTTCAGAAATTGTCAGTTTAAAATGCAAGTAAACCCATTTAATTTCAATAGAAAATATTAGGGCTTGCCAAAGTTGCATTAAAACCACAAGACTACAGTTGAATTAAAGGGCCTATAGAATGTCAAACCACATTGACCTTGTTATTGTTGAATTTAGGTAGCTTAAGGTATTCGATGGACCATAGCAAAACTTCTACCGCCTCGTTCTACATGTAAATTTCAAGCTAGAAATTGCCGGGCTGGAACGAGGTGCTTCTTGACGTACACCTCCTATATTTGGTCCAACCAAAGCTCATTTGGAAACGTCTGGTCCAATCCCCTGTTGCTTCATGAATTTGCCAGGGGAAGCGGGAATTACAAATATTTCAGTTCTAAGCCTTTTAAATGAGCCTGTAAACAACATGCTAGCAGTGCTCCTGGGTCACTGTCCGCTGCAATTTGCAGTGCTGCTATTGAGGCTCAAAGAACAATTTATAATGGTCAAAAAATGTGTTTTATGGTTCCTTTTAAGGCCCAGGAGTTCACTATGAAAAAAGGGCTGTGTTTCAAAACTCGTGCTGTTTATTCACAGTCCTGTAGAACATCAATCACTGCCACTGCTTTCTTGTATGCCTGGCAATGTCAGCTGCCAAAATGAGAGATGCTAGAGCAATATTGCAGACGGCAGTGTTGCACCTAAAGGTTGCACCTAAAGCATTCATTGAATGACAATTTACGAACACGAATCAAATGTAAAATTTTGGTGGACCTGAACGAATGATATTGCTGCCCGATGAATGATAATGTGAACACATTCGTTTTTAAATTTGTGAACTAATGAACTGAACTAGCAGCTTGTTCAAGTAGAAAGTGAACTTTCCCAACACTGAGAATGGTCTACTTTTGGGCTAATGTTGGTGTAATTGCCCAAATGACCTTTAGTTTACAAATGAATAGTAGGCTAGCCTACCTGCTCAGCATCGTCATCTCTTAACTTTCTTTTGGTGAAATGCCTCAAACCCGTCTGAAAATGCAAGAATATTGCAGATGCAAGATTAGTGCAGCCATTACAAGGGTAGAGAAATCAAATATGAGTGGGGAAATTCAGGGAAACGCATACAACACAGACAAGAACTAGTGGTCTGGCTTTACTGAAATAGAAAAACTGCGCTTACATTTCTCACAAACAAAATCAGGAAACTGGCAAACTATATAAATCTATCTAGGAGCTGCTTACAGGTGGATAGCCATAACGTTACATCCCTAAGTTTATGAACTGACTTAACCCCTTAACGCCTGAATTTAAATAGGTGTATATATTTTTTTATGTGTGTTTTTGCCTTTAAGTGGAGGGTAAATAATGTTGAGATTATTCATTTCATTTCTGCACAAAAAATAAATAAATTGGGTATAATGGCATAATGGTCACTTTGGATTCAATTTGGTATGTTGCAAATTCGCAACAACGGGCATAATAGTCAATAATAAAATAACAATAACAGTAAGTGAAAAAAATAAGGTTTTATTTATTCACCACTTTTTACATACTTATTTATATCAATCTGCAACAGCAGGTATTCAATAATAAGAATTATGACCACTTTCATGTCACCAACACGGCATACACAAACGTTACTACTCATGCATACACACACTCACTCACCAACGCACGAACGTATGCGCACATGCACGCACCCATTCACGTATGCAAACACACACACACACACGCGTGCGTGCGCATGCATGCATACATACATACATAAAAATACGCATTCACGCACACATGGGCGCACATGCATACATACATGCACACACGCACACACACACTCACGCACGCACAACTTTTCATCCCCTGGTCTTTAAGTCTGCTACTGTTTTCACCATGACCTGCAAGAGCCAAAATTAAAAGTGGCTAGTATTTGGCTAATAGCCTACAGTCGCAAATATGCTACAAAGCTAATTATTACAATAACTTCAAAAATACTTGTCAGAAATATTTCACCTCATTATGTCGAGTGTATAAGCACACAATAAGCAGGTGAGTATTTTTATCTTAGCACAACTTACGTTATATACACCTCAGGATCACACTTTGTCACCTCATATCAACAATTTCGCAACCGGAATAATTTTGGTGCGTCAACAGCAAATAAGTCCGTCACTTTGCGGTCCCATCGGAACCAAGTGTTTGTCAAAGGTTCCCAGGTTCGTAGTGAACATGTACTAACTGGCATTGGTGGAATGCAGACGCTATCTTGGCTGGTTAATTGAGTAAAACGGTTTGTCGCATATTTGAGACAGTAGGCGTTAAGGGGTTAACACTCTAGCACACAACACCGGGAGGCCTAACAGACGTCTTAACAATGTACCGCTGTATTGCATTGTATTGCACTGCATTCTATTGGAGGTGGACCGCTGCTGTTCAACATTGCAAATGCTGCATCTACCGTTGTAGGCCACAGTGGCGCATTCTACACCATTCGTTCGCCGTGTAATGACTCATGTTGGGCTGGGGGAAACGCCAGTGAATATGCTAGTGGAACTGCGCTCCGGACACAAAGACTTTGGGAGCAGCGGAGAAATGTGTAGACAGACGGTTGATAAGACTTCAGTATCTGTGGTGTAGAATTGAATACATAGTCTCTGAAAGTGCGGCAGGCCCTGTGGTGCTTTTGTCAGATCCCATAACGCAGGGGTACTCAACTAGAAACCTGAAGGGTCCACTCATAAAATTTCCAATCTTTCCAGGGTCCGGAACCGTGATGGTTTAAATATTTTGAACCAAAAAAAAATGCAGTAAGCCTAACCCCAAAAGGAACATTTCAACTATGCACAATGTATTGTCAGGAGTCAGTGTGAAAAGTTGGTAGGCTTTCAGTGTTGTCTGTAGATTCATCCAAAGGCAATGAAATGCATTTAGCCTTTTAACAGCAGATTTATAGATAGAGGAATTCAGTTAGTCTTGCTGCATGTGGAATCAGCGAGGGATGTGTTTTTTTTTTTTTTTTTTTTTTTTTTTTTTTTTTTTTATATATATATCTTTTTGAGTTCCTTCAAACATAGCAATTACTAGCCCTACTTCATTCATACACTTCATAATTTCTGCGTCCGAGAACGGTTCTTTGTGCTTGCCTAAAACCCATGTCACTCGAAGTGAAGGTTTCAGTTGCACGCTCATATGTTGTGTGGCTGACCTGCGTGTTGCTTGGTATGATGCTTGCGTCTGGCTTATTTTTCTGGTCCTTAACTCGGAGTTTAGTGGATTCTGTCTGCCCTTGAATTCACGATTTTCCGAATCCACCTTTCGCTTTTTGCCATGTTTTGAGCGCGCCATGATTTTTGTTTGCTAAAGAAATTGTTCGCAAATCGCTGTTTGAGGGAAAACCTGGACGTCGCAGCTAGTTGTCATAGTGATAATATACAAACTGATGGGTGCGTAGGCCTACGTAAATTCAAACGTAGGCCTAGGTTTTTTTTTTTTTTTTTTTTTTTTTCTCGGTCCGGATGTCATTGCGCATGGGTTTGGATCCGGACCGGGGTCCGCCAGTTCGTTACCCCTGCCATAACGTATACAGAAACTGGTGTCTCAGAATTGCACCCTATAACCGAGACGGCGACCGTTTTAAAGGCATCCAGCTCTGGGACATTCAAACCTTTAATCCGTTACCTGGGCCCATGGTGCGTTAAAGACCCCTATGCAACATTTTTCATTTAATTAATCAGTTTCATACTGTTTAGGATGCTAAAATTAGTCATTACATGGCGAACGAATGGTGTAGAATGCGCCACCGTGGCCAATAGCGGTAGATACAGCACTTGCAATGTTCAGCAGCGCGGTCTGCCTCCAATAGAATGCAGTGCAATACAATGCAATACAGCGGGCTTTAGAGGGAGCTCGTGAGAAAAACAGAACGTTGCTTAGCCCCTCTTTAATGCAGACCTGGGTGTGGGCGTCACCTCTAATGTGTCCTTTTGGTGTGCCTCTCCAGGCTTCCATGTCCTTGTCAACAGATCAGCCCCCTCCCACCTCTGCCCTGCCCCCTGCATCCCAGACGCAAGTGTTCCAGCCCAGCTCCAAGCCTCTGCACAGCAGTGGCATCAACGTCAATGCCGCACCATTCCAGTCCATGCAGACGGTGAGTGAGTCACTGTGTGTGTGTGTGTGTGTGTGTGTGTGTGCTCACAGTATAAATGTTTTTTTTCATACCTACTGTAACATTTAATAGCAACTTTTAGAACTTAAACGAGAACTCACTTGTTTATAAACTATCCAGCTCTGAGTGGTAAGCCTGTGCTGCATTTCCCTACGATTGGATTGAATTTATTCAGCCAGTGTCATTCTGGGAAATTAGCTGAAGTATTGATATTTGTCTTGCGCCAAAGAATGTAGACCTCAAAAATCATGTAGAAGACACAGGCATGTGTAAGTGTGGTGAACTGGAAGGACAGGACAAAATGTTTTCAGTTAAAGTGTTGCAAAGTGATCTGGCTCGGATGAGGTGCCGCATGTGACACCCTCTTGGGAAAAGTTACTTTTCTGCATGTGACGCCAACCTAAAGAACACAAATTAGAACAATTGCCTGTATTAGTCCGAACATGCGCATCTTCTCCAGCATACGGTTGTTTCTGATTGCTCTATGCTTGTAAGACATAAGATTACCGTTAAAGGGCCCATAGAATGTCAAACCACATTTACCTTGTTATTGTTGAATTTATGTAGCTTAAGGTATCCAATGGACCATAGCAAAACTTCCACCGTATCTACCGCCTCATTCTACATGTAAATTTCTACATGTAAATTTCAAGCTAGAAATGGCCAATCTGAAACGAGGTGCTTCTTGACGTCGGCACCGCTAAGATACCCTTCCTATATTTGCATGGTCCAACCAAAGATTGTTTGGAAATGTCTATGGTTCCTTAAAGGAGAAGGCCGTGTGATTTGGCCCTGGACTACTGAAAGATGTTACCGAGTACAAACATATATCCAATGCCCACCTCCGTTCACCCCGAGCATTCCGCATTAAACCGTTTTTAGCCGAAGCGTTCATTAACCTTACACTGCTAGCTATAGGGCATCACTTTGCCTATGCTGCTAAATCGCTATTTTTACACCATTAACAACGTTCAAAGTAACTCCACACTTCGTTGGTAGACTTCTCAGGGCCCTGACATTTAAAACGAGACAATGAGAATTTTTAAAGTGTACAGGTACTTTATTAAAAAGACAGTTTAGAAAGACGGTACCTTCTCAGAATTTCCCGGTCACCGCCATCTAGAAATTAAATCACGATAAGTCGATTGACGAACAGATAGAACAGGGGATCAGATTGAAAATTATATTCTGTTTAAGTGCTTGGATTTCATCTGAAAATATATGGTGACTATCTACATGAGCACTTAAGCACCAACAAATGATTAAAAAGTTTGACCAAAGACATTTATAAAGTTGTAGCTCGTCAATCAACTTATCGTGATTTTAATTTCAAGATGGCGGTGACCGGGAAATTCTGTGCTTTTGAAGCACCGTGCAACACTACTTCAAACCATTCAAATTATACTTCGGTCTCCTAGTGGCTCCATCCTAAACGGACACGCTCTATCACTTTGGTCCTAGTCAAATCTAAAGGTTGTAAGGATAAACACTCAAAATGGCAATAAAATGCCAGGCTCCCCAATGTGTGGTGGTTGTGCACAGTTGATCATAATGTTAATTCCTTTTAAATTCTGTGTGCCTTAACTCGCACCCCTTCTCTTTCTCTGACCCGGCCTCAGGTGTTTAATTTGAACGCGCCAGTGCCTCCGGCCAGTGAGGCGGACTCCCTGAAGCAGCCCAGCCAGTACCCCAACAGCTACAGCCAAGGCTTCAGCAGCCAGACACAGCACCCGCTGGAGCAGCCAGAGATGCAGTCGGACCAGCTGCAGTCTGGTGAGCAGGGTCTGTCCCTCAGGATCAAAGAATAAACATTAGACCAGGAATGGTGCCCAACACTGTAGAGAACTTATGTTACTTTAGTTCCTTCAATGTCTGTGATGCACGTTAGACTAGAGATGTACATGTATGGCGGAAAGTCCTTAGTCGCTGGCGCAGTAACATCCTCACTCCTGACAAATCCTCTTTCCCTAGGATGTTACTGCGCTGACTGCAAAGGGCTCCCATGTGTTTCTCCACCATACGTGATTCTCTTTGTTAGCGATTTTCTAAGCAGACATGTTCTTTTTCGTCACTACAACAGTCATGGGCAACTATTCGAGTATCCTCATGTAAATGGGAAAGACGTGGATGCGTTTGGTTGTTTCTAACTCCAAGGCTGTTTGAATGAACTGAAAGCACTGGGTTAAGCTAAATGCTAACAAAGTAGCATCACGTGCCTGAACAAGTGCACGCTAGGGCTGCTCGATTATGGAAAAAATCATAATCACTATTATTTTAGTAATGATTTCACGATTACTCTGACTTTGGAAATCTGTTGCATTTATTGAACAGAACAGTGAATTCTCCTCAAAACAAATTAAGACTGATAAAACGGATAAAGTCAAACAAACTTTTTGTTATTTTATTTTTTTGCCCTCATAACTCACTGACAAGTTTTGTCTTTGGTACAAGCTGCTCTGCAGAATAACAAAACGGAGCGGGATCACGTGACCACATGCAGTAGTGTTTTTAAAAGGGAAAGTAATTTAAATAATTGATCTGGGAAAATTTGATTATTAGGTTCTGAATGTCGATTACGATTACTTTTCGATTAATTGCACAGCCCTAGTGCACGCACAGACACAAGACGGGTATGTTTCTTGTCTTAAGTTGAAGTACGGTGAAGTACGGTGGCCTGTTTAAGGTTTTTGTGGGTAGCCATGATTTTTTACGGAAGGTAAATGCAAAGATACCAGAATAGTGAGTGTGAGTGAGTGTTGAAGTGTCTTGTTGGGGAAAGGGGGGTGCAAATTTAATATTCTTAAGGTGATTGTGCTAGGGAGCATTGTGAAAAAAAAAAGCATTGTGACTAATAATCCTGCTTGGAAGCTGCTGATCGTTTTGACGTGTCAAGGGTTGATGTCCTTAAATTAACTTTTTGAGGCTCGGCCCAGCGTGTTGAAGGCCCTGAAGTTTATAGCTAGCTGACTTGACCCAGTTTTAAAACGTTTGAGCAATCTGCAGGGCGTCTGGCTAATACACATGGTCAAAAACTGCTTGGTCATGAAGCAAAATGGGCTGTTGGTGTGTTGGTAAAGTTCTGATTTGTTTGAGAAATTGAAGCCAAATTGACTTCATAAAAGCATCTATTCAATTTGTAAGTGACCAAGACCCACAACATGGGGTTCAGGAATCAAACCTTGGTCAACTAATTGTCAGTCACAACTCAACCCACCCTTATATATATTAAGTTGCAGGTGTGGTAAAGATGGAATTTACCTGGCTTAAAGCAGCATTAAAATGGCAACATGAGTAATTGGTTTCAAAAAAGGGGACAAATGTGAAGTTTCATCATCTCTGCCATCTTTGCTAAATCTGTTTTTGTTCTCGTTTCCCTCTTCCCTGCAGTGGTTGGAGCTTTCCACTCCCAAGACCAGTCGCTGTCCAGTGCAGGAGGCCACCAGGCTATGTCCCAGCAGCCTGCAGGCCAGGGCACCGGGTTCGGCCGGCCCGCCCAGTCTTTCTACAACAGCAGAGCCATGTCACGCGGCGGGCCCAGGAACTCCCGTGGCATGATTAATGGCTACAGGGGACCATCCAACGGTTTTAGAGGTATTCCGCTCAAATGGCAAATTGAAGGCAAATTGAAATGGTGGTGGTGGTATTGTTTTATATTAATAATAAAAGTGTGTGCCTGTGCAAGGCTGAAGTGTAGTCTTATCCAACAGTCTTTTATAATACTGTTCTGTCATCTTAGGTGGATATGATGGTTATCGCCCACCCTTCTCCAACACTCCAAACTCTGGTTATGGACAGAACCAGTTTAATGCTCCACGGGACTACTCCAACAACAACTATCAGAGGGTGGGTAGCTCATCAAGGCTGAGTTCACAAAAATCCATTTGGCAATCGCTGACTCTTAGGCCATAAATATTTCAACAAAGCAAACTGCAAAGATTTGTATGGCTCTCAGGAGATTCTTGATTGAACCTTTCCTTTGTTGCTGGTTGGCATGACTGTAGCCTGGATTTCCCCACATTTGGAAAATGCATAACTTTTTTTTAAATGTCTCGCTGAACATATTACTCAAGGTTTTTGTTTTCTTATGTGTGCATACGTTTTTCTGTTATATTAGTCTGACATCTTTTTCATTGGTGCTGCCTTTTGCCGCTTTCCCACTAATACCTACTCGGCCCTACACCATTCTACACGGCCCAGGTGTGGCCCGTTTCCACTAGTACCAGGCACGTTTTTTGGTCCCTGCTTTTGCCACGTTCCATCTGGCATGACCACTTTATTGACCGATCTGACGGGTTGCTGTAGCAACGAGCGGAAGTGTCATCCAGCGTGTGTCAGACGTCATGAAATTGCGACAAGCTGAACAGACCGTCAAAACCCTCTTTCCCTCAAAGTGTACGAAATACTTTCAAAAACGGTTTTATTTTTTTTATTATACATCCCCTCTAGCTTTGCTTGGACAGACCCATTTCCCCAAAGATTTATGAGGCATGTTTCTTCCTCTGTCCAAGGAGAATTGTTTTTAGCATCTTTCTCCATGCTCGTAACGTAGCACCACAACTTGAAATATGCGGGCTGTCTGGCGTTGCGTATGTGACGTCACGTCAAAACCGATCTGAGTGTTGGGAGCTGTTCAGACTGACGCATCTGCCCTAATGCGATACGAATGCGATATGAAACTACCTCCCGGAGGTGGTTGGGATCCGTTTCGCAGAAATTGGATTTCATGTGGTATGTCACTGTTCAGACTACAAAAACGCTATCCAATTCCAATCTGGATGGGCTAAAAATCGGATTTTAGCTGGCAGTCTGAACGCGGCCTTGGTGGTGGCGGCAAGTTGTGTTCTCTCCCTACCTTGAGAACTTTCTGTTCTTAATTATATTGGAGACCAACCCGTGCAGTCGGGTTGGTAAAGGGCTCATGTTGGTATGTTTAGCATCATCAACCACCTCTGCCTTTACAATAGCCAACTCATGTTAATGTTAACCATGACCCACAATGCATCGTAAGCATCAAGTGGAGCATTTTATTTTATACAAGAACCACCAACTAATCTTAACGGCGGCAAACATTACAAATAATTTTATTATAATGTAATGGTTTTCATAAGCTTTAAGGTAAACACGTTTGTTCAGGTTGCTAAGTATTAACCGAAATGTAAAATTGACCACCTAACGCAGATACATTGCCCTATCTACTGTTCAAAGTTGGATACATTTTCCATTATTTGTTTCAGATGTTTCTTAAGTTGTGCTTTTCTGGATGTGTCCGGGGTAAAAGTAAGCTTAGGCTACTAAAGGCAATGATGCATCTCGCAACGCAGACAGTCCGATGATACTTTTTAAGACACCTAAATCAACGTCACGGTATTCACCACACCCAATTCACATGGTACCACGTCCGAACGGGTACTAGTGGAAAACCGGTACCAAAACCTTGAGTTGAGTGGTGTAGGGCCGAGTAGGTAGTGGAAAAGCAGCATTTCTCCTTACACCCACAGGTATAATTATTTATTAGCTTCAAAGTGGCCATGTTACATGCTTTTGATTAATATTATTGAGAAACCCTTTAGTAAACACACTGGTTATGGAGTGGTGCTCCACTCATTATACTCAAGTGGATTTATAATCCAAGATGTCTCGAGTTGACATTGAATCATGAATCATATTGAATTTAGGCTCTGTGGATCAGAATCTGTATCAATTCTCATCCCTATTTATGAGCACATTGAGACTTAAAATCCAAATCCAGTGTGAATCCATCACTAGTCCTGTTCCTGTTGCAAAGATCTGTAGGTATGAGGACGGGAAGGTATGAACAGAAAAATGCAGGAACTCTCACCAACTAGTTGGCATTAGCTGCTGTGCTGAGTGCAAATTTGCGCCTCGGCAGCATCAAATGGGACTCATTCATGGTTAATAAATATGATGGCCAAGGTTTGTGAGTTTTTGGTCACTAGGTATGAAGAGATTTTTGGTGCAATTGAAGCAAAGAAACTGTTCCGTTTTCATATAGTACAAATTAAAACTGCAAAAACCATGCTGATGGTAGACAATGAAGCAATCAGGTTTCTCCTTTACCTGTGCACTGTAATTAAATCATAAAGTGCTTGACTCTGGTGTAATCTGTTTGTTTTTCTCTACAGGACGGCTACCAACAGAACTACAAGCGTGGTGCCGGCCAGGGACCCCGCGGCTCTGCTCGTGGCAATTCCCAAGCCATCCGCACCTAAAGATCTGGCCAACTGACCACTCGGCCCATCTTATGAACATTCAAAAAATTGTGTTTTATCCTGGTTCACCCCTTTTTCTTTTTGTTTGTTTTTTTATCATCAGTGGTATCTTCTCTCCTCCTGGCACCTCTCTTGAGTAAGCCTGCTTTGACGGTATTTAAGAAAAAAAAAGAGAACCATTTTAACGAGTCTAAACACAAGCAAAGCTGAGGATCCTCAGTGTCAATATTTTAAGCCTGTGTTTGTATCAAATATTCCTGTAAACTTGAAAGATTTCATTAATTTATTTTTTTGTATAAAATAAAAGCAAAAATACCAACCACTGCTGGTTTAACCCCTGGGAGTATGTTTTTTTGTTTTCCCCGTTATGAAAATTTTTTATTATTACCTTTTTATCCCTTTTTTTTTTGTTCACACATTGTATTTTTTTTTTTTTTTTTCATTTTTAAAGAAGCTCCCAATCTCAGTTTGTAAAGTGACGTTGCTTCAGAAGTTTCAATAAAGATTGTGTTGCATTAACTACTGTCTGTTTGCAATGTAGTCTTATTGTGTAAGATGTGCAAACCTGGGGGTGAATGAGCTAGTTACGTAAACCTCAATACACTGATTGTTGTTTTTGTTAAGTGTACGGCTGCATATCAGGTCTCTTATTCTTGAATGTACTTTCAAGTTCCCTGAATGCTAGTGTTCAGGGAATGGCTTGCCATATCTCTACAATGAATTGAAAATTATATGGATGACCGGATTATCACATCATGGTCAGCACGAAAAATGTATTAAAATGCTTCCCATACTAATGGGTGGACCTTGAACTGAAGAGGCTGGCATTTAACCTAGTTTTCACCATAGACTGTGGTTTTCACTGAGTCTTCCTCACCTACAGGTGGCGATGATGACCTGGACCAATAATGGCAATGTTCGGCATTGATGGATTTCAGTTGTGAAACAGACTTTCTCATTTTTTTTTGCATATAGTTTACATCTCGTAATCGTTCCATTGTTGATGGCCAAACTTTATAATTGCCTAGTTAATGCAGATTCAAATAATACGTGGGCTCACACGTTGATATTTTCACAAGTAGTTGAGCAGTTTGAGTCAAGAAAGCACTGAAAATAATGAACATAAGGCAGCTTATTTTATGAAACCCTTTGTTTTCTATCCAGGTAAATCAACCGAAACGCCGACGTAAGACAACGTGTCATTTGCATTACTGACATTCTGCTCTGCGTAATGTAGGCAAATGTAGGATTTCTACCCCCCTCCCCCCTCCTTTTGGTCTGCGCAGGGAGGTACGACTTGTAGCTAACGTTATTGTTGTGATCCGTGAGGTCCCTTACTGATACCCGCCTTATCATTGTAGTCAACTGAGACAAAACCGTGTGAAACTAGGTAAGATTTATTTTGTAGTGCAGGATGTGAAATTATATTTAAGAAGTAATGGGGTCATTGAAATCTACCAGCATGGCTAGCTGGTTTGAAAGAGGGCTGTGGTGGCTAAGGCTTCGTATAACTATTGTTTTGTGATAATATAGTGATTATTTATATTATTATCTAATACTACCATTGATTTGACAATTATCGTACTAACGAAAGTGTTCCATAATGCTGGATTTTTTACGTTAACTTGTCGTGTGGATCCATATGATGTAGCTTGACAGTGGTCGTAGACTAATGTACATGTCATGGTCATGGCCGTAACAGTTTCTTGGGTGTAATTAATACAGTAACTGTTGTGGAGATATAATTGCTTCATTATTTTATTACTCCTTAGTTTTGTTTGCCACGTGCCTTGTATTTCGATGTTGACACTAGTACCAGAATGAGACTCCATAGCTAATTTGTTAGCGTTAGCTTCGGGCCTGTAGTACCACCAGAGAATTTCCGATGTCTGGTGTCGCTGGGTGGTCTGAATAACTGCATGTTTATTTCGGTCTATGTTGCATCCAATTGTGTAACTGTGTCCACAAATTTATCCAACATTTGTCCAGCCTCAGTGTCTTATAAAGATGAGGACATTTAGAAGAATGCATGGTTGAGATGGTTGGGTTTTCACATCCCGATTTGTTATAGGAAACCGAAATGCATTAACATGCAGTAGTTTTCAAAATCCATTTCAAAAGCCACATTGATGAATACTAGTCTTGAAAATTGTTTAAGTGGGATGAACACATTTATTTGCAACAATAGTTGTTGATTGTTGATGTTATGTTTATATGGCACACAAGAGGGCACTGCTGTACAAGACATTCAGTGCAGATATCTGGTTCATCTAATACGTGCCTGCTTGCTGGGCCAGGGCGTAGTGTCGGGTCCTGACACGCAGCTGCTGTTTGGGATTCCACAGCTAATCACCCCAAACGGGAAGTTTAACTGCAGCAATCAAGTAATTGTTTCGTTCTGCTCTCCTCCCTGCATGCCAGACCGACTGATCTGCATTGGAGTTGATCAGCCAAGCTATTGCACTTTTGGCCGGATTGAAAATGCCAGGAAAATTCCATGCTCGACCAAGTGAACAATTCTGTTCCACACACACATTGACTGGCAAAAGACTTGTGCAATTCAAAATGAAAATAGAATGTTTTTGGCATGAGCCTGCTTGTCTCGGCACAGCTGACATAGGCTAGAAAAGGAACCCTTATTTTTCTCAGCTTCTTATCCCCTCTGGTATTCCAACAGCTGGATAAAGAAAGCCACAGTGCAGTGTGTCTCCCAGACTGTTTGAGGCAGAGATTTAAGGGTTGGAGGTTAAGGCACAGTGACAATGGTTGGAGTTGTATTCGCTTGTGGTCTTGGTTGCTTGAGCCCTACTGGAAAAAACCCTGACCCTGGCTGAGGCTCTGAAATGTCCCACAGCCGTTCACACTGGGGTCTGATTTTTCTCACCCAGGGGTCACCATGTTGAATTCACTCAGTAGATGTCACTTGTAGGGGCCACGCAACCTTTGCTCTCTCATTCTGCTTTCTTTTTAAACAAACGGTGTGTTTCACAAGGAATTTAGTCTCTCCTTTTCTACTTTTTGCAATCATGAAATAATTGAATTAAACACAACACAGTGAAACACACACTAACCCACGACAGTGGGCAGCCTGCTTGGCACCTGGGGAGCAGTGCAGGGTTGGGTTCCTTGCTTAGGAGCACTTCAGCCATGGATCACTGGTGGGGGATCAATTCGGTAACCCTTCGGTTACAAGCCTTTATCCTTAACTAGTAGGCCACGGCTGCCCATTTAGTTTAATGTGTCTCTGTCGCCATGCATCTGATCTGGTTTTGTGGCGGTTCTGCAGGTCTTTGCTGCACCTCATGTTCCGGGAAATGCACAGCATGAGACGTACACCAGCACCACCCACTCCCCACAATTCTCGGTTGCAGCCTGGCCATGTTGACCCTAAGAGGAAGTGTGGCTCGGGCTGTGTTCTGAAGGGGGGACTCTGTGTTTTTCCACCAGCGACTGAATGTGAAACTTTTACTGCTGCCACCACTCCTGGCCAGTGTTTGTGTGTCACAGGAAACTCGAGCAGGCGACAGTTGAAGTGAGGTGGATCTGTTTAAGGAACAACAGCAGGTAGAAAAGACTAGAAAGGCAATTTTCCTGTCAGAGTTTCATGTCACATTCGAAATGAGAAGTCATGTGAATTTGATAGGCTTTAGTCTTCTCATTGCGAGGTATGAAAGGCCATTTGTCATTGTGTCTATTTTAGGGACTGTTTTTTTGTAAATGCCTTGGATGGATTCCAAGCTACTACTCAGTTGATCAACTAGACATTTGTTTCCCTTCCCAAACAATGAATGAATCAACAAGGTAATTAAAAAATAATAGGCTAGATTGTTTTGGCATGTAGATTACGTCATCCACTGATTATGTAAAATGATTATAGGCTGTGATTGAATTATTTAGCACACAGTAATACGCACATATCGCACACAAAGAAATCACTATTTCAGTATCTGTCATACAAACAGGTATCAGTAAAGTACCGCTGCCTCAACTAAAGATGTATTGTACACCTGGCATTTATTTCCCAATCCCCTTTACTTCAAAATATTGCCTGTTCCATACAGAACAGCATGTTCAGGAATCCTCAACATCTGGGTCTTATCCCACAGTGATGGTATGGATTTCTGACACACTGGTTGCCCACACTGCGCTCATTGCACTCACACATTACACACACACACATGCTCACACACGCACACACACACACAAAAACACATACCTTCATTTAATGCCCTCACTAGCCCTACTCTGTGCCCTTCAGGACTTGTCTGGTCTTGTAGAAGGAGTAGGAGGCCATGGAGGAGCAGACTGGCTCGCCTGGTGCCAACACAGATAACAGCAGTCAGCGGAATGGAGAGGAGGTAAAATACTTAACTCTGTAGAAGTAGAAAGGCACCCATATATCACCTACATATTGCACCTACATGTTTTTAAGTGTGTAAATGCAAAAGAATGTGCCTTTTGTTGATTGGCGGCTGGATTATGGCAGTTTGGCTGTTATCCAGTAATTACATGTTTCTATATAAACGTGTGTTTGAATTTTCATGAGGGTGTCATTGCTTGTCTGATTCTATGATGCAGAAGCCGCGACGCGCAAGCTGGACCAAAGGCCGGAAGCGGAAGAAACTCGTGAAGGACAGCAACGCGCCTAAGGCTCCGCTGACGGGCTATGTGCGCTTCATGAACGACCGGCGCGAACAGCTGCGGGCAGAGAGGCCCGACGTGCCTTTCCCCGAAATCACCCGCATGCTAGGTAACGAGTGGAGCAAGCTTGCAGCGGAGGAGAAGCAGGTAGGGATGCTTAGATAGCTGTCTCCTTTGCATCTTTACATTGAAGAAGAAAGGCTCCATGATCTGCTGTGTTGCTCTTCTTGAAGCTGTGTGACTGGTAGTGGTGCTCCATAATCTAATATTTTAGTGAAAATATTTGCCTCAAGTTAACATGGTTGCCTCTGGCTAGGTTGGAGAAATAGCCCAAATGTAATCTTTCTGGGAATCTCAGTCGCTGTTTTTAGAGCAGTGGCCAGGAAGAGCTTAAATTTGAATCATTCTTTGAAATTTCCCCTGCCCTTTAGATGAATGAACCTATAAACATGTGCCATTAGGTAGCCAACTACTACTAAGGCCAGTTTGAGTTCAAGTTAAAGTGAACAATGAGTAAGAATGTTTTTTTTTTAACTGCCAGCCAAATGCAGCTTTGGTTAACACTGGGGAAAAAAATAAAAAGTGCAAGTCCAGCCATATAAATGACCTGGCCTCTGGTTTTGAAAAAGGACTTGCTACTGAATGTAAATGGATTGCTGTAAAATCTCTGAAAGTAATTCACTTTCTACTGACTGAAGCAACAAGAGCAATTTGAGCGACAGAAAGCATTGAGCAACAAAATGGGTGACGAGGGTTACAAAAAAGAGGTGAAAAAATCATAAAAAGTCATAAGTGTATAATCTGTAGAATGTGTATATCTTGATGGTAATGTACTCCTCAGGTTGTAGTGGTGTTAAGTTGAGTGTGTTTGATAAGGTCATTAAACCTGTTGTGCAAACCAAGAAGGCTGAAATAAGGGACATTGACAATGTTTTTACACAACTTCACCTCCTCACGGTCTTTGCTCATGGCAGTGAAGTTGGCTATTAAATCTAAAGAGCCATGTCACTGGTTGTTTTTATTTTTGGCATTTTCATTTGAGTTCCTCAGTCAAAGCCTGTGTTTCTATCCTATCGACTTACACGTCTCTCTTTGTGCGGACAGCGTTATCTGGATGAAGCGGAGAAGGATAAGGAGCGTTACATGCGAGAGCTGGAAAAGTACCAGAAGACTGAGGCCTACAAACACTACACCCGGAAGGTTCAGGAGAAACAGAAAGGCAAAAGGCACAGAGGAGGTACGGTGGCCCAGAAGTCCAAACCCCTCACCCATGTGCTCACATGCTTGCATTAGGCTGTTCAGCACAGCTAGCTGATTTCCCAAAGCTACCGAGTTTCTCATCTGAGTCACTGTAGTCCATCTCATTCAAATGTCTGTGACTTCATTCAGTCTATATGCAAAAGAACTTTGGGTAGTTTCATTCCTCTAAGTCTACTTATTAGACATGGAAATAACAAATTGCTGGCATGTGAGCAGAGTGGTGCTGTTTTGCCAAAATGCATTAATCAGGGTTTCTAAATGAATAAAGTGAATTGGATTGGATTGAATTCATGCTGTCAGGGTAGAATGCTGTAGTTTATTCCTGCATCTCTGAGAATGATTCTGGTCTGCTTTTCTGGGCCCCAGGGCTAAAATATCCCCTTTGACTTACCAGCCAGATAATATCAGCATGATTCATTCCCAATCACTTTAAGATTCATGCAATTGTTAATCAAAGGCCGTTCTTTACAATTAGACATGATAAATCACCAGGACCTTTCTTTCTCTCTCATGCTCTCTCTCTTTTTCTCCCTCTCTGTTTCTCTCTCTTAAATTCAAAGTTACTTTATTAGCATGATTGTTAATATACAGTGTTGCCAAAGCTTGAGAAATGAAACATTACATCAGATGTATATAACATTTTCATTCTCTCTCTCTCTCTCTCTCTTTGGCATGTATTTGTATATTTTAAAGGGGAGGGGTTGAGTACTGATGAGTAGTATGGTGCAATAGAAGAGGTTTTAAAGGCAAAGGCTTTCTCTCACGCTCTCTTCCTTTTTTTTCCTCTCTCTCTTTCTCTCTTTTCTTCTCTCTCTCTCACTCCTCCCTCTGCTTTTCATCTCTCACAGATGTTGGTCGCCAGGTAGCCAGTGAGTCTCTTCACAAGGTAAGCCATTGTACCTCTCTGCCTTGACCCAACAGAAAAAGGAATGCACTGTATGTGTGGGTATGCGTTTGCATTTGCTCTGAGTTTGTCCAGCGTAGGGCTCTGATTTCTCCCCTCCCCTCCATGCAATTTTTTCAAGCTCGTCCCTGGCCATCGCGTGCGCCACAAATTAAGCTTCTAATTGCAGTGGCCCTAAAAGCTGGATTAGGCAGCCTTGGCAGTGTCTCTTCAAGGCCTTGTCTGTTTAACTGCTGTTTGGAGTGTAAGTCATTTTAATGGAGTCAAGCGACGTGATTAAGGATCTTGAGCATCAGTCTGTCAGCAGTTTATGTAACACAGAGCAAGGTTGGCTCCAGACAAGTTTCTACTGGCACACAAAGCTCCATTATTGCCACTGATGGCCCAATGGTCTGTCATGCAATTCATTTTTAGTATCTCTCTTTCTCTCTCTCTCTCTCTCTCTCTAATTAATTACCTCAGAGTGATGGAATTGTTACCTTTTATGGATACAACAGTTCTTGGTTTTATATTAACCCAAGTGATATGTCCCCTACAATTCGTTATGCAGACATGAAGCGTGGTATTTCGGTTTGATACATGGGGAACTTTCCATCTCCTATCAACCAATTAGCATGCCTCATGTTAACGTGGTTCAGCAAGAGCCAGAGAAGCTGAGGTCTGTGGAGGGTCTGAAGCAGGCTTTTTGGTAGTGACAATATAATAAGCTATGTAATAATAGCGATGACTTAAAGCTAGGGTCTACGATTTTGAATATTTGTAATTATTATCAACTTTGTTTATATTGTGATTATGGTCCTGTGGACCGATCTTCACAATATGAATAATCAAAAGAACGAAAAAAATCCATTCAGTCTATCAAACGTAATCCAGCATAGAAATTGACCAATGGGAATCATCTCCTACTCTCCATCCAATCCCCTCGTCTCCCCTGCTGTGTAATATTTGCTGCAATGTGATTTTTTTCTGTGCATGCTGAAGACGATTCACCCAATTCACTGTTATTTACCAACAATAGTTAGCAATAAGTCAAGGACATTTTTCCTGACAAAATATTTCCTGGAGTTAGTTTTATTTTGTATGTATGTTAATAACAACTTTTATATACATGTATATATTGGATGCAAAATAGGCAGGTATGCAACCTATTTTCTTTTCTATCACTGTTGATTTTTGTCGTCTAATACCATGGAGGTGCCAGGGGGAAGTTATCAGTGATGTATGGGCTACATCAGACAGTTGGGATGAATGTGTGCAATTTTGCTGTCAAGTATGGCACCGGCTTCCTTCAGCAAGACATGAAGGATTTGGCATTTTGAACGTTTCTATTTTTCTTTTCTTTTCCTCCTCTGCTCTGAGCTCTTTATGTTGGGCATAGCTGTCTGTTTGTGACACTTGCGGTCTGGCATTGTTCACAGCAATCAGATTTCTCATCATCTTCGTGCTCTCATCCCCTCTATTTTTCTTCATTACTGCCTCTCTGTCTCTCCCATCCTCTCATCCTCTCGTCCTCTCATCCACCCCCTCCCCTGGATGACTCTTCCTCCGCCTGGCCCCGTAGAAGGACTCTGAAGGGAAGGACAGGTCCGTGTTTGATATTCCCATCTTCACAGAGGAGTTTCTCAACCACAGCAAATGTAAGCACCTGGTCACAGGCACCCGTACAGTTAGACAAACACACACACACACACATACACACACACACACATACACATACACACACATCATATTACACGCACATATCACAAGCACACAGGAGTCGCCCACACCTGCAGCTGCCTTTGAATTCTCCTTTTCAAGAAGTCAATGTATTCCTTTTCTTGAGTCACACTTTTGTTTCCAAGGAACTGCCCTTTTTGCATCAGACACTGTTCTCTTTGGAGCGTAGCTCCGGCCTCACTTCTCGTTTCAGATTCTCTGACTTCTCTGTTGCTCTGTGCACCCCACCACCTCCCCCCCCTCCCCTCCCCTCGCTCCCCTTCCTGTCTCCCTCAACCCGCCCATCCACCGTCCCCTGGCACCTCCTCAGCGCGCGAGACGGAGATGCGGCAGCTGCGCAAGACCAACATGGAGTACGAAGAGCGCAACGCGGCGCTGCAGAAGCACGTGGAGAGCATGCGCAGTGCCGTGGAGCGGCTGGAGGGAGACCTGATGCAGGAGCGCGGACGCAACGGCCTGCTGCAGCAGCACCTGGACACACTGAGGCAGGCGCTCACTAGCAGCTTCGCCCAGTGCCCACTGCCAGGTACACACACAAGCAGTGCACACCTACACACAGATACAGAATCAGCACACACAGACTCACACACAACCACAGCACTTACACAAACACACCTACACATACACATACACACACACACACACACACACACACACATGCAGTACACATACACATACACAAAAACACACACATCACACATACAGGAACACACATACAGTATATAAACACACACACACACACACACTTTTCACATACACATATGCACATCAGGGTTCCCGCGGGGTCTTAAAAAGTCTTAAAAAGTATAAAATTCCAAAAGTGAAATTTAAGGCCAAAAAAGTCTAAAAAACGCAAGTCTAGGTCTTAAATTTAATTGACCCAAGTCTTAAAATTATCTCCTTTGTTCATTTAAGCATTGTTCGCTGAAAAAATCAGAGAGTTTTCAGAGACAGTTGATAAGAACATGGGCAAGTGTATATTTAACGAGACCTGGCTTGATAACAGCGAGTTTTGCAGCTGGTTACAAGCTGTCCCCGGCAATAAACATGAAGCTCGCTGCAAAATATGCAAGAAGAATCTACAGTTAGCGACATTGGGCGTAAAGGCACTGGAGTCCCATGCCAAAGCTGATGCCAAACACCAGCTTGCTAGCTTCATCAGTAAAAATGAAATGTTTTGAGAATATCTGGGATCATTTGAATGTTTCGATCAATGTGTTGTGTTGGTCTTAATATTCTAACATAATGGTCTAAAAAGGTCTTAAAAAGGTCTTAAATTTAACTAACTGAAACCTGCAAGAACCCTGGCACATACACATGCAAAGGCATAAACATGTCCTTCAACCTTGCTCTTACATTTCACATATATTTCCCATGTGCTAGCATACATGAATGGACATTTAAAAGAACACAGATGTCTTTATTGTGATTAATATACTTCAAGACACATACAGTACCATACAATAGTATATTTGGATTACAATGTGAATACAATGATAAATTGAGTCTTTCACTTGCACATTTGTCACAAAGGACTCCATCTGGCTTGTTGTGTATACAGACACAAGGCACACACACACACACACACACACACACACACACAAGTGGTGCACATCACTTTGCTTAGTTTGTAAGCATCCTCTGATTTCGATTTATCACATGGATTATGACCACGTGCACACTGAGTCTGTGTGTGTGTGTGTGTGTGTGTGTGTGTGTGTGTGTGTGTGTGTTGTGAGTACACTGTACTTCAGCTGGGCAGGTTTTGCTGGCACCTGGCCTGCCCTGCTGTCCTGTACAGATGTGCGGTCTTGTCTGAGCTCAAGGCTGTTGAGCGGCGGCACATCTGCTGTGCCGGGGCAGCACTGGCGTAGGATGGGAGAGGAGAGGACTGGCAATGCCAAGCATAGGGATAGGGAAGGCATCTTTTATTTATAATAACCCTCCATAGTTACCACAGGCGTAGTCAGAATGGAAATGCTTGTTTTTGAGATGAATTACCAATTAACCCCGGAGTTCTGTGAAGCTTTTTTTCATTTCTTTTTTTGCTTTTGCTGACTTTGAAAGTGTGCAGCTGAAGGACAGTGCTGCATCTCTGGGGGCTTGTAATGTAATGCTAATGCGTCATGAACAATTTGGCTTTTGCACTTGGGTCTCCTTTCTTTGAGGATTGGAGATTAAACATCCAGTGCCATCAGCTGCCTCAAAGGGGCTTTTCTATCTTTCTCCTTTTCTCTCTCTTTCTCTCTCTCTTTTTTTCTCTCTCTCCCTCACTCCCCCCCCCCCCCTCCTCTCTCTCATGGCACGGCTTCCATATCAGTAAACAGTGCTCTATTTAGAACGAGTCCCACTACTCTATCAGATTTGTACGTCATCAGTGGTGGCCAATGAACACTCCATGTTCAGCCTGTGCTTTGGGTCACGTTCCCTCATGAAGGCTCTTTCCCTCTTGAGCACTAGATTCTTGACTAAACTTTCACAGCTTACTCCTTTAAATCCCCAGCCTCATGTCAAATGTATTCCTTTTCTGTGAATTCATATACTTTTTAAGCACCTATCGTGTTTTTGCATCAAAGGTTGTTCTCATTGGTGTACTGCCGTGTGTGTGTGTGTGTGTGTGTGTGTGTGTGTGTGTTTGTTTGTCCTGGATGTCCCCTGCATGTGTAGGCAGTGGAGAGACGCCCACTCTGGACACCATTGACGGCTACATGAAGAAGCTCCACAGCCTCATTCTGGCCAACCCACAGGAGCACGAGAGCCTGATCAGCACTGTCAGAGAGGTGGTGACCCGTCTGGAGAGGTGAGGCTAGCTCTTTGGAGCACATACAGTACATGAACAGACAATGAGTCAGACCATTTTTTGTCTGATAAAATTTGAAGGTAGCTGATAGATTTAAGACAGAAAAGTCTTTTAATTGATAATGAAATGTACTAATGCATCTGTTGGTTACTGGCAGGTATTCCCATTTCAAAGCATTCATTTGAGTGTGTGTCAGATGCCTTAAAAGGAAAGCAGATGCTCTCCTTAAAAGAAAACAAATGCTCTCCTAGTCTCCTCCCAGTTGTGAGCAATGATTAAAATTACAACACAGTCTGCAAAATTACAGCACAGTCTTCAAACAGCTAGTTTGAGCAAGCTTTTAAAAATACACAATTCAGAAGTCCAGACCCCTCTCTTCAGATTTTCCCACATACCAGCCACATCTAGATGGCAATTGAATTTAATGGACATAACACCATTCAAACATTTCAGTGGATCATTATTCCACAGGCAACTGACTTCTATTTTTTTTTTGCTTTGGAGCATTTAATTAACTGGTTGCAATTGGGGTGTCGAAGGGTATTTCTACTTTTAATAAGGCCAGAGGAATCACAAGGGTTTGTTTTTAATGTTTTAATGTAGTGATGAAAGTCTCCTGCAGATGTTGACATGATTAAACCAAACTGGCCACAGGTAACTGAAGTTTCCCCATCAGAAGCTGCGGAGAGATGGTCCTGAGACTGAGCGTTCAAGGTTCCCCATCTGACCAGTTTGCTCCATCACCCACACAGACACCGACACCGCCGGCACAAACAAGTCCGCTCTTAGTCCTGTGAAGAAGACACTGCTCACCGTTTTCTGTCACCTTTTTTAAGCGTCTCCCGCCACACGTGGAACCATGACTGCATATTTATTACTTTTCTACAGTGAGCCTTGTGACTTTTCCATTTTTTAATGTGAATACCTAATTTGCCATATCAGAAGGAGGAACGTCTAATGCTGCTTGTTTGAGGTACCAGTTAGCGGCTAACAGGAGGAAGTGAGTTTAATTTGTCTACACTAATCGTTGACAGGATTACAGGATGACAGGATAGCCTTAGCGTTACGAAATGAATGTTTTGTCTAATAAAGTCAAGTTTCAGTAATAATGACTATTTTTTGTGCAGTTTTTGTTCACAAAGGCAAAATAGTGCAAGGCGTTTTCACATTTTGGCAATAGCAGAGCAGGTCATGCCAGACACCAGAGAATGAGCTGTCACCTCACAATTATTGTCTTCTGTTTGTTTATATAACAGCAACAGGTGTGATTTATATTATAACCATGAATGGTCAAAAAGTCTTTTGTCTGTGACACTGACTCATAGGGAAATGATTATGTTGTGTTTCCAAGCATGGTGGGTATGCTTGGCATTCGGATGAGCCTTGCAGATGTGAAGCCTGGTGCCCCATTGTTTCAGAGCAACATGTGGAGAAACAGCCCAAGGGCATTTTATTAGAAGCTTTCGATATGACAATGCCAAACCATGCAGAAGAGAGATCTCTATTGTGCTGTCAAATAAGAGGAGTGTTCTAGGAGGAGTGTTGAGCCATGCCAGCCTTTCTTCCATTGTTTTCTGAGGCAGCACACTGCCAATTCACAACTTTGCAGTCCCCTATGGAGCAAGTCCTTGAGCCGGCAGATATCTCTAAACGGTCCGTTGAAATGTTACTGGTCCAAAAAAGAATTTTGTCTACCATCTGTGTTCTGCACTTTGTACTTCTGCAGCATTTTATTTCCATGCCAAGATGCACAACGTTGTCATTTCATATTGGGTTTGGCATCCTTCACAGGCACAGCTTTTGACTGGCTGCTCTCTGTCAAACATCTCATGAATCAGGAATTCACCTTGTACTTTCCCTCAAAAGATTTGACAGGGTTGCACCATGGTACAGACTGAATATGAAAATAGGAAACGGGTTGAGCCTATATTCGCAATAGCATGTTCACTAATTGAGCTTGAAACTTTAAAAATTTAAACAGTTTGGTTTTGTGTGTGTGCTTTTAGGCGTGTGTATGTGTATATATATCTGTGTTGGGGGTGCTCTGTTCTTCTGTCCATTTCCGGTCTCCCAGCTGGAGCATCCTGCCTGTGAAACTCCCACGTGTGCCGTTGGAAGAGACCCAGCAGCCAGCTCACAGGTGTCCTACTTCCAAGTCTTTTCCCCCCACCTCCTTTCTAGCGCTTTCACTTCCTCAGCCAAGTGGAACGACTTGCCCAGTTTTTGTAATTCCCAGTGGTGGAGAGTTCTTATTTTGATTTATGAGTGTCATTGGTCAAGGCTCCCATTCCTTCCACAAGTGTTAATTACTCTAACATTCCAAGTCACATACACATACTGATAGTAAGGGCAACAAAGTGTGTTTGTATGAAATGAAATGAAATTGAGTGTATGTTGCTACACTTGGCTGTGTTGGTGAAAATAGCCCCCATCAAAGAGGTCGGTAAAAGTGACCTAAATTCATGATATCATGTTTCCATCACCTTGTGTCCCTATTGATATGGGGTCATCTACTCTTTCTCTGCTTCCTGTGTAGGGTGAAGAGGTCATGTGATCTGGACAATGGATAAGGTTTATATATATACAGTCCAGTGTCTGAGGAAAAGAAAACATTTCCATTTACAGGGCTGGGCAAGGGGAGCAGGATGTGTGAGTGAGCGAGCGAATGAGTCAGAAGTCAGGAGTCATGTGCTGAGCTGGACTTGCATCCTTCTCCCTTGAGCCTGTTTTTTACTTGCCACAGCAGCCCCAAAATAACCTGCTGTGTGTAACAGGACAAGTTTGAGCATCGAAAGCACCAAGTTCATTATTGAAATCTGTGAGTAATTTATTGAAATCAATCCTGTGTCATTTGGGTTTTTCTTTTCTTTGCAGGTGTCATTGATTAGAAAACTGCATGATGTGGCTTGTCATGGTTGACACAAAAATCCATTAAGTTTTGAGGCAAAAAAAAGAATTGCCCCAAGGTTTCAGTTGTTTTGCTGCAGAGTATTGCTCTGATTCACTGATGTGTGATAAATTATGCATTTTCTCTGTGGTGAAAGCCATTCAATGTTGCTTTGTCCTTTGTATCGCATTCTCACACGAGTCAACATTTCCTTTTCATCTGCAGAGATTAAATCTTTGTTAACATAATTCTTACAAAGAACAACCAAAGACACATCATCACTTAATCACATTTGTATGCATACAGTAGTTTGTTATTGCTTCTCTGCACTATCCAGGGGACAGAAGAACTCTCCCTATTTCCTGAGAACAGAGAACAGAGTCACATTGGTCACTGAATAAACATTTATTTTGTTAGATAAAATAGTGTTATTTAAAATCATACTGAAAGTATGTGTGCTTGACCAAATAGAAACGATGCCTGTCAGACCTGCCACCAGACAGTTCTCAGTCCTTCAATGAGTCATTTCTAGTAATTCATTTAATAAAGTCATTCATGAAAATTGTGGTCAAGTCAGTCTATTTTTTTCTTCTTCTACAATAGTTCCTACATCACCTTAAAAAATGCAGTGATTTAGCAGCAATCTTAATATAACACCCGCTGTTGATGATGATGTGTAAAATCCAACTTTGAGGGCCATGATCAGAATCACCTCAACTCACCTTAAGTTTCTACTTCTGTAAATCCACCATACTTAAGTGACGTTAATGGGGCAAGGTGACCAGACTTCTGAGATGCATATTAGGGGCATTTCCTGAAATTGTCTTTGGATCATCACAGGCATTATCAATGGAAGGAGTAAAGGAGGCCACAATTTGTTTTGTGTTTTTACATATATCTGTTTTTAACTTTGGACAGACCACCAACAATTGATCTGTCACCGTAAATTGTGTGGTCATCCTACTGGGCACATTGTGTTAATAATAAGAACTGCTAAAACTGCACAATAAAAAAGTTTCATGTTCTTAAAACAAAAAAAATAAACAACATGGGTGATGGAAGGCATGAATGTGAGGTCTCCAGCTTTGATACAGCTATCCCTCTTGATCTGCTTTGCCATCATCCCCACTGTCCCTTCCCAGCTTTGGAAAACCTTGGCCCTGATGGCTGGTGAAGGGGAAACAATGTCTGGAATGTGAACAGACATGAGTCACTCCCCCACATCGCTGTTGACAACCAACCCACCTCACTGATCCACCGTCCCATTCCAATGGACAGGGTTCAACAGAAGCCAGGATGAGAGGGGGAACTCTGCTTAGCCCTACAATGTTTACCAAGCCCATTGAACAACCATGTATGATGAGCAAATTATAGGCTACCACAGCCATGTCATTGCGAGCTGTGATGCGTAACCCTCATTTCCCAAACACAGGCCCATACCAAGGTCTATGTCTTCCATGACAAGATTTTTAATTCATATCCAAGCAGTAATTTGAAGTAGTAAGCCTATTAATACATTATAAAAACACCCTAGAATGTAATTATTGTCAATACATTACATGGTGTATTATAAATTATCCGTTGAAGAATCAAATATCCTTAATTTGTTTGGATTTGGACCTCTCATCCAACACCTCTATACCATGTGAACGATGCGTGTGCCCGACATTCTGGTAAGCAGTTCTTCGTGGATGGCTTACCAGCACTTGAGACAAGAGACCGCCCTTAGCTACGTATGCGCGTTCACGCGGATGGCTGGAAATGCAGCGGCAGAGAGCTAAGTGTGCGATACCCGCGAGGCGTGATTACTTTTATCAAACAGTAAAAAAATATTGTACGGATTCGACATTTTCATTGGAGGACAGTTCACCGTGGTCGGATTAAGGCGATGTCAAGAGTTTAAAGGAATGTGACGGAGCAAAAAAAAAAAACTGCTAACGGTAAGAAAAAAGTTCCAGTTGTCCCAGTCAGAAGGCAAAGACACAAGCCACAACTAACGTTATATCTTTAATACATGCAGTAGTTTAAAAGTGGTCGTTACAGTGTGTAACAGTGTTCGACTATGTCGTTATATCATGTACAGTTTGCATTGCTGATATTACCTGCGTGTTCATGGTGTTAGTAACGTAATGCTATCTAGTTTGGTTGTTCTCTGTTGGTCATAACGCATACAACGAAGTCACTATAGCTAGCAAAAAGTTTACCTGCAACAGCACGATGGTATAATCAATAGCAAAATGATGGCTTTCCTCTGTGGTCTATTTCCCGTTGTAAAGTAATGCTGCTTACAAGAAATACAAGACATTACTCAAATCATTTGTTACCCTAATACCTGTGGCAGTAACATTACGTTACACAGATTTGGAGTGATTTTGTATTGACACTGGTCTATCACGTTTCGTTTGCCCTAATTTATGATGTGACGTCAAACCACTAGCCTTTACGTGGGTTATGTGTCCAAAATATTAAAAACTGTATGTTTAGTTTATTCTTACGTAGCTTTATTCTTCAGCATCAAGCTTATCGGTTAATATGTACTTTTGTCAGTGGTCTTCTACGACGGACCCTACACAATTTGGGCCATCCATGCCAACCCAAATAGTCTCAGTTTAAGTCATAGATTCTGTTAAAAACAACATTTATGCCCTCTCCTGTCAACTAAATGTCATCATGCAAAATCTCAAAACTGTGCTCAGATTTTTTTTATTTGCATCACAAAAACCCACAGGCAAATTCTGTATACAAAAACCACAGGCTGTTTTTTTTTTTAAACCATGCATAGGTTTACATATGACAATAGTAATGATGTCTGGTCATCATGGCTTGTTTCATGTAAAATATGAAAATATGATACAAGCTAAATTGTTATGCATTAATTTTTACATTTAAAAATTCCATATTTCAGTGAGTAGTCAGTATTTTGCACTTAAACCCTCTGAAGATGCAGTTTTACCTTAGTTCTTCTTCATGTACTAAACAAACTTAAAGTACTGTGCCTCCTAATTGAATAAGGCATTGGCCTGATGTTGTCCTTTTTGGAATATTGCTTGTCATTTATTGTAATTGCTTTATCTATAATGTATAGCACTTCCTGTAATAGCAACTCGCAAGTGTTACTGCCTTCCGGCTAGTTGAATGATTTTGCTGGACCATGGGTGCATAGTAGATGTCACCAGTATGTCACCATCTTCAGTGGATGTTTTGATGATGGATCCGGGCCCCCATTTACCATTATTCCACAATATACTCCCCTGGGTTGCAATCAACCAAAGTGACTCCACATCACACTCTGTTGGTGCTTGCATTGTTCTCATGACCTAAGCAGTAGGCATGTGCCTAGAAATGTTCATGACTCCTGTTTCTTGTCAGATGTTGGCAATACAAGCACAAGTCATTTGTTAATTTATTTGTTTTTGCTTTACTTGGTGGAAGTGGTATATACTTCTTAATTTATGTTAAACCCTTGAATTTTAAAATGTGGAGGTTTGATGCCTGAGAGTAACAAATTACTTGTGAAAATCAACATAATTTCTGATGTTTACCACATGGATGGTTACATTGATTAGACAACAACTATAATTTGACCCCTAGAATTAGAATGAGCACATGTCCTCCTTTTCTTTCTGTAGTATAGCTACAAATATACTGTAGTATAACTAGCTTTACAAATGTGATTGTGAGGTGACTTCATAGTGCACCTCTATGTCTTTACTGCTTTTGGATGTCAACTTGACTTAGCTGGAAGCAGTCAGAATTCTTTGGCAAGAGAAAATGTTGCATCTGCCTAGAATGTCAACCATCAACCATCTTTCTGTTTTACTTCATTTAGCTTAAACCGGGATTTTGCTGTTCTGCCTTATGGGGATAATAGCCACATTACTGTGAAAAAAGATTTGGTTGCTTGCATTCTGGCTTAGCTATATTTTGCCATGTAGAAATAGCCATGTAGAATTACCTCTTATTGTTTCATTTAATAAGCTAAGACTAACTTGACACAATGTTCACAATGTGGTAACAGTGATGTAAAAATCACATAACCTATAGTGACTATATGTATACCCACATAAACTATTTATTTGTTTCACTGATGCCACTGTTATATGCGGTGACTGGATTGTTCAAGAACATCAGAATAAAAGGAGACCAATTATTTATATTTAATCATCGGAAATTGAAAGCATTGAAAATCAACATTGAATGTATGCTTTTGGTGGCTTTACTCTAGTTAAGTGGTGAAGTTAGAAGTTTCAGAGCTAAGGTAAATAGCTAGCTGCTAGCTAGTATTCACCAACCTTCAAGACTTCTAACTTGTTAGCAAAACATAGCAAACCTCACATCCAATTTACAACAAAACAACATAGATTAATGGTGTGCCAAACACAATATAATATTCACTATGAATACGACCTAAAGACTTCTCTGAAACAAAGTGTTCACTGCACATCAGAGAGTGCGAAGAAGGTTTGGGTTTTCCGTGATCTTGTTGAGGAAATGTTATGTGACACCTTGGCCTTTGAACTCTCCCCTTCAGTCAGAACTGGAGAACAGGTGTGACCCGGAGGCCTGGAGAGTGCAGGCCAGGGGCAGGACAACCAGAGGACAGAGATGTAGTCAGCCAGAAAAATAAACAACGCAATCATGGTTTCACTTTAAAGCACAAGCTGTAGTCTAAGCGCAGAAGGAAATGACATACAATACATGCACGATAAAAGGTAGTTTTGGTTGTTCTAGCAAGAATTCTCGAGGAAATGAGGTTAGTCAGAATGATATGTTGTAGGGATGGGCAATATAGACGATACCGTATGCAATATGCATTTGGCCAATGATAGAGATTTTGGGTCATATCGGCATACCGTGATAGGCTCATTGCGTCTCCACAACCATGTGAAAAAATGTTGACCTGTAGCTTCACCTTATTAGTAGCTTATTAATAGCACCTTTTCATTCTTACAACGAAACTGTGTAAGAGCCTATAAATTGAACAGCTACTGCCTGACACAAATGCGGCTTACCAGTTTACTTCTGTGTGAATTTGAGAGTCCAATATAAACACCTCCGAACGATGACTAAACAACTGTTGTACATATTGATTTTATGCAATGGTAACCATTAAGAAACTGTTATGCTGTAAGTTACATACCAAAGTATACCGTGATATATATATCATCTACCGTCTATGGTTCAAAATATATCGCAATATAAATTTTAGACTATATCGCCCACCCCTAATATGTTGTTTTCTTTAGAGTTTTTGATTAAGAAATTAGGTAAGTAATGAGAGACTCTTTTAGATGTGCTCTTTATAGCCTTACCAAAAAATATAGGCCATGGACTCGACTTGCCAATAGACCCAGTGGAAACCTGTATATCACAAAGATACTGTCTAAAACTAACCAGTGGGCCTGTAGCTTCCCCATATTTCTCTTTCAGAGTAAAAAAAAAGTAAAAAAGAAAATGAAAGAACATCTCAGACATCTCGAATAAGTTGTGTAATAGGCTAGCTGGCATTAAATAATGCTCCATGCAAATAATGGAAACCCACAAGAATGTGTTCTCATGAATTAGAGCCGCCCGAACCGCCACAGACTTATTTATAACACAAGCCTCTTAGAATAAATTTCCTTTCTGCCACAGTCATTTTTATGAAGTGGAATGAAGTCTTTGATGTGAAGTGTTGTACTAGTCCTTTTCTCTTAGGATGCCAACACTCTCGAAAAGCTGTAGCTCAGCCTGACATTGATTGTCACACTGAATTTTCTCCAGCAGTGGAGCGGATGTTACCCAGTTTTGGCCTCCATGTTTGAAGTGCTAATATGGCTCAGCAGTCTGTGGAGCTGTGGAGTGAAAGCTGGTCAGAGCATGGCAGGGTGTGGTGAATGGAGCGTGTCCTGATGGATGGAGATGGTTTAGCCTGTAGGCCACTCTCGTCCAGAGATGTTCTACGCATCTCGTGTGGAACGTGAAACCAACAGATGCAGGGGCAGCTCCGATTACCTCCTTAAGAGGCGACCTGGAGCATCTGGTCCATGCATCGCAAATCAACTCCAACCATATATTTCCAACCTGTGTTTTAACATTGTAATAACTACACTGATTTACCAGTTCATGCCATGGACTGTTACTAGCAATAGCATATTGGTCGCTTTATTCATTTATCAAGTATTGGTAAATTAGATCATTTGGATTTGAGATGGACTCTGAGACAACTACCATAGTTGTAGGACATGCATTCCCAGAAACTAAGCTTCAGCATGACCTCAATGACCTGCACTTTAGACAGACTACATGGGTGCCTTTACATGCACATTTTTATTTGATGTCAGTTAGGGCAAAGGTCACACTTTTAAAGGCCAGGGTAGAGGGAGTTGGAAGAGTCTGAATGTTCCAGTTGCCATGGCAAAATGTCCCTCCTTCCTGCGACAACAAGCTGTATATTTACAAATATGAATACTGTGAATATTTTCTTCTTTGCAGAGGCAGTAATCTAAATCAAAAGTTTGGATAGGATTGATCTCTTATCATTCAGATTAGTCCTTCTGATTTGGCAGAATTTGCAGAAAGTCTTCATTAATTGGATTCTAAACGGTTTGCTTGAGGCAGGTCACCTTGACACTGAATTCCAAAACAAAGCTTTTCAAACCATTTGAAAGATTTCAACAAGCATGTTATTGGGTATTCTGGGTAGGCTCCTTAAAAATGTCTCTTTTCCGCTCACTTTGTTTTTTACGTTAGGCCAAGTAAAGACTATCATTTTTAGGAGGAATAGAAATTGTAGATTGTATCTATATCCTGCTTTACATGTAAGTGTATTTTATCTGTAGAAAGGGACCTGACTTTTTAGTGTTTAGGTTTTTGAAAAATAGCTGGATCACTCCAGGCGATTGTGAAATGAGATGTGTGTTTGGGAGTTTAGTGTCTGCTCCAGAAAACTCCACATTCCAAAGATCTTTTTCCCCCATTCCTGTAGCTTAGAGGGCTGATGAGATGGATATGGAGAATGGAACCGCTGCGGATGTTTGCTCGTGTCTAGTAATTAGACACATGGTGAAACAGCTAGAAACCTCTAGCTACCATTTTCAAGCTGACATAATGACTATTTGCTTCAGCTAAACACAGCGTCACATCATTATATGTGCTTGTTTATTCTACTGAGCTCTGTTGGTGGAAACAAACGTGAAAGAAACACAACGTTGGTTGTATTCCATTAGAAGAAACACCCACAGCACCATATAACTATCGGAACTAGGAAGGGAGGTGTTGCTTTTTTTGGTATCCAGCTGTTTACAGCTGTGATGATAAGTCTGACTCACCTACGCTGCTCACGCTAGAAACCCGAGACCAAATTTAAAAAGTGGCCCTGGCACGACACTGCTCTTGTTTTGGCTGGTGGGTGCATGGACGGCAAAGGTGGTGATGACAGTGTTATTTTCATGGCGTGAGACCAGACTGTCAGGTCTGGCAGTACTGGAAAAAGGTCTTTGAGCCTGGGAAGCTTGGACTGTGGGGCCATCGTCTGCTGTCATAGAGCCCCTGGGCGGGGGGGTCAAGCTGTGCACACCTTTCACTCTGTGCCACTCAGAAAGTCTCCTATATCACACAGACAGGTTTAAATATACCACTGTGAACTAGTGGCTGTTGTGATCATGCGGAAAGGGGGGAAGCAGGCAGAATGCTTTGCCTTCAGAGAACTGAAGTTGTCTTTGGCTGGAGCGTTTACCTTTATATCCAGTCTGGCACAGGTGAAGCTGCAGCTTAGCTGTTTGTGCACCATAGTTCTGATGACTGAAACAGGTAAGCCTAACGTCTTACTGCTTATACCCGTTGCTTGCACATTTGAGCCAGGAGACATTCGGATCCCCCTTTTTCCCCCCTCTACTCGCTCCTGGCATGATCTCTCAAATTCCTTTGCGTCCTTTACAATTCCCTGAAGGTTATTGCCTTAGCTTTTCATGACGAATACTGTTTTTCTCAAAGTCATAACCTGTTTCTTCTGCATGGACCTGACTTTTTGAATAAGAAAAGATTGTTAGCTGAAACCATGGAGAACCATGAATGTCCGTGTGTTTCTGTTAAAAACTCAGTCCATGTGTTTCTGTTAAAAACTCAGTCCATGTGTTTCTGTTAAAAAGATGATTGCTCAAATTTTCGTGGTGATCATCTCTGCTGGCTAGAAATATTCTTTTATGGTCAATGTTATTCTCCATTTTTCTGCTCAAAATCTGAATGGCAGCTCAAAACTGTTTGAGTGCAGCGTTGAGGGGCCTGTGTTGTCTGTACACTTATCTACCGTCCTCAGACACAGGTGCAAACGGCTGGCTTTGGGATAGTCCTTTGTACTAGGGGCTCACTTCCTAAAGTCCTGTTGGAATTTCCAGCTTGCCAGTTTCCAGGTTGAATCAGCGTGCCGTAATGACGTGTAATTACATTGTTCTGCACGGGCCAGCTGTTGCGATACCTCAGAGAGTCAAGCTGGTCGTTTTCCTGCTGGTTAATTGTACAGAGGGGCCAACACTGTATCCATGTTTGTGGTTAGAGTGCATCCTGTGCTCGTACTGGGTTTGCTGCTAAAATTAGAGGCACACTTGCGCAGCTAGGCAGATAAGCCACTCACTAAACCCCCACACACCACCCACCCCACCCCACCCCTGTCTGCCCCCCAGTCTTACTTATCTATACCTTGTTTTTTGCCTTGTTTACACAGGCGTATGTGAGCTGTGGCATGCCCGCTCTGGACTTACCACTTGGGTAGAGATACAATGCCATGGCAGGAGGGGTGTTTTTTGGTTTTGCTTTGTGCTGTTGTTTGTGAGGAGTGAGTGCTGTTTGTACCTTTCCGTGGAATTCCAGAGAACAAAGGGTGGGAAAACAAGCACTTTGTGCCATTGAAAAAACAAACACCATAATTTAACCGAACACTTTCTCTCTCTTTTGCTTACTCTCATTCATTCTTTTTTTCTCTCCTCTAATTCTCTTTTTATTTAGGATCTCTTGGTAATTGAAACCGAGTGTTCCCCTTAAACCCTAAAGATAAATCAAAGTTTACTCTAATAGTGCATTCATGGGATACCAAGAAGTGGGAAATTTTTTAGATGTTATAGTCTTTACCTATCAAGAGTGATGTATTGAAAATTAAATTACAAATAAATTTAATGTAGGTGATCCTGGTAAAATGATTCAAGAAATCTACTTTGTACCATATATGGAACTCGGAGGTGGAGGAGCACGGACAACAGTTTAGTTTTATAGACACATCACGATTCAGTCAATTTTATGGCGTTCTTAAAATGATTACAGTGGTGATCTATCCTGTCCATTCCACAGGTAACTAACTATTCACTAACACATGTTAGAGCATTTATTAAATCTTTTGCAATCAGGGTGTTAAGGGAATTTTAAGCAACATAGTAAAAAATGTTCCAGGAAAACATCTTCTCCCCTGCCTTTAAGTAGCCTTTGAGAGTTCATGGCTAAGGGTCAGGGAAGGCACTGGGGTCCAGCCAAGTAAGATGAGATGTGTGTAACAGAGGTGAAAGCTGAGGAGTAGGCTAGGGAGGGAAAGCTGTTTACTTGCTGGGATGCAAGCTTCTATGCAGTCTTGAATTTAGTTTGTCCCTTAAATGTTTTTTTTACTCAGACCTAACTATTATATCCTATGTTTTTGCTCATCAATATGGTGGGTTGTTATACTTGTTTCTGCAATTAGGAGTCAGTCCATATCCCTGGTTTTTAAGACTGCTGAATGCTGTTGGTCAGTATCAGAACAACAGCAATTGGTACTGTACCAAGTACACCGAATGATCGACCTGACAGCTAACGTTTACAGTTCCTGAGAAAACAAAACATTCATGTCTCCTAAGGTAGTGTTATGCAATTTTGTCTATGGTGCACAAAATTCTGTTGTTCTAATACCGATTGACAGCACTTTGCAATTCGAAACACAGGTAGTATGGATTGATTCACTCAGAATAATCCCTATAATTAAGCAGTAATGGGCTTCTAATTAGTAAAAAGAAATCAGCAGAATTCACATCCGTTCCCTATACCTGTTTTCTGGCATTAAATGGTTATGGGTGATTGTGGCTCATTTCTCTCAAGGCAGTTGGAAGTATTTGCCGTATTTGCAGCACCCTTGCTTACTCTGAATCTGATCTGAGTATAGAGTGGGTCATGCTCTCATGGACTCAATCAGAAATGTCACGAAAATGGAGTGAATAACACCCAGAACCACAAGCAGATTCTTTGTTCTTCAGGTTGTGATGGGAAGAATGAGACCTACAATTTGTGATGAGGGGAGAGAGAGGGAGAGAGAGAGAGAGAGAGAGAGAGGAAGGAAGTACCTCAAAAAAAAGTATTTTTGTCTGAATATGCAAACTGTATACTTCAATAAAGAACTGTCATACGGGTAATGTGATATTCATGAAGAAGGCCTAGGCTACAATACAGTACAATACGTACATTCACTCCTGATACTCTGCATCAGTCACATGGGTAAGCTTCATTTGTCAAGTGAGCTTAAAAACCCTGTTTAAAAATGTTCATATGTCTATGCTTCCACTCTTCTGCAGTGAGTTTGTGAGCAAAGACTAGTCAGGTTATTTTTGTCATGCTGTTTTTGCAATGCAGCGTTGCACTGTTTGTCAAGTTTCCATTCAGTGGTCGTCACCACAATAGCTGAGTGATTATACCGGACAAAAGGAACCACAGTGGGAAAATTGTCAGCCTAGTATGTGGTGCTGTGTGTCACATGTTTTTCTTTTCAAACTAGGCTAATTATCTTCATTCATTGTGCACGTACTTGGCATAACTCAAGAATTGTCCAAAGCAGTGAAGGCAGCAGGGTCTCTGTGTTAGCATGCTCCAGAAATCACTTTGATCCCCCAAATGCCTCTCTTATGAAATTGTGCTAAAGACATGCATTAGTCATGCAAAGAAGTCTCAAGCAATTACAGTGTGCAGATGATGCGTGTTTTTTCAGTAATTCTGTTGGAGTTGTTGGAGCTGAGTGAAAGTAAGCCTGTGGTGGCACGCATGTAAAGTAAAAAAGCAGACCCTATTGTTTGTCATCACTTGGCTGTGTGTGGTCTGGAGTGTTACACACAGGACTTAATCTCGTCCAACGTCTTCCCACTATGACTCACCAGTGATATAGTGTGTGTCACACTAGAAGTCTGGCTACCAGTGTGTGAAGCGAAGTTGGTGTATTGAGGGATTTGGGGAACGGGCTAATGGGGGGGGTCGAACACAATAAGATAAACATATACCTTTAGTCCGAACCCTGTGACAGCTATATTGGGCGCTCCAGGGGGTTGTAGGCTGACTCTAGCTGTCGGTGGGGATGCTATGCTAAGATTCTCGTGACACGGCTGTCTGAAAATGGCGTGAAATCGCTGGTGGTGTTGGTGGCAACTGTGGCGGAAGTCCATATACAAGGCTTCAGGAATGCTGAAAGTGTGGAAGTCCATATACAAGGCTCTTGGAATACTGAAAGTGTGGAAGTCCATACACAAGGCTCTAGGAATACTGAAAGTGTGGAAGTCCATGTACAAGGCTCCAGGAATGCTGAAAGTGTGGAAGTCCATGTACAGGGCTCCAG